>CAXKVI010000005.1:1200000-1745000 GCA_964058755.1 Campiglossa producta
TAATATTTCACTGCATTTTTAAGCCTTTTTTAATGCCAAGCAATTCACCATCGAAATTTTCAAATAAAAACCATACAACGAACTCGTGTTGTAGTATTAAAAAAATTGTACACAAACCGGTACCGGTAAATAAACAATACCAAAATCAATAATAAAGTAACAAACAAAAAATTAACTAATATTTTAGCAAGCGAGCAACAAGAAAATTAAAAGAATAACAAACAACGTCTCGCTAATATTTGAAATGCAAATGAAGCGCTATAAATAATTTCTTGGTTGAAGTGAAATTCGGCAATGTTTGAGCGCGGCTTTTAAGAGAAGAGTGCTACATATAAAAAATTCAAAGCTGAGACAACAATAAATGTTTATTGTATATTTTTTAGAGCTGCGAATATAACAATCAATATCGTCACAAGTCGAAATAATTCATCAGCAAATAATAATCGGCATAATGAGATATTTAGCATATCAATGAACCACAAAGGGCTTTGAACTTAACCCTCTTCAAGCTTTTGACCTTGACATTGTTTTATAGACTAGCAATTGATTGATTTGTTCTTGTTCTTCTTTCTGTTTCCCAACAAGAATTTCAGTAAATGTTTTTAACTTAAAACAAAGAGCTAAAGGTGGCAAATTGTTTCCTCCAGGACTTGCGGAGCGAGTCCAGGTCGTAGGACCACCAGTGTGGCCTGTGTTTACAGCGTGGTTTTGGCACGAGACAGGCCTTATCGAGGGCATTTGAGAGCGCCGTTGTAAAAGTCGTAACCAGGTCCTCCGGCTACGTGCAGTACATACCACCACCGGTCTTTGGGAATGACCAAACGGTCGTTGCCTCCATGCCTATAAAGATCTGGTCCTTGGTTACTTCAGCAAAGCATGGTTTGCCTTCTATGGGGGTGTTCTGATGCCGCTTCGAATGGGACTTTAACTCCCTGTTTGATCTCTGCCGTTTGAAGGGACCTCCGTTTAGCCTCTTTGGCGCAAGGGTGCTTTGGAAATTGGGTATTAGAGCTTTTGCTAACTCCACCGTCTTCCTGACATTCGGCGACAAAGGTTTCCCTTTTACCACCTATATCTGGGAGGCATTCCAAAATGACCACAAAAAATCACCGAAATTAGTCCAAAATGACCACAAAATAACTCCAAAATGACGCAAAAATATTCCAAAAATGACCACAAAATAACAAAATATCCCCGAAATTAGTCCAAAATGACCACAAAATAACCCCAAAATGACACCAAAATAACCCCCAGTTTGACCACCAAATGATCCCAATATGACCACCAAATCAAATTTTTCCTCCTAGTCAACTTCAAATTCTGCTCACCAGATTTTGACACTTCCGGCGAACGAATTTGGATCGAGACGCAAATAGTAATCGCTTCTTTTTAAAAATGAGCTTAATTTTGAAGTTTGCGGTTACCAGGCGACTCGAAGTCGGTAATACAAATGTCATCGAGTCGCTCATATTTTTGTTCCACTCGCAAACGTGATAGTCCCCTATATTTGAATATAGAGCCGAAGGTGGCAACACTAGTCCTCCCACCCAGTGTAAAGTAGTGAATTGTCACTGCAAAGTGCCGAACTCAATATACCCAAGAAGAGCACAAAAATATCTCTAGCACAAATTTATAAATTTGTTTTCTAATTTTTATTAGCAGCCGGCCACACGACGCCAACAACCCTTTAACACAAAAATTATTATTTTTTATTTTATCATAAACGCTTGTCACCTTTCTTTAAATAATGGAATATGAAAATTTTTAAAATATATGGACACGCACATTCATAAAATCGTATTTATGTTGGAAAGAAAAACGTATTTTTGGAAGAAACATTTTCTGCTCCATTTAAAAAATGCGTTAGAGAGCCTTATACGGCTGATACATTAGCGCAAATTCCGAATTAACTGCGCTTTTGGGAGTTAACTTGAGCATAATCGTCATTATAAACTCCCAAAAATTAAGAAGATTTGAGCAGTTTTAAAAAATTTGCACTGGCAACACACTGTACATAAATAGACAGCAACACCAAGAAACACTAGGAAATTAAGGGTAGCTGACAGATAGGCGTCCCGCTGGTTTGTAAGATCCGACTTTCGACAACTAGATGTCGCTGAGGTAGGTAAGAATATGGTGCAATAACAACAGCAGTAATTCTCAGTGCTGTTAATCTTCATTTTGGTGTGTATCAGGGTAAAATTTGGATCTGATTAAAGAAGATTTATTGGAGATAATCTCCGTGTGTGTATCCATAGCATTAGACTTGCAGCGTTCGAATTATTTAAATGAATTATTGCGGCATTTTTATAAATAAAATAAATTACTTTTAGTTTTGCTATACGAGCAGTAGGTATGGTACGAAAAGGAGACAGTCTGACATTAAAAAAAAAATGGAAATATTTGAAATACCACGCTGTAAGTGGTTATTGTTACTTTTCTAGTAAATTAGTTTTTTTTTGAAACCTTTCAATGAAACTCAAAACTTTCAAAAACAAACATATTGCATTTTGACCAACTTTTAGGAAATAGGCACGCTTGCTTGCTTGTTGTTGTCACCTAAATTTGTTGTTTATTATTTTAAAATTCATTAGACTTGACACTTCTTCTCGCATATCTAAATTTATGCTTTTAGCAGCAGTGAACGTAAATTACCGAATCAGCTATTTTCGTATTTGTTTGTGGGTCGTTGTTGTGTGACGTTCTCTTGGTAAATGAAAAATCATCGAAATATTGTTTTTGACATTTTTATGAACGAGAAATAGCCCACTTTCTAGGAAAGTATTGCGGAAAACACGCTGATGAAATTCTTTGACAAAAGCTTCGGCGCTGGGGGCGCACATTCCACAGACGATAGCTAACAAGAAAAGCAATACATCAAATACTTGTGTATGTTGCGTCTAAGTCGGAAATAGAATCGGAAATGATGAATAAAGCAGCGAGCCCAAAGATATAGTGTTTTTTGGGGGGGAGGCCTGATAGTTGAACCTATGATGGATTGCTGCTTAGAATCTTAAGATTTGTATAGAGAGAGAGCGGAAGCTGCAGATATTGATTACGCAAGTTGTAGACATTGGCCACAGTTGGTGGAAATGAAGATAAATATTTTATGATGGGAATGAAGATTATTAAAATAGTGAATAGGGAGGGGTTAATAGTCCAGTTAAGAAGCAACATCCTAAACGTTTCCTAGGATTACGGTCTTTCTTTTCGGGTATATGTTAATCCAGCGCAAGTGCTGCAATGGTGCGCCCCCATAAATTTTCAAATCATAGAAATTTATTCTGCACTTTACTATTGTCACGAAACAACTAAACAAATATGTATGATGAGTAATAAATAGTATGATTTTAATTATTCTCTGATAAATTTTGATCGAAATCTTATCATATGCAGTGATAGAAATCAAAGCTAATAGCAAAAAACCTTTTAAAATAGATATAAAAATCACCGCATTAGTGCGTTCAACCAATGTGCGTCAGAGGCTTTGCGAAACCAATTAAATAAACACTAAAGCTTAACGAGCCAATTTATAATCTACGACTTGATTGGCTCATAAAATAGTTTGTCGTCTCGCGGCAAGCCAAAAAAAAAACTCATAAAATAATAAATTCCCAAATTATTTAACACTCAAATTAACGCAGTGCTTTACATGAAAGCCTAAACGACAAAATCAACCTAATGGTTAAGTGAGTAATAAAATTTCAAGCTAATAAAATTTGCGAAATTAGTGAAATTACCAAATGATTTGAAATGCTCAATGATCGACATGATCACTGATCTAGCCAGTGGCGAACAGCCACATTTAGCGCACAATTTGTCATTTAACGTTGCGAGTTTGAAATAAAGCAAAACGTGAGCTGTTATTAACTTGCTTGTTTTTTTTTTACATACTTATACTCAATAGTCAACTAATAGCGACAACTGATCGTACTTCAATACTTGGCTAACAGGTGGTTGGCGATCGCGCGTACTGCCAGCAGGTTGGGCCACCCGCACCTCAAAGGCTTTCAGACGTACACATTTGGTTTGCAATAGTACCTAAACGTATTTATTTGCTTTTTATTACTATCGCTCTTTTCCGCCATTGATCAATAATTACGCTAACAACAACTCAATTAACCCATTCGACGCCGCCTGCTGTGCAACGTACACCACATTCGTTCTATTATCTGTTTGTTGTGTGAAGTGTGATTGTTGTTGTTGTTGTTGCTGGCGCCATTCGTTCGCTTTTATAAGTGTTTTAGTCACAGACAGTTTTTATTAGTTTTTAGATTTATTATGCTGAGACTTTGTTTATGTAAATATTTATGATCACAACTTGATGCTCGTTGAAAGAAAAGTGTATGAAGAATTGACCCATCATTAAGTTTGTGTCTCTTTCAACTAGTGCGCGCTTGCTGTAAAATATTTTTTTACGAACAACTTTGACAATTCAATTAATTAAATGTTTATTTTTTGATGCTGCCTAATTGAAGCCGAAACGATTTTGAGTCAAATTCACAAATTTGTCTGCGTTGAAGTGATGTTCCTGGACAGATTATTCGAGTGGAAGTGTATAGGCAAATATTCGATGAAGACTTAAAATTGCGTCTTCGTGTAACTCAGAAGTGGAATAATTAGTAACTTCCCAGTGATAACCTACTACAAATGGGATCACCTGGATGGCTTAAGTATTCTTCCACCTATTTTTCCATTAGGCCTTTCCTTTCATCTGTTGTTTCGTATTACGTGACCCAGCTAGCGAAGCAGTTAGACTTCAATTTCCTCGATACACCTCGTCGACATCACGACAAGAATGGTGGATCTACCTGAGAACATTTAATTCAATCGGCCTTGACCACTGCCTAAAAACGTTTATAATTATTTTATTGCCTGCCTTGTTTTCCTTCGGCTACATCCAAATGACTATCGAAAAATTGTTTACCCTAAATTTATTACCAAAAAACTGGTGTATACTAAAAACTCAACGAAGCCCAAGAAATCTACATACCCTTTCAGTCTTTGTAATTTGATATCTCGAAATTCATTTAATACTCGTTTGCTTTTACCCAACCCATCCATCGTTTACTGCCATCAGCTGAATTATAATTTCATCAGCCCTGCTGCGCCATCGGACTCAAAGCTACATATCAGGTTTATTCTTTTCGTTTGCCGGTGAATTTCGACAACAACATCGTCACCACACTTATCGCATGCCACAATTGTATATATGCAAAATCTTATTAATTTTATTATATGGCTGGTAAATTAGCAACTCACGCGGTCCCAGTTGATGCGACTGCGCACTGACCGCTCCGCACGGGTAGTGTTTGCAGTCTTCTCGCTGCTGTTCCCTTCTGTCGTCTGCCTTCATTTAGCCTGCTTGGCCTTTTGGGTGTCAATTTACCGAACTTCGCATACCCCACTCGCTTACTCAGTCTCCAGAAAAGTACATATCTAACAGTTTCATGCTCTACGGTCACGTGAGCTGCGTGGCAATGCATTGTTTTTTTTTTTTTTTTCGTATATGAAAAGCAAGCATAAATGAGTACTAAGAAATTTTTTTTACATAGGATTTTATTCTATTTTTTTTTTTGCTTTTTTGTTATTTTTATAATTTTTTGCTTTTATTCCTCTATTTGCTGTGCCAATCGTTGCGGAAAATCGTGTTAATATTGCTTGACATTTACTATAGAGTTTTTTGTTTTTTATTATTTTTTTCACTTGAATTTGCTCGCTTATTAGAACGAATACGGGCGTAGTACGCTTCTTTTTCTTTTCGGTTTCTTCTTTCATGACGCGCTTACATTTTTTTTGCAATAAACTTATTTGGATAGATTTTCATTAATGCGATGTGACATCAGCAAATTGAGTTGTTTGCCATGATGTTCGTCGTGTGACTACACATATGAAATTACCCAAAGGCAAAAATATTCTTTTATAACCGAGTTTTAAAAAACACTAATCTTTTAACAATTTTTCATTTGTGACAGGGACAGGGCTGCGCTTTAGTTTCTTCGTTCTTTTTAACTTGGTTGTAAAATGATATGGCCAATATTACCTATATATATACTCTTCTCTGCCTTCGAAAACCAGGAATCTACGATGTACTAATTAATGTTTTCATATAATTTATGATTGTTTCTAGTAAAGGTGAGCTCTCACTAAACTTTTTTTTCTTGAAAAGGTGAGCTTTTCTTTCAGAGCTTTTGTATCCTTAATTATCCTCAGAAAAATCATAAACCTTTGTAACAACTGAAGTTTTTCCGAAAGCGTTATTAGAAATCGTAAAGTATATTTGAAGCACCTGCTTGTCGTCAGTGAGCTTTCGCTTAATTCAAGAAAAAAAGCTCTTCATATTAGCAGTTTTACTTGAAATTTACTAACAAAAAGTGGCGGTTTGGTTCTCATGGAGATAATCTGAAAGGCATCGCTTTACAAAAAGCACTCTCAAACCACTTAAAAAAGCTCTCGAAAAGCTTGAGCTCTTGAAAAGCTTGAGCCGCTTAGTTGCTAAACAAATTTTACTTTTTGAAACTGATTCAAATTGAGTATAGTGTTTTTTTTCGGTTTTTAAGTCTTTAAGATTTTCATCGCCTTCGCTACAGATAAATTTGGCTTTTAACGCTAACGTTGCATTTCTCTTGCGCACACATACACACAAAAATATGCAAGTGTATGTATATTTGTGAGTTTGCAAGTGCATACATACATATATCGCCCAGTTAGTTTTCGCAACTCATATATCACAAAACCCAAGCTGCCAACGCCATCAAAAGTGTTCAGCAATCAACTGCTGACGTTGCATGACTCATGTTGCAACCATTTTTCGTCCCTTTCAACAATTCGTTTCTTTTTACTATTTATTTACTGTGTATTTTTTGTTTTGTCTTATTTTTATGAGTTTCTCTCACATTTTTGCATTTGCATTTACATTTTTACTTTTATGACTTTTTCTATTTGTCTTTCGCTGTTTCTTGCGACATTTATTTTGCATCTTAAGTTGCTCGCATTTATTTGCGCTTTGTTGCAAATTGTCTTGCAAGCCAACTAAGTAAGTACCATTGCATTCCAAGCCCTCAACACCCGTTAATTTCATACCACAACCCGCCCGGTGGCATCAGCCTCCCGCTTTAATCCGAAAGTTGCAAGTTGCATTCGCTTTTTGCAGTTGCTGACTGCGTTTCTTTGACTTCGACTCAAGCTGGGCTCTTGTTGGCATGGTCACAAGAAGCTGTGTACCCTTTCTTTTTGTTGTTTTTTTTTTTTACTTCTCTGTATCGCCACATTTAACGTCACTTTTTTATTGTCAACAAGTCATGTAGCGCTTGGAATTTTTCACGCTGCATATTTGTACATTCTTTTAGTTTTTTATTCCTTTTTTGGATTGTTTTTAATGTAATTTTTGTTGTTATTGTTTTCTGTGGCTATATCTTCTTCTGGCTATTCGTAACAGTGTAATGTATTTTTTTTCCGCTTCCTACACAATTTACTTGGCTTGAATGCTCTACTTACAACATTCTCAACTTTGTATTCCCTTAATGTTTCCACTGTTGCTTTTGCTATTCCTAGTTTTGTTGCTAGTATTTTAAGAAGTGTCAACAATGGCACGCATGTCAGTTGACATTTTTCTCATTTATTCACTGGTCGATGGTCAAGGTGTTGGCATGCATAACTAAATACCCAGAGTGATGTTTCGCAATGTTTTGAAGCTAGGTGGGCTTGGAATAAAGAAGCGAAAGCAAAAAGTGGTGCATAATGAATGTCTTGCTAAATTTTAAGCTTGAGTGGTACCTTGTGGCAGAAGAGTCTACAGATGCTAGCAGATGGGGTAGTAACTTTTTTGAATAATTTCTAGTAGAAGTTAGAATACGATTAGCTTTTTCGCTGGCTCACATTTTTGTGCTGATCTTTGCAAAGTATTGGTTCTAGTCAGATCTAAAAAGTCAAGTTTTCTCAAGCAATTCATTTCTTACTGAAGCTTCAAAAATACGAAGTCATGTGGGAACAGCAATTAAAATAATTTGTTACAACAACACAACTAGTAAAAAACGCTCACATCCAACCCACACCTAAAAAAACATTTATTAAAACTGTAATAGTCTTTTATGGACCATCTGTCGCCAACACAAAACTAAATCCAAGAAAATTGTTTCAAACAATTTCAAATTTGATGAGCATGGAATGTGTGGCATCATGTGTCTCTAGGTAGTTGTAGTGCTGCCCACACAAAAATGCAACACATCATAAAACAGAAATACCAATAAAGATGTATAATTTTTGTTAAGAAACAAAGATGCTTAGTTAATGAATCAAGCAAACAAGTGATCAAATGACTCACAAACGAAAAACGCTTTTATTTCACTAATTTCAAGCTCATACCGAGCCGCCTTTGTTAAAAATATGATTTATTACTTTTTGCCTAAAAAAATTACCCCACTAAAAGTCGTCTAAACGTCCGCTAGACACAAAAGTCATTAGCCGCTAAAATCTATGCGCTGCTATGGAAATATTCATAAAAAGAAAACGTAAATTGCAGTGAAAACTACAATTAGTGCCGCTCGTTAGCAGGCGACTAAGCAACGTAAATGACCGCAGGTGCTTGTTGTTGTTGCATTAACACTAAAATTTAATATGAAGATAACAGAATAAGTAATTGTCTAACTGCTTGTTTAGCTGTCCGCTTGCCTTACCTGCTTTTGTCGCCTAAATGCCGCCAAACTCTATTGGTTAATTATGCTGGCTCTTTGCGCATGCGCAGCCGTTCACCTTTTTGCTAGTAGTGTACGGCGACGACAAGCTGACCAACTAGCCGCACATTGTTATTCAATATCTAACTGTCACTTATTTTTGAATGGCATTAGTTTGACTTAATTGGAAATCATTTAAAACTGTCAATCGTGTGCAGTCAAGCAGCAAAAACGGGTAGTCCGGCGTGTCTAGCAAAATATGAATGAAGAGCTGAAGCCAAGCAACTATTTAGTAGTTGGAGGAGTGGTGGAAGAAACCTGTTGTCGATGGTACAAAAATAAAGTAACTAAGCGTAGTTTGTATGTACAACTTTTATTGTAAATCAGGGGTGCTCCGATATTTTAACTTACGGAGCCAAACGACAACAGTAGCAAAGTTGATGTTATGGACCCCACAGCTCTTCTTCAGATGTGACTCCTTTCTCTCTTGCTAACCTTCTCGTTAGGTGACACAGTGATCAATTTAAAAGTTATGTTTTTTTATAACTAAGCCACATTCAGTTTCAGTGATGTTATTCTATAAGCCAAGAGGAGCTAACTACGCCACTCCGTGGGACCGTCCTTTCCGAATCATTACTTAGCTTTAATTTGAATCGTAAATTGACTTTTTTGTAAGGAGTGTTGGAGGTAAAGCCGTCGGAAGACCGCAAGCGTGCGTGGGTAGCGTAACTAACTACGTTTCAATTATAGTTATTTAATTTATACGAAATTAAGAATATAATACCGAAAGTGTTGAGCTTGTTCGAAAAGCACAAAAAGCTTTGATTCAAAGACGCGGCACTTCATTCAAGCCATTGTTATGCCTCAAACGACTAGTTAATCATTGAAAAATGATCAAAATTAATTTGCTTTGACTCATAAATTAAAGAGTTTAGTGTTCGGTAAAAATAATAAAAATTACCAAATTTCTCAACCGGCACACTTCGCACTGGCAGTTTCGAGTTTCATTCATTGTTTCTTTAGGTTTTTTAAGCTATCCATTCCAGCTGGTATCAAATTACATTCATAGGCTGGGTTTCATTTACCAGTCGCTAATTGGTTTTGCGTTGCCAAATTAATATTTTTAAGCGCTTTCAAACATTCTTATTGCCAATTTCTCTGATAATAAATTTTACATACACGGAGGGAAATCTATGGATAGAATATCCATAACTATCGATATCACATTATATAAAAATTGTTATTCCTGTCCCATCAAAAAATATCGATAATTTCTGTAAGTGCAATCAAAAAATTCCAGAGGGTTTTTCAAAAAATTTTTTTACAACTGCCGATCTCTTTACAAACCAACCTAAGGAGAGAACCCCAAACCCTCAGAAACCGTTGAGAAACCCGGTGGGATTTTCAAAAATTTAAATTTTGTTGAACCGTGTTATTGATAAGCCAAATGCTACCCATCACAAGCCTTTATTTAAGCACAACATGTAAAACCTTAAAAGTTACAAATAAGTTTAAAATCTTCGTAGGTAGGATTTTATCTGCAATAAAATGCATCAAATTAAGTTGCGAACAAAACATTTGATTCCAAATCGAATCACGTCAAAATTTACGACTATGACTTTTAACAACGGAAGCAACCAATAAATTATAAGAAATATAGCTTATAAATTTCGGACATAGAGTAACTCACAACAAAAACAACAACAACTGAAGGTAGTGAGTTGGCGGCGGCTGGTTAACGATTGCAGAAAATCGTAAAAGTCAACATAAAATTCGTTTTAAATCGAATATTTGATAAAGCGGCAATTAAAATTAACGAAAGTGATTTGTAATTAATTTAAAAAATACTAAAAATAGTAAAAAATTCAAATTTGGGTCTACAATATAGTAAACAAATGCATAATGAATGCGCTCAATAAATATGATTTCCATAAAATGTGGGCGCAAATTATGTTATAGCCATGCAAGCGCAGACAATAATTTGATTGGATTTTTCAGTTTTAAGATTGTTTACAACCAATGTGGTATTTAAACTGTGTAACTTTATTGTTTAATCTCTTTGTTGTTGTTTTTGTATCTGACCTACTTACACTAACTGGTCAGATAGATTATTCCACGCCATATTTTTGGTGCCCAGAATAGACCATGATGTGTTTCTGAGAGAGCCGAAGATATACTTCAGTTGGAAAAAAATTAGGTATTAAAATCAACACACCACTGTCTGTTATATGTATTTTTTAAGTTTGTAATATATGTAGCAAGTACATAGATATTAAAGTTATTTTGGGACACAGGTGTTCTTTGCTGATTATTGTCGAAAGACATTTTTTTTCCTTCGCTTTCTTTTTTTTCCTTTGTTTAAAAGTGAATTTATATGGTGAACGGAATATATTTAACTTCATAGTACGCCCTCACCCACAGCCAAGTTGCATGTAGGGTAATAACTTGCCTTCCATGTAGAAGCTAAAGGTGGAGACAGACTGCAACGCCGATGTTGATTAACTAAGCGCTCTGACTGACGGCAGCAAGCTGCACTGATGGTCAAACTACAATAAAGAAATATTCTAGAACAAATTCGAAGTTCTTCCTTGATCTCCTTGGAGTCGAGTAGAATACTACATATATCGCTAGACGCGACTGTTTTTGAAAAGGAAGAACATTCAGCAAGCACGACAGAACACAAATTGAGCTTTTAAGGAAAAAAAATTACACTGGTAAAATCAACAATTTACAGATATTTTGGTTGATATGACCAAATCACTGCCGATTCTTATCCATCACCAGCTCATAAGAATTGAACGTGATTTGGTTTATACGACCAGCTCATTTTTCTCTGTGTAAGCTGCTTCATAGTTTTCAAGTTAATACCGAATCAGCTGTTAATCCGGATTAAAGTGTAGTCTGTTTAAGCCTTACCATAAAAAGCTATCTAAAAATATTTTATATGTGTATCAGCTTAGGCTTGCATGTGCTGTTGTTGGCAGCTAAAGGCCCTTTAAAGGCGGCAGTCCAAATTGACGAACAGCTGGATGGTTGTTGAATGCAACTGACAACACCTTCCGCCGCCAACGCCAAACGGCAGTGATATACCTACATACGTGTTTGTAGTTATATGCATATAAATATATTTAATTTTTATAGTTGTCTCTGTGCCACTAAGACGCCTTCGGCACACTGAAATTCACAATGCGTGGACTCATTGCTCTACATAATTTTTCAAAACTTTTTGGGTTTTCTATTTTTAAGTATTTATTTTTTTCGTTTTTCGTGCATGCTTTCCGCTTTTGATGCTGCAATAGAGCTGCAAATATGTTTTCTCAGCGTTTTCTAATACTTTGGGCAATTTAATGCAACCAACCCACTTTTGGTTGCTAAAAATACAAATCAAACGAAAATAAAACAAAAACAAATGAAACAAGCAAGCGTATGAGAAAATGTTGTATCTGAGTGCATAATTTGCTGTCAAAAAATTAAGTAAAAATAATTTAAAATTGCATTTAGATATTTGCACAGGAAATGTGGCATTCTTAGCGATAATCGTATGTATAGATTAAGTACCCGGCAGGGAATTGGACTAGCTCAGAACTAACTTAGAGCTAAACCATTAACGTACAGTACTAGCGCTGGCTTCATACCGAAGCAATTGTATTCTTTCGAACAGTTTAAGCTGTTCAACTTTCGATAGATTAGGGGTGGTTCTAGTTGAATTATCGATATCTGATCGCTATTTCTTTCGAAACTGGCGCGAGATACAAGCGTATCCACAAGTGTCTGAAGGGCACTGAAGAAGCCTCACCGGACTCGGGCGCAGCTCTGGAGCGCAGCCTAGAAATGGTATCAAAACTAAAGCAAATAAGAACAGGCAATAGCTTGATCGACAGCTCTGTGTGGAACGACCATGAACTTAGGTTAGGTTAGCTTAAGAGACCACACATGGAATATGCCACACTTCTACTCGGAGATACTTATTCCCATTGTGGATACTCTCGGTGCGGCTGCAGGGTACATCTGCCCCGGGTATGCCCATTGCGGAGCTCTTCCTTGCGATCTCATTAGCTATTTCGTTATCAATATTGCACAAACCCCCAGCTGTCGTATGGCATAGATTTCCGATTGGAAGACACTGCGTGAGTCCATAGAGTTCTGTAACTCAACCCAACTGAAGCAGCAACAATTTTATTGGGTTTTTAAACCGAATAGCACCATTACATTGAAAATAACGCTAACGAATATTTAGATCCGTATTACCAGAGTTGCATGTTCATATCTACTTTTGTCGCTACAAAATCTTTTCCTCATTCAAATGCAAATATGCAAATTTATCGATCACAACCAAATGCCTAAACTCATTTCCATATTTTTGCAACAAATATTTAGGTCAATTATTTTTGCTGACTGCACTCACCTCTACGATAAGACCAATAACCGGTTCAATGACGATGGACTGTAGATCTGAAAGAAGCAAAAAAAATCGAGCATTAGCGAAATTTCACATTAGATTTTTTGTATTTCAAAATTTATGAAAATGAATTCGTTATTGCAAATTGGCATGAAACCCCCACCCGAACACCGTTCGCTGCATTTACTCTAATAGTTGTAGAGCACTTAAACGTCACTCCGCGCGCACTTAACACCCGCCAACCGTGCAAATGCGATTAACAGACGTTTTTGGCATGGACACAAGTTTGACGTTGGGACCTTTCGGCTGTGGAACGCTTTCACAAGTGCCGCCACCGCATATGCCACAAATTTGAAAATGCGATCACAATCGCTCTACCAATTACAGCTACAACTACAACTAACAACGTACACAAATTAAGTGAATTTAAACGGAAAGCGTACATAAAAATAATAACATGAACAACAGCAACAACAACAAGCACTTTTCAAAATTCACAACAAAAGCTATTAGTTAGTAACAAGCATTAGAGCAGCCACAGCCACGTAGTGACTCTTTTGGCTCGCAGTGGCTCTACAACAACAATATGTTGCTTTTTTGTGGCTCACAAAAAACAACCCGATTCGCAAGAAAGTACGAAAAATCATTGCAATAGTATTCTTGAAATACCGTTAGCTTCGCATACATATGTACGTGTGTAGTTGTAGTTAATTTTTTTTTTTAATTGAGCTGCATGAGTACTGGTAGCGGCTACTGTTTTTTTGTCTTAATTCAATAATATTTCTTTCGAGTATTTTTTGTGATTCTAGAAACGATTTTTTTAGTAAGTTGCAATCCCTGGCTACCCCTGCATTAGAGCTTGCTCCGTCTCTGCGCCCCAAATGGTTGGGTGAGTTTTTTGTTATGCAGTCGGTGTTTTTACGGTGCAGCGTAAATGCAATGCAAATTAAACTGCGCTTTTCCAAAAAAGGATGCCGACAACAACAATTACAAAATAACAACAACAACATCAACGACAAACTGTCTGAACAGCAAGTCGAACTGCACCAAATTGAATGGCAATGATTGCCCAAACACAAATTCAAATTGAAATCAGCAAAGGAAATTGGAAATAGACAGCAGCGGCTACGTTTAGGTCGACGTAAAATACAACAACAACAGCAGCATTCAACGAATTCGCATTAATTTTCTGCGATAAGTTGAAAATTGCAGTTTGTTGCAAGTTGCATCGAAAATTATGAGACCATTGTTTGCCTTATTCGGGCGCTGCTACTGCGTTGTTTGATTGCCGCATATTTCAGTTTCCAGCGCAACAATGCAACAATACTTAGTTATGTGGCAAGCTCGTTTGGCGGCATTTATCAATGATTGGCCTCGACGTACTACTATCGAATGGTGTTGGCGGCATTTTGAACAATTTAATTTTTGGGCAAAATCTGTTGCACTAAATGCGATTCGATGAAATGAATGAAAAATGCTTTGAAAATTGAGCGAAATTTTTTGGAGGTTTTGTTGTTGTTGTTTTGCTGGTGGGCAGTTGGTAGTGGTCAGCGTGAATGGAAATTGAATGGGGTGCAATAATTACTAGTCAAAAATATGTGTGGTCGCATCTGTGCGCTGCCAAATAAGGCTTAATTAAGATGTGTGCAAATGCGCATGCGCGTTGATTCTTTTAAGCTATTTTTTTTTGTAGATTTTTTTGAATGAAACCGAGCGAAACAAATCATTAATTAATAACACTGCTGGATCCCTATCTGAAGTCAGAATTTTCTGGTCACCCTAGGTTTACCCTACATAGGGTAGGTTGTTCAGATTTCGGTAGTAGTAAAAATTGTTTTTTATTTTGCATTCTGCCAAATATAAAAACCAAAATTAAATTATAGTTCATTGAGCCCAGAAAAATTGATACATTTTTTAATTTTTTTTTTTAAAACTACCGTGGCCCGAGAAATCTGACTCAAGATTCGGTTTCAGCACACCCAAAAGCTTTAGAAACCGTGGAGAAACCCGGTGGGTTTTCCAAAAACTTCAATTTTGTCGTACAGTGTAATCAAGTACTTTTTTCCCTTTTGCATCCAAGAAGAAGAACGTATCAAAAAAATCCATATCGTATTCGCTAAGCATTCGCTTTTTGCGGACCATTTCGAGAATTTTTCGTTAGGGATTGTTTTCGGGGTGACTTCAGGACTTTATCGGTATCATTTCCGAACTTTTTGGGGATAGTTTTGGGTTTGTTTTTGGAATCATTTCGAAAACAATTCAGAGCAATCCTTCGGCATTGCGACGTCTACGCCCCTAACACTAGGAAAACAAATGTTATTTTTATCAAAAGCAGTTATTGCTTAAAAAAGAAGCTCAGTTCGTTCCACCCCGCCATTCATACCAGACCACACATCCACACAACCACTCAAGCACGCTCACTTGCCACTCAAGATTTGCACAAAATGAAATGCATTCAAATAGACAAATATTTGACACTTCCCCCATGCGACACTTCAACGCAACCCGTTCACTAACTTGAACACATGCTTGCAACCACCAACCTCCCACGCCCAAGCTGCCCTCAGCGTTTGCCCCACAACGCTCACCTTTGATTAGCTCTGAATTGCAAACAGTCTTGTCGCTGTTCTTTAGTTGTTGTTGTAGTTGTATCTAATTTTGTTGCGGTCGCCAGAACATGAATCAACGTAACACTTCACACTTTTATTGCACACAAGTGGTGTTGCTGCCACTTCATGTGGCACTAATGCACATGAATTGACTGAGTGAGAAAAAAATGCAATGAAAACAATGCAAAGCGTTGATAAAGTGCATGAAGTGACGCAACAAAAATAGCAACAATAAAATTTGTACACGTTTACAAAGTTTCTGAAAAGTTACCAAAATGAAAATCTTAACTCATCACCGCCCTGCTGACTGGCGTTGCTGCAGCGATGGTGGTGGTGGTGTTTTGTGGCGTATGGCGTGGCTGCTGCTGGAAGCGGCGCTAGCAAGGTGTGTGGCATGCAGCAAACATACGCGTATACACATGCCATATGCATCGATGAAATATTGGTGGTCTTAACTGACGCTTCCTAAAAATTTTCGTTTCGATTTTCTGCTTCTTCGCTTGTTCTTTTCATGCTTCTCTTACACAGCTTTGCTTTGCTCTGCGTTGTGGGACGTTTAAATAAAGTTGTTCATTGCCCATGCGGAAGTGGTGAAGGGGCATCAATTTAAAACTGACATGAGTCTACGTATGTAGGTATACAGCTTCACCTCACCGCTGCCAGCCACGCAGGTGGTCCGTCGTGATTAACTTGTCTGTTGGTTGATTTTTATTGCGGCAATGCAATCACAAATTCAAGTCGATCAATGCTGAGGTGACAAGAGACATTTTTATGGATGCCGCCAATTGGTCGTTGCACCGAGGGAAAAGGCAGGAAAGTAGATAAAATAAAAGAAGAAGAAGTCAGCGCGCGGGAAGTTTATTCATTTCAGGTGTGAAAAATGTGTTGTTGTGTGGATAGCGCGTTGGGAACTCATTTGATTTTTGGACTAATGAGATTCTAACGACTAAGGGGTGTAGGTATGGTAAGAGTGAATGAATTAAAATTTTAATTTTTATCAACCAACTTAGTGTGGCTGTCGGTTAGAGCTCGCGTATGGTTCCGCAGATCAAACGGTAACGTAACGTGATGCCGGATCTTGTGCTAACGGAGGTGTCGTCTTAGAGCATAAGGCTTTGAAGACAAGACTTGAATCGTATTCTGCTTGGTGCTGTTCTTGTGACATCATTCTACGTGTATCTTGCACCTTCGAGTTCTTTATCCACAGTTCTGCGCCAAGTTGTCTGAATTAAAGTTGAACTTTTCCACGTCTCACAAGATTGAAACAGAATTGCCCAATTGCCCAAAGGCCCAAAGGCCACTCTTGCTTCATTTATGCGGGACTTGACGGCCTCAACTGCGCCGCTGTTATTTGAGCTGAGGCGGCTTCTTGAATTTTTCTGAGAATATTGTCCTTTATTTTAATCCTCCTTGGGTTAGCGTAGTTCTAGCTGGTTTACCAGCTACTTTGTAGTCCCCCTTCCATTTTAAAACACACTCAACGACGTTAATTTTGCTTTTAATTTGTTGCAATAAATATGTTTTATATGAGCACTCCAGACTCCAACCACTTTAATTTGCACAAATTCGTTTTCGTAGCACTTTGCACTCATTAGCTCTTCTTTGAAACTCTTTGCGCTCATTTCGTCTTAAAGACCGCGCACTCACATAAACACACGTTACACATGCTTGAGCAGCTTTCGAAGCGCATTAATGCATTTGCCACATGCTGTGTGTATTTTTGCTGTGCTTGCAACATGCCACCTTATGGTAGCACACGATGCTTGTTGCTGGTCAAAATTGACCATTAAATTAAGTTGTCCGCCGTATTAATGAACTCGAAAAGTGCTCGCTTCCCACTTACGGTTAATTACAGTGAATCAAAGTTTTCGACGGCACTCAAGTGGCATACTTAAAAATGCTTGCAACACTACTTGCAACATTTAAAAGCTGCAAAAAAACGTAAGTTTGTGTATGCTGGGGCAAATCCGACCACGCCATGTGACTCGCGTATGAGTGCAGAATGCAGAAAATTGCTACAAATGCTCGCTAATGCAGCGCTGCTTCGCGTTAATTGACTGCAGTAGTGCAATATGCAACATGCGCCTTCTCGCCGCTGTTACTATAACTAAATTACAGCAAACAAGCCACATAACAACACATTTGGGTGTCCAACACCATTTATGCGCCACATTTGAACAGCGCGCGCTACCGCTTTGTTAGCCTGCCAGCAGCATTTAGCTAATGGCGTGAATAAATTAATTTTGCTATTTAACTTGAATGGCAAAAATGTTGCACACACGAACAAGCTACAACAAAAAATATGCGCGCGATTTGTTGCACAATAATTTATGTTTATTAATTAAATAAAGCGACAGCGCGAGCAAAGCGTCCATTAAAATTGCTAGATCGCGCTAGTTGACTGTCGCGCCACGATAGTTTTTGTTGTGATTTACAGTATTTTGTTGTTGTGCGCGCGGTAATTGTCGTTGTTATTTGTGATTGTTTGCGGTCAATTGTGGATAATAGGTGTCGCTTTTGTTGTTTATTTAATTGACCGTTGCAAACTTTTTAAACGCCTTTTGTGTCTCATTCACTTTGTCGCTTAGCCTGACTGTAAGGTGTAACATGCCACATAAGCGCGCGTGCAATATGCACACAAATCATCGTCGCGCGATCAGCAATGCAGCAGCGCACTATTATTACATGTGCAATAACAAGCCATACAACAATGATAACAACACAGATTAGCGCGCTAAATTACACGAGTGTGAACATGTGGTAGCAGACCTTACAGTTTCGCGCAGATACGCGCATCAATGAAACAACTTACAAACTGCGCGCACATTTAATTTTAATTGTGACGACGGCGCAAGCGCTGGCAGCGGCTGTGACGGTGGGGTGGCGCGAAATCGAGGCGCGCATTCAGCGGAAGTCACAGTGACTGATGCTTGCGCATTGACATTGCTGTTTTTATGAAGCAGTTTTTTTGCTCGAAATTCCAGTAAACATATTCTCTAGTCAGCGCATTCATCAGCCAACGCGTCAGCCCGCCAAAGTCGCACGCGCTTCGCATGCAAGCTGATTGAGTTATTATTGAATGCAGTCTGGTGACTGTGATTATTGTGGTTTTACAAATGTATTATTGCTAGCTTTTTTTGCAGTTTGTTGTTGTTGCTTTTGCGGTGCATTACTGTTCCCTTAATGGCATTTTTGCCATTTTAATTTTACTCAGTTTTCCTTTCACACTGTTCGCATTTTAATTTATGCTATAAATTTATGCTCATTGCGCTTGTTGTTGTTGCTTGTCGCATTGTTGTAATTCTCATTTTACATATGCTCACATATGCATTTTGTGTGTTTATCGCATTCGTCTGGATTTGTTTGTTTGTGGTTTTGATTTCGTTGCTTAATTAAGTCGTTGCATTGGTTATAGCATGGGCGTGTGTACGCGAATGCGTGGGCCAGCTCACTACTCCGCCTTGTCTCGTTCATTCTTCCCTCCGTTCATTCATTCATGCAACGTATACATTATGTGGAGATTCGCTTGAAAAAGGTGTGCGTGTGTGAATGGAGTTGTAATAAATTTCTGTCGCTGGAGAGGGTGTAAGATTTGAGTTGGGTACTTTTCTTATGAAATTTTTATTTTTTTATTTAATTTGCTGTAATTTAGTTGGTTTAATTTAATTTAGTTTTTCTCAAAAAAATACATCTCATACAACAACTAAATTGCTCAAAAATGCTGTCGGCATTTCTGCAATTGACCAAGCGTCATCATACTAGCAACTAGCACTACAAAGGAAAATAGTCGTGCTTCACTAAAAAAATGTTCATAGCTTCACACCAAGTCCTATAATTCGCATACTTCATAAAAGTTTACATTTTTTTAACGCAAACGACCTTGTAAGCCCAAAGAACTGTATAGCTTTAGCATGAGCTTATAAGCCAAAGAGGCATTGTTACTACCAAAAATACCCAATTGTTTTCCTAATTCTTGCCCTTACTGACGCTTGAACTCAACACAGTTCACTGAGTCTCAGTTGAGCTAATTTGCACGATTAACAGCAGCAGCTTTGCTCCAATTTTTAGCGCGCTGTCAGTGGTTTGCCATTCGGCGGCACGAAATGATGCCGACAAAGTGAAAAATCAAAAGCAAAGCATACTTAGATTGCGAGTTGAGGCGCCACACGCCGCGGCATAACCTCAGCTGACACGCCAACTATGCAGAAACAAACATCAAACAACGATGTACAATTACAACAGTAATACTCGTAGGTAGCAAGCAAAGCTTAAGCCATGGGTCACGCGACAAACAAACGCAAAACGGTGGCATGCAATTAAAGTTGTTGTAGACGAGATGAAAGAAAACTCAAATGGGAAACTGTAAAAGTGCAACTGTGCAACAAACTCAACGATAGCGCGGTAGGCTTTGGCATAAAGAATTTGAAGCGGCAGCGGGTGGGTCGCAAGTTTGTTTGCAACATTGAAAAGTATGTTTGCTACGTGTATTTGAATAAAACGCACGCGGTCGCGGCGTTTCAATGTCTGCGCGCGTTTGAATATTTTTGCATTTCATTTGTACCGCTACTTGCAACCAAAAGTATGCGCTCATAACTGTCGGCAGCTGTGCAAATAACAAGCGTGTAACAAAGTTGTTGTTGCCTAGCGTTTTCTCTTGTTGTGGCACAGGAATTGGCTTGCTTGTGGCATGCCACTCTAACGAACTGACTAACATGATGCCGCCCAGTGCTGCGCTGACTAACTAACTGATTGCGGTTGCGGTAGCAAATGCCAACGCCTTGCAACATTCATTCGGTTAAATGTATTGTTGTTGCTTTAAAGGTATTTGTTGTTATTTTGTGCGGTGGCGGTGGCATAGCTAATAAGTCAACCCAAGTTGCCACGCTCTAATGATGCGCATAATTTTGCTGACAAACACACACAAACATGTGGCATGCCGCATTACGCCAGCATAAGGAAGCCATGCAAATTTGAACTGCTCAATTATGCTTATGGTTCAAATGTGTTGCATAGATCGCAGCGGCAGCCGTCGAGATTAGCATTCGTTGAAAGGTAAAACGTGAAGCTTCTACGAAATAGAAGCGTTGGTGCGGCAGCCATTAAGTAGCGCGCGTTGACAAACATGCAACAGACAGGAAATGAGATTACACTGATAGATTTTGTGGAAACTTCAATAACACAAAAGTGGCAACAACTCAAACGAAATTCAATCTTAACAATCTGCGGCAGTAATAAATGAATGAACAAAATAAAATCTAGAGTGTGTAAGCGTACGTGAATGGCGCATTGCGGTTGCGGCGCGCAGGAGATTCTGAGAATTTTGGATTTGAAAAATATTTCTCTTTACAATTTCAGTCTCAGTGCGCTTTTATTGCCTAGAAAAAATTTTTTTAAGTACTCATTTCTCGAAAAAAAAAACTTATTTATGTATATGCGTGCTGTACGTGCTCGAAGCGCAGTAGCAGCGTGTGGCAGCCACTTGTTGACAGGAAATCTCGGTTTATGATTAACACGAATTGCGCGAAGGCGGATATATTGAGATTAAAAATAGAAAAAGAAATAGGGTAATAAAATAGCGCGCACAGAAGTAGAAAAGCAATGCGAAGCCAGCGAAGGTAGCGCAACGAGTTTGGGGAATCAATAAGGCCACTGTTACACAGACGATAAAATGATCACTAAAAGTTTGACCGAATCAATCAACAAAAAGTCTTGGATGTATTATAGCTTGCAGATTTCAACAAATATTGGAGGGCGTACCGTGAGCAGGCATCCTTGGATTGTTCGTGTAACATGGGCCTAAATAATTGTGAGTGTTGCTGGCTATGAAAGAGATTAGATCAAAGAGGATATCAAGACAATGAAGAAGAAAATAAAAACATCAAAGAGATTAAACAATAAACAAAGGAAAAACAAAAATTCTTAAAAAAATTAAATGACAAAAATTCTCATCGAAAACGCAGGAATAAATCCCAAAAATGCTCTGTGAGCAGCTTACCAAAAAAAATCGCTGCCCGTTCAGATCAGCGCTGAGTGTGTTGAATGTAATAAAGGCGCAGGAATGTGCTACACAATGGCCTACGATGCAAACAAAGCAGCAGGGGAACAAACAAAGTAAATAAAAGCGAGCACAAAGAAACCAAAAGAGAATATTGATATCATTTATAAAGCGCGACGAAGAGGGGATAGTGCGGTGTGTTGTAAGGCGAGGTGTAGGTATGGCCATATTAACGGATGCAACTGGCAGTCAATATACTAAGCGACAGCGATCCAAGCATTTTATCGCCCCATACAGGTAATAAAAATCCACAACAACAACAACAACAACAACAACAACAACTGTACATGGAAGTGGATGCGCGCGCATAAACGAAAAACCAACATTTCTCCACACTCATGTAGTCTTAAGCATTTTCATTTCAAGGTAGGCGTAGCGTTGCCATATCAATGACCGCATCTCAGGCGGCGATGGTGGCACAGCTACAGCATACAACCCACGTAACTGCAAGTAAGTAGACATATGTACATATTTTTCACCGGTAAAAACACAAACAATGACAGTCGAAATATTTAGCTGGTGGCTGTGGCAAGGAAAGCGACACAGCGAGACAAAAAATGCAGTCAAAGCAAGCAAGAAGAAATATCAACAAAAATTAAAAAAAAAAATCAAAACGAAAGAGTTAAGACACAAACGCGCGTAGAAGTCTGCGCAAGCGTCCAACTGCGGCGTAGTAATTATTCGTATGTATGTTGCAGCATATGTCGGCCGTTTGTTGCGTGGGCAGCGCTTGCTCGCCTCTCCATGTTTATGATGTGAACGTAAAATGCAAACGAGATAAGATAAATTTTTTCAAGTGCTTTTTTGAAGAAAAGTGTTTACAGCTAGTCGCAGAGCGCATACTTCATGTGCATTTACTGAACTGGTTTATTTATTTTAGTGTGTTTGCTTTGAGATAATTCTTTCGAAATAAATGTTAAATGAAAAAAAAAACAGTATGCGCCCGAAAATTAGAGCCAGCGTTGTTAAAACGTTACAGGCATATACAGAATTTTTTAATTCAGCGGCTTCATTTCATATTCAGCTAAAGGAATTTCAGCTGAATTTATGCATTATTTCATCGAATAATTATTATATTTGGGATAGAAGTACGCCAACTGCTTATACAGCTCAAAACTTGGAATAAATGCGAGAGTCCGCATAGTTATTGAATTCAGCAGGCTTATCTTGAATTCAGCTATAAAAATAGCAGCTGAATTGTTCGAATAATTATTATATTTGGGATAGAAGTACGCCAACTGCTTATACAGCTCAAAACTTGGAATAAATGCGAGAGTCCGCATAGTTATTGAATTCAGCAGGCTTATCTTGAATTCAGCTATAAAAATAGCAGCTGAATTGTTCGTTATATATATATTCTCTTCGTTTACCGACACAATTTTTGTTTTTTGCATGAAAATTACCTATTCAGCTAATAGAGTCCTAGCTGAATTGAAGAAATTTTGGGATTTGATCAAATTTCCGTGCCTGTTTTTGTTTGGTACGCCGCGGCATATAATGCAGCTCAAGGTGCTTGCAGAACTTGTAACTTCAGCAAAGTAATCCTGAATTCAGCTAATCGTATGTCAGCTGAATTTGTGATTCTCTGTAAATTTTCTCTATTCCGTCACTGGGTTTTTGGTTTAAGATAGAAAGTTACCTATTCAGCTGATAACAAAGCTGAGTTTGAAATTCAGCTCAGTTATAAAATAATTAAGCTGGAGATTTTTTAAAGCCGTCTGCATCCACGAGTAAGATATCTTGAATCCAAAAAAATAGCCTCAAACTAGCCACGGCATGACGAGCTACTTGACGCATTCAAATTTGTTTATGCTATCGGTCATTTAAAACCAAATTGCTACAATTCGAGCTATTCTGCGCCTTTTTTCAGCTCCTTCAAAAGCCTTTATCTATTTTTTCTGAAACTGTAACAATTCAGCTCACTTGAGGCCTAATTGAGCACATTCAGCAGACCACATATCTGGTCAAATTTAGTATAACACAGTACATTTATGACCTATTCAGCTTAGTCAAGTCGATCGCAGTCAAAGAAATCTGATCTCTTGCACCTAAATTGTCTGCACTATTTTTTTAATTCATAGAAAAATGTTGCCATTATTTTACATCTAATTCACGTCAAATCGCTCAATTTATTTCACGCTCTCAAAAGAAAATTTATGTAAAGAAAACTGCGTACATTCGCCGGTCAATTTTCTGTGACAGTTGCGCGCATAGACAATTTAACTCGGACACATTCGTTTGAACGCATTGTCATCGTAAATTTTGCGAAAGTGACAGTCAACATGTCGCCATAAAAGAGAAAAGGCGAATTCGCACAGCAAAATGAGTTCGGAGCAAATTTTTCGCGTTGTAGCTGGCGGAGGCGGTTGGAGTGCTGCGCATTCGCAAGCGTGTGGGCTGAGGTTTTAGGCATTTACGACAAAGCGGCTAACAAATAGATTTATTATTTTACATTGGTGGACCTAAATTGAGCTTGTTTGGCTTATTTAGGTGCATTTTATTATTTCTTTGCTCACAGCGCGACGTTGTTGATGTGTAAAAAAACAAAAATAATAAAACGCCGACCAAAGAATGTCAAACAAATTTGTACAAGTGAATTAACGCCAATATTTGTTTAATGATAAGCCAGTCGACGAGCATTCATACCTTGCAGATAAAAAATAAATAATAAAAAAGATAAAGGCAAAAAAACAAAGTTAAAAACAATATTTAGCTTAGGTTTTGTGAACATACGCGCATGGCGGCGGAAGGCAACGCCCTTTTCAAAAAAAACTTAAAAGAACGTAGGCCAAGTTCGAGCGCGTTTGTTTCGCTTGCGGGTGGAGTAATGACTTTTCAGTTTTTAGAAGAAGAGGAGGAGTAAATAAATACAAAATATTGTTTCTCACACGATTTCGAGCGACGCTTTTTGTTTGAACTCATTCAGCGCCGCCTTCCCGCTGGCTGTCGACTTCAAATCGTCCAACGCGTCAATAACTGCCAATTTACTCCGACCAGTTCGTAATTTTTCTGGTTCATAATTTGCTAATTTTGTCTTTTTTGGTAATTTGCTATAACACTCAGGTTTTAGCAAAGTTCTTGCTAACTCACACATTTTCGGCCAAACATTTCGAGCTAACGCACACTTTAACTGACTGAAACATATAATTTGCGCCTGAAAAAGCCGAAAAAAATGTTTTGACGCAAACAGGAAACAAATAAATCCCTATCAAAAAACGACACGACGAATACAGCTGCTAATGGCCAACGGCGAACTGCTGCATGCAACATGACAAGGAAATGGTACATAAAACTTCTGTTTGACCAGCCTCGGGCACACTCTCAGAAATTTGTGTGTAATTTCGCTCACCCCTACCTTTTTTTTATCTACCTATCTCTAAAGATGCGAAACTACACACTAAAAAAGTTCAACAGACAAACTGTTTGAACTCCAATATTAAAAGTGTGAAATAAAAAAATTTTAAAATTTCCAGAGTTCTTATATTGGACTTCGCCGAGAATCGAACAAAAAATTACAACTATTATGGTAGCAATATTAAACGGAGTTTTTAGAGTGTAGCCGACTGCAAGATCACTCACTGACAGACAGCCAAATAGTTTTAAGCACAAACAACCTAAAGCGACAGACGTGCTTTGAAGACTTGAAAGCACAAACGAAAATGCGCTCAAAGCCAAATGTTTTATAACAATTTTTAAGTTTTTTGGGTAGATCATCAAATTTTTAGCCGCGATTTATTGGCAATTGTTTTCAATATTGCTTTTATGGCAGTCAATCTAACTCCTTCTCAAACTACTAAAAAATTCCATGCGCATGCGCAACGTGTGTCGGTCAATGTTGCTATGCTTTAGCTGCAAAAACAATTCAATGTTTTATTAAAAGGGATGGCGGCTTTGTCGCGAAATTGGTTGCTGCTTGGACGCGCATGTCCAGCGAGTCATAACTTATACAATTTTATGCTAAGCGCACATCTTTCTGCTGAAGAGGTTGTTGTGATTTATGTTATAGGTTGCTTTAATTTAATTTGCATGACATGAATTTGATTTCCTGTGAATTCAGCACGTCTAATATGTATTCAGCAAAAAAATTTGTGGTCGAAAATAATATTTTGCATTTAATTAAAACAATTTTAGTGAGTTTATTGTATTCCGCTTACGTTTAAAGTAATTCAGCGCCTACCGAGAATCAAATAAATGGTTTAATATAGATAAAAATAAAGCGAAGCTCACAAAATGCATCGCAAGCTAATTCAGCTCAT
This sequence comes from Campiglossa producta, assembly GCA_964058755.1. Classification (NCBI taxonomy): domain Eukaryota; kingdom Metazoa; phylum Arthropoda; class Insecta; order Diptera; family Tephritidae; genus Campiglossa; species Campiglossa producta. Next base: position 1,225,992 of record CAXKVI010000005.1, read on the forward strand.
GCAAATTAACAAATTCTAAGAAAAAAGAGATGATATCATAGACGCAGAATATATTCTTGCAAATTCAGCTTGTCTTAAATGTATTCAGCAAGCTAATTTTCAATTGAAATAAGTATTTTGACTTTAGCAGGGTACAATTTAAACACATTTGTTTGTAATCAGCTTAGCTGAAGTTTATTCAGCGTTACATCTTACAAAGGTGGAATTATCTGCCGAATATGCTCAAACATAACATATCTATCTTAGTATACTCAGCTCAGTTAAAAGTAGTTTCTAGCATATTCAGCGTACAGAAAACTCATTTTTGGCTATTTGTTAAGCTTTGAAATTTATCGAAAAAGTCAGTCCAATAGATACACCTTTCGTGTTTAATATGATCCATTTCTAGATTTAAAAACATCAGTAAAGTATTATCTAATACATAGTTTTAAAGCTCGCTTAACGCAAGATAAAAAACCCATAGCCGTTTTTAGTCGCGACTTGTTGACCGCCGGCGTCTGCCGCATTGACGCCACGCGCAACTTGGAATGATATCAAGTGCTTGATAAGCGAAGCACAAAATTGATGCTTGAGCACAACATTCCTGTTTATGTTGTACTAAGTGGACATGTACTACAAGCACAGCACATGCGCGGCATACTAATGAGCTGAGTAAGAAAGTTTAAGCATGTAAGTTAAAAATTTTCAAAGAATTAATACATTACATTAGTTTTGTGCATGTATCAATTTTGCTGAATAGCTGAATATGCTGGAAAGCACTTTAAGTGGCATATTTATGCGTGCGCATGCGTTGCCATATTTTCCCAGGCCCATAACTCGCTCTGCCAACATTTTTGCGGTTGTGGGTGGTTGAGGTCGTCATACTTGAAACATGTAAATATTTACACGACTCGTTCAGTAAGCAAGTGTTGCCGGCGCCGCATTCTTGGTTGTGCTAGAAAAACTGGCATTTCCGTTCATTTCTGCATATTGTTTTGCAACTGATATTATACCTTTATAAAAAATTCCATTCACCAAAATACTTGGCTTGCTTACAAGCACAATTAAAATTATAAATTGTCCATTAGAAAAAAAATATGTATTCAGCAGTCGACGCGCTCATGCGCTCAACGACCACTCCCGCAACCGAATTATATGGCACACATGTTGCACATGCGCGTTGTCAACATTTTTACCCAAAATTAAGTTTTCGCTGCTCATTTTTCTTGCTGTTCACCACATTTTCCCTTCCTCCTCGCACATTCACCCATTTAATTTTCCATCAAATGCTTGTTCGATTTATTGGCGCTTGTTTCGGAAATTGTAAATTATGAGCTCTGACCGTAAATGGCAAACGCGCGTTGCTTCGTCGATCCCCATCACTGATCGTGGCAAACAGCGCTTATATTAGATAAATTGTTGCTGCTGCTTGGCGCTTTTGTTGTATGACACTTTACTAGCTTGTGCCACAAAAGCTTTAATATCGTTCACTCAACGTAGGCAGACAGCTTCGACAAAATGCTTGTATTGTTTTGTAGTGAAGTCAATCGATCGTTGTACGATCGCTTTTAAAACGATCGATCGATTAGACAGCTATTTGACCTCAACGCTATTATTTCAGCGTTACAAGCGTGTCTTGCTTTGTTTTTGTTCGAGCTGCTGTTTTATTTATTTATATTTATTGTGGCCGTTTGACATTTTTATTTGCTTTTAATTAATTGTTTTTTTGCCACATTGTGTAATGGCGCGTGAAATTTGTGGGTTCGTGTCAATAGAGCGAAGGAGAAGTCATTTCAGAAGAGCGTTTGCGGTGTTTTAATTGGGTTAATGATTCAGAAATTGATCAACTAAATTACTACGTTAATTCGTATTATTGTTTACTTTTCATAGCTAAGCATAGTTGAAAATTTTGAATTTTGAAAAGATGCTAAATCATGCACGCAACACCAATTCAGCTCTTATTTAGCTCATTAAGCAAGGTCTCGTAGAAAAATATGTATATTTTCAAAAATCGGCTGCATAATGCTAATTCAGCTCAATGTAAGCCAATTCAGCAGCATTATTTGCTAACATATTAAGGTTGTGATATTTAATTTTAAGCAAAAAAGGTTATTCAGCTTCTTCTAATGTAATTCAGCGCCCTTTCCGTCAGAACATTGCAAAATATACTTAATTTATATGATATTTGTGCATTTTTTGGTTATTTTGCTAATTCAGCAACCTCTTGATATATGAAACTGAAAAATTATGAAAGGCTTACCAAAAGTATATTTTCCAAAACATATTCAGCACGGCTTCATTGAAAATTTAAGCGATTCAGCAGCTATTTTAATATCTATAAAAAGTTGCGAAAAATTAGTTCAATGCTGTATGAAAACACCTACGTAGTTACCAGGTGCCATACATCTTTAAAATTTCATGCCTCAAACATTTTCCACACAAATTCAGCAGCCGCTTCGCAGTCTTCAATCAGCTTAAAAATTATGTTCACATCCGTGTTTGTGAAACATTTTAATAGCTTCTTAATTCGTCAATTAGCGCTACCCACACAATGTAGTATGCCTGTGAAATTACCTATGCAGCTATGTAATTCAGCGCATTTCACAGTAATTTCGACAGCTGCTAACAACTGTCAATCATGTTAACAGCACCCACTCACCAAAATATTCGACTCACTTTCGCATGTTCCCACGTTTGGTTTGTTATTAAAAAGCGCCAACTAAGCGGCTTTAAGTAAAATTTCGGTTTTTATTGGTTTGATTTTTTCAATGGAAATTAAAATTCATAGCTCATGCGCTACCGTTAAACGCAAAACCCCACTGACTGTATCCCAGTGTGTGCGTTTATCTGGCGCTTTGATGGCATACAAAAACACGTTGCCTTTGGGAACACATAATTGGCATTTTTTTTTTGCAGTTCTACGTGCGATTTTAGTCGTTAATTATGCAAAAATTTATTCGCCTTATTTTTTGTTTATTGTGTTTTTTTTTTTTTTAGTGTGCGTTGCGATCCAATGCAGTTAACCCCTTTCCCACAGTCGCACCTTTATATTTGAACACATTTTATTATGGGCTCTTTGGGTATAAATGCGAGGCCATTAAAAAAATATCCAGCGCATAAGTGATAAATCAAGCGAACGGCGAAGTCAAAGTGCCAACGTGATGAAGAGCAAAACAGCCTGCCAAATAAGTAGACTGGAGCAGAGACATTGGAACATCAGCCTAACCGATCATATAAGCAAAATCACTAATGATACGTAAAGTGAGGCGTCCAGCGTCAATGTCCAAAAAACTTCTATCAGTGCTGAGTACCTACATAATTCAGAAGAGAAGCGAGAAAAATTAATCAGTAAACGCATTTCACACCAAGCGGAGCTTCCAGCTTTTAGGTTTTCAAAACTATTGTAAATTAAAAGCGGTCTTCTTGAACGGTTGGAACGCATGAGGCGCTGGATATGGAGTTCTTGCTTTAGTAGTGCGAGTATGAGGCGCCACCGTTGCTAAACGTAGTGCTACATTTCCTTCACGCATATTTTCAAAAACTTCATAAATAAAACGCAACTATTTTTAGAAAACATCAACAAAGTAAAACCAATGGTGGCAGCAAATCGATGGCAAAACACCAGGGTTCGGAATTATTCATTTATGAATATTCAAGTAGGTTCTTTTGCATTCGCATTCACGAATATGAACTTAAAAAAATTTACATTCGCGTTCGTGAATAAGAACGTATCAAAAAATCAACACTATTCACGTTCATGAGTGCATTCGCGAATCATCATTGTTTCCGTTTTGTTTCAATTAATGGGTGTAATATATTCTATACCTTCTGCGAATATGCCACACAAAATATGCATTCACGACCAGGAGACCTTTCTTAAATGCATTCGCGAATTATTCATGAAATATATGCATACGTTTATGAAGATGAACGACAAGAAGAACGTTCATCCATTGATTCATGAAAGCATTTCCGAATGATTCGCGAATGCATTCATGAAAGTGAACGGTGTTGATTTGTTGATGCCTTCTTATTCACGAACGCGAATGCAAATTTTTTTTTTTTTATGTTCATATTCGTGTATGCGAGTAAACGAAAAAGAATGTTTCCGAACCCTGCAAAACACCTAAGAAGGAACACCAAAACGTGGAGCCCTTAGAAGCAAGCCAAAAGCAATGTCACATAAATTTCCAGCTCGTTTCACTTTAGAGCGCGCGCCACCAACAAGTAGTGGCGACAAAAACAAGATAAATTGGTGCCCAGAAATAAAATAAAACGAATTAAAAAAGAAAAAATGCAATTTCATCAAACAAGATGAACATCAAATATATTCTACCAAACGAGCTGAGAAATATGGAGAATAGGCAGCATTAGAGGCAAATTCCACATAAATAAACAGGAAATCTGTAGGTACTAGAGCCATTGAAAATGGAAGGGAGATGCTATACAATGTGCCCACTGAGAAGCGACACATTGCGGAAGTTAATAAATGTCTAGGCAGGCCAATTTTGTGTAGCTCTGGAATTTTCGGTGATCTTAATTAGGACGGTGAACATGAGAAGAATTTTAAAAAAGGAATACAAAGAGACCGATATAAAATACAAATAATGTGAGATATAGAAACACTAGGCTGGACTAGTACTTCGAAGTCGTAATTAAAATGAAAAGGTGGAATCTAACTTGAAAAAGTCACCCTTCCCGCACGTTGTTGATTCCGGGGCAAGTTCATTGTTAGCGATGCCAAGAAAAGAGCGTAAAACTCTGTATGAATATGACTCTCCGAATTTTAGAAAACTGTTCCTACTTGAGGTGGTGAGGCCATGTCTACATAATATATAAGGTGGATTCACTGAGACAAGTGTGAGCTATAGAAGTTGTTCTCAGTTTCAAAAAGTCTGCTATCAATACCTCAGGTCTATTGAAAGAAGAAGTAGAGCTGGTTTATCGATGAGGGAGTTTTGGGTCAAGTGGTTAAACATGATTTGGGGGCTAGCTCTCTTGACGACTGGCAAACGTGAAGGAATTCGGTCTGTGTCGAGTTAGGAAGTGATTTGTATAAGATGAAACTGTGAATCCACAAGAAGTCTGGGCCCAACTGCTACATTCCAGCGTCTGTTGTAAGCAGACTCTTTTCCCAAGAGGAGCAGTTTATATCAAGATTTCACTAGAGTTTTTACACATCTCTGAAAGGGACGTAGCAAGCGGATTTTTCGGATTTCAGAGGATTTTTGGAGCCAATAAGGCCAGTAGCCTTCCATTCCTGTTTAGTCCACCATGCCAAGTAAGAACAGGTGGGTCATCATCAAAAGAGCAATTACACAAACAAGTTAAATCCTGCAAACAAACAAGTTAGTCCAGCTGTGCGCTTAGAATCTCAAAATAGCTGCAACAACACAAAAGAACCACTTTTAATAGCAGAGATGACTACAACCCAAAATAGCGTATGAATTTCATAAAAAAAAAGAAACCTCCATGAAAGCGAACTAAGAACAACTTGAGCGCTCGAGTGACGACTCATAATCAAAGGTTATAAGAAAGCACACAGCAGACAACAAATTACAGGCTCAATATGCCAAAAGTGGATGGTAAGGAATTTTTTGAGTGGCAACCGCGAAGGCAACAGGCAACACTCGAGTTAGTAAGTTTGTTGTAAGTGAGTAAGTTGGCAGGCGCGTAAGTAAGTTAGTGCAAGTAAGAAAGGCATCTCAGTAAAATGCCAAACATTAAAGGTACTACTTGTACATCAAAAGGAGGATGAATACTCTACAACATTGTTGCAGTGATGAATGCGTCAGCAGCAGTGGCACACAATGACAGCACAAAAATGTGATGAAACCTAGGCGTAAGAGAGCTGCGTCAACAGCAGACTACAATGGATGCTAGGCATATGTCAAGCAAAACGAAGAAGAAAAAAACAAATGTGTGCAAGGCGGGCGAGGTGACCGAGGTAAGCGTGGCCAGTCGCTACATAAATCAGTGAGGCATCAGCTCGCGTTTGGACGAATAAATGAGTGCGCGGCGCGACAACAAAAGCGTACCTCCTCGATATTAGCCTGTGCGAAGCGACAGCTCATTTAAAGTGGACGTACTTTTTTCTGAACTGAGCTCAACGAGCTCCACTTTGCCGAGGAGACACATTTAATGGCTCTTTGTTGTATGCTGCTTTCATTTATTTTATTTTTTATTTCCACTTTTTCTGGATTTATTAGAGCCAGCAGCTGCGCTTTGTTTCATATGTACGTGACTTGGCTGTTGCTTTTCTTGTGGATGTGGCTAAAACGAGTGGACTTTTTATTAAATCAGTAGCGTAAATGATGGTAAAGAATGCAGGGGATGTACAAACGGGCAGGCTTACCTGAAAGCAGTTGAAAAAGAGGTTAGCAGCCATTGTGTATTGTGTTGCTGCGAGTTGTTGTGCCGCACAGTGGCCAACAGTAGGCGTTTGAAGCGCAACCGACCGACAGTCCGATCAGTTGCATGTGGCAACATAATTTAATGTAGAGATGAGAAGCTGTGCCAAACATATAGGCTCACAAACGCGCTCACATGTGGCTAGCTGTACCTGTTTAGCTGCCCTGCTTCGCTTACAACATTATTCATCTTTATATTCTTTATGTGTTTTTTACCTTCAAGGACTGCTGTCCGTGTACATCGGGACAGTTCATATTTTTCATGTAATGCCACAAAATTAAGTGGTTAATTTTTTCCCCTTAGCTGCAGCTGATATACAACATACAAGCGTGCAGTGAATGCTTTTTCTCCAGACTTACAAAGGCATACCAGCAGAAAATTTTTTGTTAAACAAAAGAAAAAAAACAAGAAAGGAATCGACAATTTTTTGTAATGCAAAGCATCGAGTTTAAATTTAAGAAGAATTAAAGGAGTTACAACCAAGTACGTTGGAATGTGACATGCATAATAATACTTGTTGGTCGTCTTATACTTCTTTTCCCTTTGTGCCTGAATTCTTTGAAAAGAAATTACTCTGGACAAGCTGCCCGAATGTCCCAGGATATTCAGTGATATGCTGAAAGACCACTACAATTAAGTAAAAAAAAAACTCATGGACTAGCATACCATTTGTTATCCCAATCCCTCTAATCTGAAAATCTACAGATGGAAGACTAACATTCCCATAGCGTTCTTCGACCTCTTTATCAGAATTTTCCTAATTTAGTTTAAAGAAAGGTATTGACGGGCGAAGATTGCTACCGCCACAGGAGAGAAACCCCTCAATTAAGTTTGTCAGACGCGACCCTCTAAGACCACCGCTTTAAACTCGCGCCATAATTATTCGGTTGCGAATTGTTGGGTTCCTGTCAACGAATGAAATTCTATAGCACGATGTTGGCTGCTTTTTCGTTCTAATGAAAAATGAATGCATTTGCTTCCATTGTATGCTGAGTAGTTCCGTTGTTGTTGAAAGCGTTTTTCTTATTACCTATGAGCGAATCATTAGATGAGTGTTTACTCTTTGCATTTAAGTAACTTGTGAGATGAAACGGCTTGCATTTAATGCAGGGCTCGGCAGAAAAGAAATCAAGAAAGAGTGGAAATCGCACCAATAAAATTATGTTATCTGTTTTTACTCCATCACTCACTAGCAAGCACCGAACCAAAAGCGTAGGTTGTCGAGTCATTGCTGGCAAGTGAGCGGCTGACCATAATCAACGACATCCATTGATTGGCTACTGCGATCAAAGTGCTCTCACAAGCGCAGCAACAATTTCATTATTCGAGAGGCCTAGCAAAGAGCGTAATAATTTGTCTGAATTTGTTTCTCAGATTTTCGCACAATTGCCCCACTAGCTACCGCGGCTTGATTTGATGGCGAATGGAAAGAAATGATTCGGGATTTCAATGCTCGAATGTTTCTAGATAAGCTACCATATACTCTCTTGGTGATAACTCTGCTGTAATGGCTAAGTCCGATTATATCTTTGCGGGTGGAATCTGTACGCAGCGCAGCCAATTGATCTACACCTAGGATCTTTCTTGCTAGACAAATCAAGGATGGTTGTTGATTTATCTTTTAAGCACCAACAAAAATTCTTCACCTCACTTCAAAGTCCCTTGAGCTAGCCATGAACCACATAACACTAAAACCTTGATCACGATTTCACTGTGAAATTCAAAATCGATTTAAAAACCTTGAAGGTGTAAATATGTTGACTCAAGCACATACACAAGCGCAATCTCCTACAGATTAAACACGCCGCCACTGATCGACTCGCAAGGAAGTCTCTCAAACACCTGTTATTGTTGTGTTAACTTTGGACAAGTTGTAGCTGAGATGAATCTTGCGTTGGTGCTGCAGCGCTAAATGCCGTTGCACGAGCACTACAACGGAACTTTGTAAAAAAGTTAAAGCAAAACAAAGAAAGAGGTGGAGCATTCGGAAAATGTTGGAAAATAGAACTACGCCAGAACTGTTTTCTAATTTACTTGTATTCAATTTTTTTTTACAAACTCCAGCGCAGTCTTACGGAAGATGTATGTAATCATTCTTATTCATTTTTTTTATTACTGTAATTAATGCTAATTTATTACTCGAACTGAAACGCCATCTAATGCTGCAAACCAGTGATGCAGAGCGCGGAGGAGGCCTCAGCAAGTCGCGCTCTCGACGAAAGAGAAACAATCAAACTCCATTTGGCTCACTTGAGCATCACTGCTTTCAGACAGTTTGTATATAAAAAGTGTTTTGTTGGTGTTTGAATAAATCAAGCTGCTAAAACGCATGAATTGTCTTTGAAAAAAAAAAGTAAAAATGCACGTGTGTGTGTAGCGCTTGTTGTAAACCGTTAATTAACACAAATTACTAACAACAAATTACTGCAACAAACTTTTAAGCGCATATTCATATCAATGTGGGGCGTCACTGGATGTTGGGCGTTACTGGAAGCTCAAATTCGTTGTTGAGAATTTCACAACTCTGAATAGCACAAATAATGAATTCAACAAATTAAAGTAGGTACGCCCAACAACTACAACAAAGGGTGCTATAGAGTACGCGGTAGCTAAGCAAAGTTGGCAGTTGTGGAGGAAGCATCATCGGCGTCTGTGTGAAGATTAGGTAGGCAGCTGTACGACGCCACACTAAATTCCAAAAAAAAAAAACTATTGAACAAAAAACAACATTTATGTGAACAAAATGGAGAAACGAAAAAATAAATAAATTTACAAACAATACCAAAACCGAAAAATTCTCTGCTATTTGTATTATCTGATTGTTTGCACAATATTTTGAAATTGGATTTACAATGACGACAAAGACAATTGTTGTGCTGCTGTTCGAGTTAGGTTTCCCATAGTCGAATTGTTAGTTCTTTTTATGGGCATTTAAAACTAATTACAGCCATTAAATGAATTGTGTACATTTCAATAGTAATTTAAGGTGATGAACAAATGAATGTAGAAAAGACATATTTGTCTTTGCTAAGTTGGAGATTAATTTTAAAAATACATCACTGAAAATGAAGGTCTAAATGTAAGCATCATTGCGGCCATTCAGGTTTTGCATATTATCATTTAGATGTGATGATTTGCTTAGTTCTCATAGAATATTTCGCTCAATTCAGGATTTATATTTATCTATAGGGTAGAAGGGGAAGCATTCAACACTGGTGTACTACTATTTTCTCTAAAATCATCAGTGCTAAATGTCTAGATCTGCAGGTATATAAAAAAATTGTTTTTCTGAGTCCCCCCGCACTTAAACAAAAATATGGCTGAGCACACTTCCTCATACCCTACATTTATTTTAGTTTTATTTTCAACACTCTTTCGAACAGCCCAAAAGTGCGGAAAGCTTTGTAGGCAAGTGAAACTGCCTAAAGTATAGCTTTGCTTTCTTTTGAAACTGTGAGGCACTTTGTCTATTTGGGAACCAGCATTAACACCGAAACTAATGTCAGTCTAGAAATCCAAAGCAGGACGACTCTTGGACTAAGTAGGAAATTGAGAAGTAAAGCTCGCTCTCTCGAAAAACACAAAGATCACGCTCTATTAGTCTTTCATCGTACCAGACCTGATGACAATGTTGAAAGAAGATGACATGGCCCTTGGAGTATATGAGAGAAAAGTCCTCCGAAAGATTTATGGTGCTTCCCGTATGCCAATGGCGAGCATCGAAGGAAGTTTAACCATGAGCTGTACGAGCTTTAAGCAGACGTGACCATAGTTCAGCGAATAGAAGCCCAAAATCTCCGCTGGCTGGGTCATGTTATGCGAATGGACAACCTGTGCTGGAACAGAAGGTTTTCCTATCGACACCCGAATTCGACCAGCAGCAGAGGAAGGGGCAAGCCCCGACTGAGATAGAAAGAACACATGGAGAATGACCTTAAATCCCCTGGTGTTTCCAATTGGCGTCAGGTGTCGCGTACGACTTTGATAAGAAATGGTCAACAACGCTGAGGTGGTTAAGCGCCAATAAATGATCATATTCCTGGGAGCTGCGAACTTCTTTATACCTATAGCTTTTACGCAGTTCGTTCTTTCTGACTTATTCATAACCCCAGCAATAGGTACTTTTTCGTATAGCAACATAATTCCCAAACAATGAAAGCTCTATAACTCGATTTTTCTGAAGACTCAATTATACTTTCAAGATTCTTTACTTAAGTACCAACAATAATTATAATTAGCATAAATAATTTCATAATATTAAATAACAAGGAAATTACAACAATGAATAACAAAATCTAAGAATCTTAATTAATTTTTTCATTTACGCCATTTAATCGCATTAAAAAAATCTATGAATTTGACAATTAAGTCATTCAACTTATCACCGTTGGCACTTCACAAACAATGACTCCTATGCCGGTATCTGTCGTATATCAGCGGCAAACTAATTTGTGATATTTAATTGTTGTTAGGGCCTAATAAGCGCGACTGAGTGGTGAATACCGAAAGCCACAAGCGTTGAATATCTCTATGACTGGCAGCCACACGGAACTAAAGCCATGTGGAAATACAAGAAAATTATGAAAAAATGTTCAAAATAAGAAAAAGTTAAAAAATCGCTTGTTAAAAAGCCCAAAAGACATGACATTCAACATTCCAAACACTTTGACTAACGGCTGAGAAACTGTCAACACTAATTATACAATTTAAAACCATGACTGGTGTCAGGGTCGACCAGCGCATCAAAGAATCAAAAAGCCAAAGATCTAAACACTAGTCTGCTATGAAGAAGGAAAAGTAAAAAAGAAAGAATAAAAAGGAAGCAATCAACTGTAAGCGGCCAGCAGGTAAGTCACATGAAATGGTCAGTAGCGCTTGTTGCTTATCTAAGAGATACTAAAACTCAAAGCTGTCGGCAGCAAATATTTGACACACCAAATGGAACTAATTTGGAGACCGCCGTTTGTCAGGTAAATTGCTTATCAGGCAATTGGGCAAACAGTCAGAGTAGACAACAACAAATAAAATGGCCAGCAGAGAAAAAGGTCGTGCACATGTGTCTGTAAGTACACATAACTGAATTGCGTTGTCAGCAGACAGGAAGTGAACTATTTGCGCACTGCAGGGACGACTGTGGTTAGGTGGTAGAGACGGTGGAACAGTAGGTCATTAGCGGGAAAAATTATACAACAATTTTCTTTCCAACGCGAACTATTTTGTTTTGAAAAATTTATGAGACCTGACCACTGTTCGCCATAGTCGACCTTTCTGTAGAAGAAGTAGGAAAATGTCAAACAAACAATGTTATAAAGTATGAGACATTATTTCACTTATCCTTTATCTACAAAATTTGTGTAGGGTGTTCTTTTCCAGACGATAATTTTTGCGCTACGTTCAGTAAAACTCACTGACTTATACGAGCTTAGCTTAAAGTACTGCATATTCTATTTATTGTTTTAAAAAAGTGGTCTGAACCATACCCCCTGACAATATAAAGTTTCAATTCAACATATTTTCAAATATATTTAGTTCATATTAGTGATATGTTTATAAACAAATTTTACCCATATATCTATTTGTATAAAAATACGTAAAAGTTGGCGGGCCGCGCCCACTACTAGGAAAAATCTCAATTCGTCAGATTTCCGCGGCTATCTGTACCACGGAGCTCATAGAGATCCAATATGTAAAGGAATGGGGGAATGGGAGGGGTGGAGGACGAGCCGTATGATAGGGACTAGGAGTGTAAATAGTCCGATATTACTTGAAAAAAAAAAAAAACAAAGTTAATATACCCTTGTACTAGTACTAGTACTAGTGCGCTGGGTATAAAAATTGGCGTGATAATGTGAACACCCTAATGTTTGTAAATGCATGTGTATAGATCCAAACGAGATAAGCACTAACTCACATGACACAGGTAAAGTGTAGGCATTGCTTGAGGTTATGAATGATGTTGGCTGTGGTGTCAAATGTGATATGACAGACATTTGACATGCTAACTAAAGTAACAACAACAGCCACAAAAGCCTAAACACCAAAGAAACCAGCGACAAAAGCAGTCAAGAAATAAGCTTATCAGCACGCTTAGAATAGCCGTTGGCGTTATTGCGTTAACAACAGTGTTGACAGCCGCCAAAGCAAGGGAGATGACAACAAAGTAACAACAACAAAAACCAACTGCCAACCGCATTCATCATAATCACTGCAAGCTAAAAACTAACTGCCGTTTCGTTGGTGTCATTGTTGGTGTGGTGCTTATTAGATGATGGTGATTATTATTATTGTTGTTGTTGTAGACAGACAAGCAACAGTCAGCTGTCGATGGAAACTGAATTACAAACAAACAAACAACAATTCGTTTATTTGCTTTTCTTTGCGGTTTTGTATGAGCAGTGGTTGTTGTTGTTGTCTCTACAAAAAAAATCTACATTTTCCATTTCATTACATTTCAAATTAAATTTTTACTACATAAATTGGTTCGACTGTGGCATGGCTGCTAACATTGTTGCGGTTGTTGCAACAATATTGTTATGATTTTGCGGCAAATGGGTTCCCACGTCGCACAGCCACACAACGCACACATTACATATAAATGAGTGTGTGTATGTTTGCGACCAATTGTTTATTTGCTTATTTGCACATTAACTCATTTGTTTATTTGTTCTTGCCAAATTTGAGCGCTTATCAGCCTGCGCACAGCACTAAACAAATCTACTGCCAACAACAACAGAAATAGCAACAACAGTAGCCACAGCATAGCAAAGAATAGCAAATCTGATTGGCATATTTCATGCAATATTTCACTGATTGATGTGATGCAGAGGACTCAACAGCCAGCAGCCGGCAGGCAACACACAAATGGCACATCAACTCAGTTGGCAGCTCATCAAAATAATGTGTCAAATGGATTTATATCTTAATTTGTGATTTGCACTGTGGCGCTTTCACGGCAATGCCCATCAAGCAGCTATAAACGCGCGTTAAGCGCGAAAGAGTGAAAGTGCTCGCTGACAGTAAAAGTGTGGTAGCATCAATTCGCCAACTGGATATAAATAAATTTGGAAAGGCTTAAAGTGGAACAATTTAGTATAATTAATCATGTGGTGACAAGCATAGATTTATGATGGAAATTTAGTGTCAAATTTGAAGCGATGATTTACACGCGAAAGTTCATAAAAAGTATGCTAATTTATATGATTTACTTGGCTATTAGCTTCAATGACAGTTTCAGTAAAGCTTAGGCTTTCAGTTAAGGTGTAAGCTTAATATTTACATTCAGTAAAAAGTTAAAAGCTCCAAGCTGGTTTTGTTAGTGATTCTCAGCATTTCAAAGCTTTTTTTTGTACCTAAAAGCTTCCGCAAAAGAGAATTGCTAAAATCTCTTAACTTATTTTAGAAGTTTTTGAGGTTTCTTCGTATTTGCATGCCTTTCCTACTTGCATTTTGAAAAAGTGTAATTTTAAATTAGAGACTTCTATGTATCAAAAGCTCTTACATAAAATTACAAATAAAAACGCTCCCAAGAAAAGCTTCGGGATAAATCTGTATTTAAAGAATGTGATTAAGCTCCCAATTAAATGTTTATATTTTGCAAGAGCAATAGTTCTCTAGAGTCATATTTGAACACTTTAACTGATTTTTTTTAAAGCTTTCCTTTTTCCTGGAAGGCTTTACATGAAAGCTCCTTTAGTGTATATCCAAAGCTATGACATCTAGAAATGTCTATCTATTATGTTTTGCATAATGAAATCTGCAGTAAAACATAAGAAAGCATAAGAAAGCTGCAGAAAAAGCTCTCAACATCTGATCTTTACCAAAACAACTGCTAGTTAAAATTTTTGAGTTCGATATCCTTAACGTGGTTTACGTATGTATCTACTGCTTTTTTTGCAACTCTTTCCTTCCAACATTTTAATGACTCAATTTCCATAGCCGCAAAACTTTGAGTGATGCACATTTATGCCGCACTTCATAAATTAAGCGTGATGTATAAGTTCGCTGCTTGCACGTTGCAGATGTGTGGCATGCGACTAAAAATAGACTAAATGTGGTGCACATATTTTTAAACAGCACGAAAATGCAGAAGAAAAAATATTAAAAATTTTTAAAATAAGATAAACAAGAATTGTAATTACGCCAAACAACTTGCGGATATGAGATTTATTTATGCCACAACAGAGATCAGCAGGTATAAGCGAACTCAAGAGAACCTGATTCATGCCACTTAAAAAGACTTAAAATAAAATACACAGAAATATAAAAACGTGTAGCTTATGGGGGGGGGGGGGGGGGGGGGAAATTAGCAGGCGAATGTACACGTATGTAAGTGTGTAATGTAAGTAGTTACATACATGCGCGCGGAAGCAAAAAAAAGCTGTGATTTGCATAAAAACTGTGCTTCATTGGTGTTGTTGCTGAGCACTTCCTGTGTGAAAAAATGCGAAATGCACTAAAAACGCGCTGAATTACCAAATGACGACGAAGTGACGTGCCACAAAAGTCTCGAAGCTGTTGCAAGTAACAACAACAGCATAGCGTCAGACAGAAATGAGGCTGCGCGAAAATGATTTGACTAAACAACTATTGTATGAATGATTTTTTAACGTTTGTGTGTTTCAGTTTTTAGTGCATTGGAAATTGTGTGGTGCTAGTGCAAAAGAGCTCTAAAAATGTGAGTTGGCAAGTGAAAGGCGGCGGAAGCAGGTTGTTGGTAAAAATGCCGCCGCCGCTGCCGTCGATGACCTAGAGCGGATAAAGATTTTAGTGCTTTCAAATGATAGAAAATTTCAGCGAAACTGGCGGCGAAAGCTACCCACAAATTCAGATTACCAGGCAGAAGCAGGCAAAAGCAACCAAACAGTGAGATAAATAGGGTAAGAGATTCATTAGTTTTATTACGCGCTGTTTCTAGGTTTATTGATTTCCTGTGAAACTTTTCAAAGTAAGAGAGCGCTTATAATTAAATCAACGCATCTCACGTGGCACTAAAAACCGAATAAAATAAAAAACGTTGATTCTTTGGTTCATTGGTTACAAGAATTTGTGGGAGTCAACTGCAATAAATCCAACTAATTGAAAGGCCATAAATTTACAGCAACTTTTTTATTGGCTGGTCTATCGAATTTTATGCTTTTCAAGAATGCTTTTTTTTTGGGTTGATAAATATTTGTTTTAAACTTTTTACTTTTTCCCAGCCACTTGTTGGTGGTCTTCTCTTGACGTTGCCACTTCACGCTTTCGTACAATTAAACTTCCGTATTGCATCGTAAACACATCGTAGATAACCCATTATTATAATTATGAGCTCAAAGCACTGCACGCCGCTGCCACTCCCACCGCTCTACGCCACTAATTCATTCACACAGAAAACTCGCTCACGAGCATGAAGAGACAGCACTACACTTCACACGACCACTTGAGCTTGCGCGCACAAAAACGCCTCCGATCGATGCTTTTTTAAGCGTTCAAGAAACCAAATATTTAGACGAAGATACTTCGTCACACACGCATACATCTCTATACATGAGGGTGTGTCAAGAAAAAAATATTACCTAGAATGGGTATACCCTTATGTATGTGATGTAATGTGATTGAAAATTTGTAATCTCATACAACAATTTTCATTGCTTGCTCTTCAACATATCTCTTACTATCACTTCTATTATTCACTCAACCTGCAACGCGTTCTTCTCACTTTTTTCTACTACATTTGGTGATTAGTTTTTCTTTATGACTTTTTTCTATAGTATTTTTTTTAACAAAAGCGTTAATGAACGAAAGGCACACTCACTGCCACTGGCTGATAGCCAAAGCAAGCGTTAGCATCACGTCTGCTCCAATGAGCTTTACAAATTCCTCTTGCTTAAAAAAACTGTATCATTATCTACGCGCAAACTAAATTATGCTTTGAAATTTAAGTAGACCATTTGTAAATGTGTTTCAAGCTATGAAATTAATGTATCACGTATAAATCTTTTTAATTCATCGCCGCACCGCTGCCTGGAGCTTTCATTTTGTATTTGGGGAAGAATGTAATTTTTGGGCGGAAGCAGACAATTAATGATTTTTCCATTAATTATGTTACAAAAAGTATATTAATAAAATATAAAAAGTGCATGGTCAGGTCATATATTGATGGCGAAGCTTTCACTCTGTAAGTATAGAGCTTTCGTAGTTTATTAGGCGCGAAGCTTTGATGATATCATAACTTTAGATCCCAGAAGCGCCAGGAGGCATAATTAGGGCGACTAAACGACTTCGATTTTTATTTACAATTTGTGAAGTTAAGTGAAAGTTTAATCGATTGGGATATTTTAAATTTAGTAAAAAGCGAATGTTCCTGAAATAATTAACCACCTTCAAATTACAATTAGAGAGATAACAGCTATTTCGAAGACGGAACGTTTTGCAGCACTGGTGAACTTTTTTTTGTGAGCTTTAAGCTCTCTAAATAAAAGCTCAGCAGTCGAGAAGTATGTCTTATGAGTAATTTACACATTTGTTTTCTGCTTTGTTTCATAAGATGAATTTTTGCCTTATGCAGAGCTAAAAGCTCCTTACCTACATAAAATTTGAGTTAAAGGTAACAAAGAAAAAATTTCCAGGTCAACATGATTTACTTGGCTCAACACTGCTTAAACTAAATGCCGAAGCATAATCAGTGGTCACTTTCGCTATTGATATTATTACCTGCAAACTTTCAAATTTGCAGGGCTAAGCTTTAAATGCTTTTCTGGAAGCGTTATGGTTATCTATGGTATTTATAAGAGTTACGGTTGTTTCAAGGCTTTTGGAAAGGCTTTGATATACGTGGACCAATTTCGCGCTTGAAGTTCGCTCACTATCCGCAAAGAAAAAATCAGAACTTTGAAAATCTACTTCTATATTGAGGTCGTTGTTATTACAAGCATGCGATAAAAAGTTCCATGTCAACTGCCAGCCACTATTCAAAATGCATATTGATTTCGTTCTCATTTTTTATTTGTATTTGCTTTCATAAAATAAATTTAGGCCCCTTTGTCGCCAGCACATCCAACATTTGGTGGATGAGCGTTTACGTTTAGTACACTTCAATATCAAAGCTAAAAGGCTGATTGATACGCTGAGTGAATTAGTAAAATAGAGTTGGAAAAGTAAAAAAAAAAAAGCGTGTTCTTCTTCCTGACGCTTTGTATTGTGGCGGCCTTTGAGGCGGGCGTATCTAACGCGACCTGTCACTACCGTCGCGCGCAAGTTATCCATCAAATCACATTGAATGTCTGTACACATTGTTGGCGTCGGTGTGGCGTCATTTGTGTTGAGTTCTTGAGGTTTTCGGTTGATTGTTGAAATGCTTCAATGAATTTTTACTTTTATTTGAGAGTGCTTAAAATTGAGAAAAATATTTTTTATGAAATACCGAGTAGCTTTCTTATACTGCGGTGTGCATTACTTTTCCACACACATTTGCTTTGTTTTTGAAGCTATTACCGTAGCGTTGGTCATGCGCATTTTTCCCTTACGTGCTGTATTTTGTTTATGTTTTTATTATTTTTATACCTTTAATGAACATGAAATGGTATTATAACTTTGGTCCGATGTTTGTAAATATGAGAAGAAGAAGAGATAGACCCATCAATAAGTATACCGAAATGATCAGGATGACGAGATGAGTTGATTTAGCCATGTCCGTCTGTCCGTCTGTCCGTCTGTCCGTCTGTCTGTCTGTCTGTTTGAACGCAAACTAGTCCCTCAGTTTTTGAGATATTTGGCTGAAATTTGGTATGCGGCCACCATTTTCCAATATAGGAATCATTTGTCGGAACCAGCAAGATCGGGCCAATATAACATATAGCTCCCATACAACCGATTATTCCGATAAACGGATTTTGGGCTATAACTCCTATAATTAAACACGAAGGAACGTGAAATTTTATAAGTGTTGCTATTTTTATTTGTGAAATATCGATGCTGAAAATCATAGAGATGGGATAAATATTTCACATAGCTCCCATACAATCGATTATTCCGATAAACGGATTTTGGGCTATAACTCCTGTAATTAAACACGTAGGAACGTGAAATTTTGTAAGTATTGCTATTTTTATATGTGCAATATCGATGTTGAAACTCATAGAGATGGGATAAATATTTCACATAGCTCCCATACAATCGATTATTCCGATAAACGGATTTTGGGCTATAACTTCTGTAATTAAACACGTAGGAACTTGAAATTTTGGACGTATTGCTATTTTTATATGCGAAATATCGATGTTGAAAATTATCGAGATTGGATAAATATTTCACATAGCCCCCATACAATCGATTGTTCCGATAAACGGATTTTGGTAGATAACTCCTGTAATTATATAGGTAGGAACGTGAAATTTTGGAAGTATCGCTATTTTTATATGCGAAATATCGATGTTGAAAATCATTGAGATGGCATAAATATTTCACATAGCTCCCATACAATCGATTATTCCGATAAGCGGATTTTGGGCTATAAGTCCTGTAATTAAACACATAGAAACGTGAAATTTTGGAAGCATAAGCATCGCTATTTTTATTAGTAAAATATCGATGTTGAAAATCATTGAAATGGGATAAATATTTCACATAGCCCCCATACAATCGATTGTTCCGATAAACGAATTTTGGTAGATAACTCCTGTAATTATATCGGTAGGAACGTGAAATTTCGTAAATGTTGCTATTTTAGAATGTGGAATGTCGATGTTAAAAATCAATGAGATTGGACCAATATAACACATCGTCCCCATATAATCGATAGCTCCGATAGTTTCGGTATGAGCTAAAGTTAAATTCACACAGGCTGTACTAGGGATCAAACAGTGAAAATCGTGACGCTTATTCATGAAAGGTATTTAGCCTTCGGCACAGCCGAAGACAGCTTTCCTTACTTGTTATTTAGTGATTTACCTTTTTTATTGGATTTACAGTGCCACTACCAATGATTGAAGTCTCTAAATGTAACTTTAATTAATAATTTTGAGTAAATCAAATGTAATGAAAAAACGTTTCTATAGATAAACAAGCCCAACATTGCTGTGTACTTATTCTAACTCATTAAATATGCTGCGTTAATACATTTGTTGAATCAATAATTAAATTCGATTGATTTTAGGAATTTTTAATCAATTATTATTTTTTTTTTTGCTATTGAAATATTTTGCGCTGCTTGAAGCTTTTGAGTTTCGTCATCAGCAAATAATTTTTTTCTACTTGACTAAATTATTTCAGTAAAAAACGCTTGAATAGCAGATTTAAATAATTATTTAATAATTATGTTAACAGCCTAACTAACAAAAAGCTTTAATTGAGTCACGTCCGGGGTCAGCGTTTGAAAAAGCTTCGTACGCATGCGCAAATACCACAAAAACAGCTTTTGGCTGCAATTAAAAAGTCAAATCTCGAATTTCATTTAAAAATCGTGCGAAATTTCGGACAAAATATAAATTAATCGTAATCAATCAAAATGTAATATCACCTGACTATTTAACCCTAAGTCGTGCAGCAATCGTCTTAACTAACACAAAAATTAACATATCCAAGACGCAAGATAATTGCAATACACTTCGCACATAATGTTACATTGAATTTTTGAGAACTGAGTAAATCAAATACGTTAATCTATACCCACCTGTTCACTCTGCTCGCCCTCTCTCTTAAAATCTAACGCTTAAAAAAACTCCCATCAACATCTTATTTACCATCATCGCAGCATTGACCTTTGCCGAGCGTGCCTTGTGGTTTAAACAATTTTCTTAATATCTTGCGGGCTTTGTAGGCCGGTTGAAGTGTACGATTACCCGCTGCGCACTTGTCATTTTAACAATTTTATTTTGTTTTAAACTTTTTCGGCAGCTTTTCAAAGGAAAACAACTATTTACAGATTTAGGCAGTGATTTGGTTAATTGCTTGATGTCGATTCAGGCATTTTCAAATTAAAATTGCTCAAAAATTAGTTTGTCTAAGTCAATTGAAGCTGATTTGCATACTGAACGGCTGCACGAAAACTAGATATTTATTTTATTTCTCTTGCCCAGGTAAGTAAAGCGTGATAGTTAGAGTTGGTCAAATTATAATAGCAGTTCTTAAGAGTAGAAGGCTCTCTCAGAAATGAGCATCCAAAATTCTCTAATTTCCGTCATAAGACTACCGCTTCAAAATTCTCGAGCTTTTGTGCAAGTTGAGAAAATGAAAGCTTTCCAGCTTTTGCAAAAGCTTCGTGTAAATATGAATGGTTGACGAAATGCTGTGGCTGGTTGATGTTCTGCAATTATTTCATGGTACTTGTAAATATTCCACGTTCCGTTACAAAGGTTCAACCGCCGAGTCCCTTTAAAGCATTTTTAAACATAACAAGAGCTCCAAACGGTTTTTTGAAAGCTTTCTCAGAAATTAGCATTCCAAATTCTATAATTTCTGAAAAGTCGTAAGATTACCGCTTAAAAATTCCAGAGCTTTTGTGAAAGTTTTGTAAACGAAAGCTTTCGAGCTTCGCAAAAGCTACATTCGAACATGAATTGAAGAAATGCTGTACTTGTAAATATTTCACATTCCTTTACAAAGGCTCGAAAGTTGATAAAAACTAAAACGAGTTCGTTTCTTGAGTCTTTTGTTCCCAAAAAATTATTAACCCACTTTCTAGCTTGAATTTCAGAAGTATCTCTTTGAAGAAGTATACCTACACCTGTAGTGAAATAAAAAGCTATTTAAATTCAACTAATGTAGAGAAAAATTGACCTCGAGTTCGTTTCTTAAGTCTTTTGTATTCCCAAATTTTTGTTTGCATTGACTTTTTTGCTTGATATTTAAATTTTTATAAAACGGACACACAGCAAACAAATTGATAGAATTATCCAGTAGTGTGGCAAAAATTGCATTTTACAGCCTCTCTAAGTATAAATCTCTAGATTTTTTTTTTAAAGCAAGAGATATAGCTATTTAAATCGTACTAGACAAGTAATCTCTTCGTAATGCTCATAAATACACTGTTAACCAGAGTTCATAGAATCGCCAAGCAAAGCTGCTTACAGCCCACATTAGCTTAGCGCTCAAAGCAATGAATTAAAAACTGATAATGAAGACAATAAATTAAACGAATATTTCGAATAAAAAATGCGTTGACTTAGAGCGCTGTGGGTGGTAAAATACTGACAAGATTTATACTAAATCAGCGATGTAACTATAACGAAATCACTAACAAAAGATGTTTGGTTGTTGTAAGTAAAGCATAAGCGCCTGCGTAAAAAACTGCAAGTAGGTATTGCGCATGCGAGCAGACATTCCATTACAAAGAGCAGAGCACTGCAGCTATTAAATAGCCATGAGTCACGGCGGGTGGTGGCTCTATGAGATTTTACAATTTAATAAAAATGAAATTTCTCGATTTTTTCCTTAAGCTGAAATGTAAAGGTAGGCCGGCAGCGTGAAGCAAAATGAAATAATTTTCAAATCTCATGTTAACGCGCGCATACAAATTTGTTTAAATCGCTGTAGATACGTACGTGTGTGTGTTTGTTACTCCTTTAGGCGATGACTTTTTGTATTCTGCACGCTCGAACGAGCTAAATTTTTTTTTATTAATCAAATCACCGGCAAAACTCTTTCGATCTCTAATAGAGATATCCACTTATGAGCGGGCGAGTTGACTTGTAAGCGTTCATTAAATGTACTATATGAGCATATGTGTGTGTGTGTGGAAGTGTATTTGAGTAGAGTTCACCATCGCATTGCGTGTGGGTAAATGCTCTGAACGTGACTGCGCGCAAAAAGCACCCGTGGGAGGTTTAGAGGCCAGCAGCTCGCTTTTTTTTTTTGGGAGCAACACGAACAATCTTAATTAAGCGCAACGAGCAATTGAGATGCCAGCGGAATTTGAATACAAATTATGCTGATTTGGCATAGATTTACAAGATAAGATAACCAGTGAAAGCACAAATAGAAGACAAAACGCAAAAAGGTTCATCCATCTTACATATATAATGCGTATGTGCTAATGACTGATTGCGTTAGTTAGCTAAATTTAATTCTGGATAAAATGTGTCACGCCGATCTTAATTTACCAGCTAATTTCTAAAAGCTTTCACACGTATGAATCATGGCCATTGTAAGCTTCCAACATGCTTCTTAACTTTCATGTGATAAAAAGAATAGAAGCAAAAATTTTACGCTTTGGTGGCCAAAGCCCATGAAACGCTGCTCAAATTTAAGCTATCTTGACCCATCATACTATGAGTCATGGGCTCCGGAGAAAGAGGTCTAGTTTTTTTCTTTTATCTGATTCAATATAGGTTTAGTTTGCGAATGAGTATTTCAATGTGAAGCGTTTAAAGCCTAGATTCTTCCCCGCAGCAGTTTAGTTTAGACCAAAACCTTTATTTCCCTAGAAAGGTTCTGGTCTTAGCTAAGACACACACCAACTTCTCTACTAGACCCGTGAATTTAGCTTAAGTCCTTATTTGTTCAGTCGTTTGCAGTTTAATTTATCTACACTTAATGCGAACCTATAAATAACCAAACTAGTATCTGCATATGCGAAACTAGTTCTCCTCATTGTTGCAGTGAACCGCATTCCACACAACATTCGCGCTTTGGCTGTACTTGACCTGCGTCCGCTGGAATTAACGTTTATCTTGAACTAATTGAAAGTAGTGCAAATATTTTCACACATTTCTCTTGCGTCGATCTCCTGCTTTACGAGCTTTACCCAGATGCACAATCTTGTCTGCGATGGGAATGTTCAAGCAATCATTCACTGCGTCTGTCTTCACTGCAGTCCAGTTCGCTGGTATATAATAATTTGCATGAAGCTGCTATGTTAATTTGGCTGAACGATGATGTGGCTGTATGATGTATACATTCAGTTTCCAGCTGCAGAAAAGTAAAGAAAAAAATCACTGCACCTGCCTCTGCGAATGGCCGCAATTTACGCACTTTGGTTGATTTGTTGGCTGCGCTCGCGGTTTTTTGCAACTTCTTGGGATTGCTTGGGTTAGTGTAGAAAATATTGGTTTAGGGTGTTGAAGGATAACATAACTTAAGCATGACCTTAACCGATGGGTATACATGACAACTCCATCAACAGAGGGCGCCTCATTCGCTCTGCTCATACTTTTCTATATTATCGACGTGTTCTTTTGTAAACTCGCTTACAAACGAACGAGCCCGTTTCTGCTCTCGTTTTTGACTCACTCTACTCATACTTCTCAATGTATGTATGTTTATGGATTGGTATAACGCATTTATTTTGTATATTTTATTTACATTTAAGAATCTTATCGTTGCACGTAAATATCAACATATGTGTGCCTGCGTGTATGTGTTTTTCTATATTGTATAGGTATTTATATGTACCGCCAAATCATCAATGGCTCCTTGTTCTCTTTGCCTTTAGCGACTATCGACTATTTTTGTTTTTGTTTATCAAACCCGCTGACAGCTCGAAGTTCATTGGCGCTATTTAATTTTTTTTTGTTTTGTATATAAATTTTTGTACGAGTTGCATATTTGTTAGAAAGAAGATGAAAATAAACACATTCAAAACTTGATACTTGATGAAAGACAAAGGCAGTTTATTACAAAAGTAAGTCAGGAGGTAACCACTTCATAGGCGGCTTTGGCCTTGAAATGGACTGCGAGAAAATGATACATACGAAAACCGCAGGGGGTATATTTTGGACCTAAGATTTGTGAAAATATCATAGGTTAATATGCGTGGGGCGTAATACGTTCAAGAGGTTTAGAAAGTAGTGCTTGTCTTTGGCTCAAAATATCTCCAAGCAAGAGAAACGTTAGCTTAATTCATTAGAGCACTTGACTCACAGTCTCAAGATTCATATCGCTTCTCGCTATACCAAAATACCAGGGTTCAAAATTATTAATTTATGAATATTGAAGTACGTTCCTTTGCATTCGCATTCGCAAATAAGAACACATAAAAAACTACTCATCATTTGCATTCGCATTCGCGATCGAGAACGCATCTAAAAATCCACAACGTTCACGTTCACGAATGAATTCGCGCATCGTTCTCAAATACATTCTAGAATCTATGTAAGAACGTTTTTCTTGTCGCTCATCTTCATAAACATATGCATATGTTGTGTGGAATGCTTCGCGAATGCATTTAAGAACGTTCTTTGATGATATCTCCCCAAGGACTTGAACCTTGAACATTTGGTATAGCAGACAGGACCACCAGCTTCAATAGCAAAGCTGCTACAAAAAAGAAATTTTTATAGGTGGTTTTCTAGAACTATTTGTAAAATTAAATTTCGCAGGCTATTAAATATCCAATGCAGACCTTGAAACTGCATATACAATGGAAATTCAATAGAAACATCTCATCTATTCACATAAACATCAAGTCGAATGCAGATCTTAGCTGCATTTTAAATTCGCGCAGATCTCACGTACCGCTGATGCTGCACAAATTATATGCAACGGCTGAGTGGCCGCTATGGCTGCCATTTCAATTAGCAGCGCAAATGGGAGCAAACGTCTGGAGCAGCATGCACTTGGCTGGCAAAGTTATTTTTTCAAAACTTTTTGTTGTTTATTTTTGTAATATTTTTAAATTCCTTTTTTTACACACTTTGAACCATTGAAAATTTCCATGAAATGAGATTTTGAGGCTGCGTGCGTGCCACATCGATGTAGATCAATGCTCGAGGTCAACAAAAGCCGGTAAAAAAACCAATGTAATAGAAGTTAATAAAAAACAACAACAATACACAAAATAAGCACACGTGTAGCTGGCTATGTATTTGTGTGTGTATAAAAGTGTTTGCATGTGTGGACATATGTAAATGCTTGGGCTGCGCATGCCCCGAATGCAAATTTAATTACAACTCAAGTGCGACGCGCGCAGGTAATAAAACAGACGAAAAAGGGCAGACACAGTCAAGATAGGGATCATTTTGTGCAGCAGGAGCTGGCGTTTTAAGTGCCAGAAAGCAACAAGAAGAACAACAAGAAAGGGTAGTCAAAAGGTATGCCTTCAATAATGAAAAATTATTTTAGTCTTTGCATTTGAAAAGCAGTCACAGACATCGCAGCGAGACAATCTTGCCGAGCTGCTTGCTTATCAGTAGTTTCAAGTGGAGTAGTCAAATTGAACATTTTTCATGTTTACTTGCAACAAAAAGGGAAAACGCTTATTAGAGAAAAGACAACAATGATAAAGACTCGTTCTTATGTATGTATGTATGTATGTGTACTTGCATGTGGCAAGTGCATAAAACAAACAAATTTGTCTATTTATTTACTTTTAAATTAATAGTTCTAGACTTGTTGTTCTTCTGTTTGCCTTCGCATCTTTACTTTATGATTATCAACTCGTCGAAATCGTCTGTTGCATTTGTCTCACTGTCGGTGTAATGATTTTTTTTTTTGATTAGCCGCAGTTGTTGTTGCATTTATACACATTTCTATTACTGTACTCCTGCTGCCCCTCCTGCACATTCCCAATTTTGTTGCTGCGTCTTACATAGTTTTCGTTGTAAAATTGCTTCCTCGCTTTTGTTCTTTTAGTGCAGTCCATTTGAGAGTGCAATTTGATGGGTTTTTCTCTGCATCTTTTCCTCAATTGTTTATTTGAAAATGTGTAGGTTCTTCCTCTTTTCAGCAAAAACAACAACAACAACAATGGCTATAGTAATAACAACAAACATTCGCATTTGAACATCAACTCAAATATGTGCTTGTTGTTTTTGTTGTATTTTATATTCTATTTGTATTGTTGTGTTACATTGCTACGCTATGAAAAAGAACTCATAACATCAGAAAACTCAGAAATCTTTACGTTAAGTGCTCTCACATTTTTATTAACATTTTTCAATTTTTTTATTTTTAGTTCCTTGGTCTGCTTTGTTCTCGTTCTCGATTGAATTCTTACAAAAAAATGTTCTGCGCCTATCAATTGCACATTTTACTCTCTTGGTTGGTGGCGAAGAACATATCTAACAGGTAGAACTATTTTCTTTTTCTGTTTTCTTTGGCTTGAGTTCGATATGAAAAGAGTAGCCACCTTTCAGAGTAATCATTCTAGAAAGTCCAATAAATAATTGTGAATTCAACAATTTTTTAATGGAAAACTTTGCGCAAAGTCAAGTTTTTTAAAAGTTAGTTGTAAACTTAAAAATGTTTTAAAAATTTCTATTTAAAACTCTGAAATAAAAATTTCATAGCTGTCTAAAAATTTAAATGAAATTAAAAACCAAACTTTTCTATAAAAATTTTCAAGTTAATCCTTTGCGATCCCCAATTCTAAAAAAAAACATTATTTTCCTTTTATCCCTTATCTGGCAACTCTCTGCCGTTTGTGTAGCCTGTTGCTTGTCTGCGCACTATCACTGCTCGGCTGCCTGCCTTGTCTACCCACACTTACCATCTTCAATTTTTCCTTTTCTTGCCTTCTTTCTTTCATTTTTATCTTCCACAAATAAAAACTCCTTTAAGCCATGCAGCTGAAATCTTTACACAACCTTGCTTGTTGTCGTTCTCATCAATGGCCCACAGATGAGAAAGTAACAAAAAAAACAGCGATGGGCAAACCCAGCCCAGGAGGAGGCAGCAAAGTAAATGCAGTATTTGCATGTATAGAGCGTAACTTTAGGATAGATCAGAACCGCGCCCACATATCCAGAGATAGTCTCGGTGGATATGGATAGTAATTTTTTGTTTTCCCTATCTCATAATTTGATTTAAAACCGCTGTGTATGTAGACAATTTTCGCTGAGGTAGGCACTAATTCCAAGGTACGGCATTTTTGAACCAACTTCTGAGATACTACAAACATATTCTAAACATTTTTCTTTTAATTTTTTGTGACACTTTTCAGCATTTAGCATACAAATACGCGCAGCTTACATTGGCCTAATGTTTGCCCATCCCTGCAATACTCATGAGCGCTCTGTATTATTTTCGGCCGAACACACAAGCATACACCTATTACGTTTTCCTCCTTCGAGTTCGTTGTATTTCCTCCCTATCTCGCCTTGCTTGTGAAATCACTTGCACTGTTGTTGTTGTTGTTGGAGTGAGTTACCTTGTCTTGTTACCTTGGTTCCCTACCGCTTGCTACAAGTACCTGCAAACGTTCACATAAGTAAGTATGTATGTCCATTAGACCGCATCAAAAAACTGCAGTCCCCTTACATACCTACGAAATAAATTATCTTTTGCTAGACAATTCGCT
Organism: Campiglossa producta; assembly: GCA_964058755.1. NCBI lineage: Eukaryota > Metazoa > Arthropoda > Insecta > Diptera > Tephritidae > Campiglossa > Campiglossa producta. Next base: position 1,253,593 of record CAXKVI010000005.1, read on the forward strand.
TTTTTTCCTCGTCACCTTAGAGTTGGTGCTTGTTCTAGCAGTACTTCGCCTTGACTAGTCACAAGATCCACTTATAAAAAGTTATGCGACGGACCAGACAGGGTTGTAGGTACTGATGTGTCCTTTGTCGGATATGAATCCGGTATGTTCCGGTTAATAGGACCTTGTTTTATTAGCCCGGCTGTCTTGGAACGATTTCGTGGATTTTATTCGCCTGTTATGACATGCATACCTATCTCGTGCATACTCTAAACCCATAACCCGCGAGGCCTTAGAGTTTATACATATCTGCTAAAAACACTAAGGTAATACATACATATATGTACAATGATAATAAGACAAAAATTCAAACCTAGGGTGGCCAGAGAAAAAAAGTTATGTTTCGCAAACTATCTTAAATTTTTTACCTCGGTAACCTATAGCGCCCTTTTCTCTTTTTGATACGGTCCAATTTAGAGACATACCTACATATGTTGTAGTATTTGCTTATTAGAAGTAATGTTTTATGTTTGTTGTCTTTTTTCATTTTCCACTTCATTTTCATCTTCTTCCCGTGTTGTCTGCTGTTATTCTGCTCCTGCCTTCTGCCTGCGTCTTGTCAGTTTGTGATTTGGTGCAGTTCGTTTCAATGTTACCAACTTCCTCAACTCAATGCAACGAGTGTAACTTGCCACACAGTGCTCTTACCTATAATATAAAATGCTACACTGAGGAATCCCCGCACATTTTTTGCTTCTTTATCTCTAGAAGCGTGCATGTGTTTGTGTGCATATTTGTGTCTATTTGTGGCTCAATGTATCTTCGTCACCTTGTGTTTTTTTTTAATATTTCTGTTTTTACTACATGTTGTTGCTCTTTCAGCATGTTTGTTGCAAGCAACTTGTCATCATATGTAGAGCACCGCGCGTACCTTCGAGGTAAATTAAACTCATAGGTAGGAAAGTACCTAAAATGTTTATCGTTGTGTGCTACCGTTTGCAGTGACTATTTCTTACTCGCATCTCTTCCCTACTTTATCTTTGCTCGTTTTTCACTTCATTTTCTTGCTCTTTCTTCTAATTGTTGCAACACTCAACGGAAATGCTCTCGATGACGTTAAAGTGTATATGAAATTAATCTTTTCTTTTTTGTTCCTTTTTTGTTTTTGTTTTTTTTCATGAGAACTGCTTTGTGGCATTCCGTTCGTCGTTCTGGTCTAGTTGTTGGCAAATGCGCTCCCATCGTTCTGACAAATGTTGCGAATGTGGCAGAAATGCAAATCAACGCGAAAATTTTGTTTGCCAAGAAATTGCTTCGAACCACTAGTCAATTTCTTCGATATGCTTGAAAGCAACACAGCTGAAGTGGCGAAGAAAGCCAATTGAAGCGGTGAGAATTGGAAAATTGATGATATGCATTTCTCACGTTATATGAAAGGGGGAAATCGGGGTGAAAAATATTGGTGCTTTGGAATCCCTTGCCAGAAATATGTATGTATATAGAAAAAACATATCGAAAACGTTCTATCTCAGTATTTGTTTCAAGACCACCATATTTCAGAATTTTTTTATTAACGTCCTATTTCAGAACTTTTTTTCAAGAACACCCTATCTCAGAATGACTTTCAAAAAAGTGCTATCTCAACGAAAAGTCAGGCGACGATATCAAAAATTTTGATATTAAGGGCGTTCTTGAAACAATGAGTCATGATTAGTTTAGGAGGGACAGCTAGATTGTGTAGATGCTAAATCTCTGGAAGACTACTTTCTTTTACAAATCTTCAAAATCTACGATCCTAAATTTAGAAAGCCTGATATGACTTGTCAGCCATTCACTACCACCTTTCAGCCCAACTTGAATAACTAGAAACTTAAACATGGATCATTGCAGCTCAACGAGCAAGCTTTTAAGGCAAATCAGTAAAGTTAGCCAGTACGTAAACAACAACAAAAGCCATAAAAAGCAGCAAACTAACTAGTAACAACAACTATTTTTAAAATCAAAACTCGCCGGTGATTGGTAACACAAAAAAATCAAACAGCAATCAAAGCCGTAACTGATAATCGCATCGGACTGATACAATCCGCTGCACAACACCCAACTTCTGACCACACTGCACCGACTGAAATGAAGCGCACTGGCGGTTGCACCAAATTTAGCAAAAAACAAAACCTGAGCATCGAGTCCACATCGACACTGGGCTAGGCAGCAACGACAAGTTTAGCGTCGCACATGCTTTCAGTTGACAATGATGAAGTGGAAATGGCAGTCGAACCAAACCCAAATGCAACCCAAACCCCAAAGCCATACAAAGCGTATGGGCGGCATACCAAAAATGGGCAAATTAAACCAGTATTTACGAACGTCGCGCAAAGTGGCCAATAAAATGGGGCAATTGCTGTGATGCGAGAAGAGGGTGGCAGCCGCTAGGCAGGCTGACGAGAATTGGAGACGTTGTGTCAAGCAGGCAGGTGAGCAGCAGGCATTTGGATGAGTTGACGCATTGAAACACTTTTCGAAAGTACCGTTAGCTTGTTCGAACAGGTTAACAGCACGCAGTCGTCAGTGGTTCATTTTTAATGCCGTTACAATAAAACAACAACAATAAGATGTGGTTTGATGCGGAATAAGGCAATCACAAGCGCTTTCAGGCTGAGGAGTAAGTGAATAAAATTGAAAATTATTGAGAGAATGTAAAAAAGAAATGAAGCAAAAACGCATTGATTGCTTGCGTTAATGTCTCGAAAATATTTTTGGTTGATACCTAAAAATGTTGGTGACGGGACCGGAAATTGTTTTAAGGTTGTGGCTTAAGGGCTTACTGACAAATTTGACAATGTTTCAGCTAAGCGATATAAGCTGTGATCATTTCGTTTCTTTCATTTGGCTTACATACTTCTGTAATAAGCAACCAGTTTATGAATTTTTTTAAATACATAGTTTATGTTTCGAGGGGTTCTCACAAGCAAAAATGAGTTTTGGCCAACAACGCGCTAGTTCCTCGGAGCCCAAGGGCTCTCCCCCATTAATACACACAACGTAACAATTTAAACACCACTGAACCACTGAACTAAATAAAAAATATAAAAAATGAAAAAAGGCTGCCGGAAAATCGTTCCATATTTGAATGATCGATATATTTGTTCGGGGAATGACTGGACCCCTCATAAAAAGTGCGAATAAAAATATAAAAATATGATTTGAACGAGAGATTTGTTAAACCAGGGATAAATTTTTTAGTCTATTTTACATGGATTGCCTTGAAAAATCTTAAAAATAATACTAAACGAAATATTTTATGAATATCGATCGGCATCTGAGCATTAAATGTTGGCAAAAACCATAAAAACTTACCCTTTTTAATGTTCAATTCTCCTCTAGAATGTTGTTTATCAACACGTTCGCACTTTTAAACTTGTGTAGGTATGTTTGGGTAACAATGTTAAAATCTTCGCCTTCGCGATAGCGTTTTTTTCTTCTTTATGTAACCCTTAAAATGCCTTAACAATAGCCTTGAAAGGTTGCGCATGCGTGTTTCACTTGTTTTTTTCCACTCATTTGGGAGTGCATATGCACTTGACGGCTTTCACTTTGCAAGGCATAAAATATCACACATAAAAAATCGTGCAAAAATTCAAAGACAAGGGGTGGATAACATTTGCATTGATTTATTTTTAGCATATATTTTTTCCGTAAACATTTATGTCCAAGCATAAAATCAAATGCCTTCTAGTTGCTTTTCCCAACAAAACAGACTTTGTTAACACTTCTCTGAATACCATTTATCTATTTAATACCATTGTTGTTAGGGATTAAATTTTCAAATTTTAATTTTAGCAAGACCTTTTGTTCCAAAAAATTTAGTTGTATCCTAAAATCAAACAAAAAAGTTAAGAGATTTAAACTTTTGCGCAAATTGGATAATTTCATTCATTAATTCCTGCGCTTTTTTGTCGCCTAAACGTTGAATGTTTCGCTTTGTATTTGTAAATTGTTGAGCGTTTTTTTTATTATTTAATTTTTTATTTTTTTTATTTTGCCTTTTGTTTTGAATGCTTAATAGCCGGCACTTTTGCCGCACAGACTTGTCAACGAGCCCGGGCTGGGCTGTGTTTTTTGCGCGTGAATTTTTCCATCTATTTTTTGCTGGTTTCTGTTGTTTTATTTGCTATTTTTATCATTATTCGGTTTGTTAGGCAGTGTGTGAATTTGTTGTTGTTTTCATTATTTGCTCATTTGCATTGTTTAGCGCGCACAATTCAGATTATCAGCTATTTGTTTTTATTAATTTACATATAAATTTTTTTGCAGAAAACGTGCTGTCATTGGTGCTAAAAGTGTGCTGGAATTGTTGTTGCTTTTGTTGTTGTTTGTGTTTCAATAAATTCCGATTTAAATTTTTTTTGCAAAAAATAGTCGTATAAATAGTGATAGTGATAGTGATAGAGATAGTGAGGATACTCTTATGGTCATGAGGATAGTTTCCTCTAACGAAAAGCGGACCACGGTTTTACTTTAACCTAAGAAAAGCTGGATCCAGTACAATCAGTCTCACTGTAGAAATCTGAAGGCAATGGAGTATTATGAATTCACTTAGGGAACGTGCGGTAGAGCATATCGGCGGCTGAGAAGATCACCCAGTTTCAAAATATTTTTCAAAAACGCACTATCTCACACAATTGTTTTTAAGAGTGGTCTTTCACTCAGCCGTCTATCTCCGAAAGAAATATATCGATCACCATGTATTTATTCCCTGAGTTATTTCAAACTTCTCTAGGGTATGTCGGCTTTAGTTGTGAAAAAATATCAATACCTAAGTAGGTTATATTGCAGCGAAATTATTTTCTACAAAAGGTCTCTGAGGTGAGGGAATCGTGACGCGTTAGACAGGGTCACTTCGAAATGTATTGCTCTTGGCCGAGTCATTATAAAAAAAAACAACCCGGGTCGTTTCGGTACGAAGGGTATTGTACAGGTACAAATACCGTTCTCGCAGAACCGGCCCGCCTTCCCTATTCAACGCAGACTCCTTACTAAAAAGATTATTTTTCTGATCTCTTATTCTGTTTTTGTTACTACCCTTTTGTGCGCCTTTTCTTATTTTGGCATTCAATTTCTTTAGGCTAATTTTTCTGTCTTTCCATCGCTACTTCAACTATACACATCTCCATATATGTTTCTGGTTCTTCTGTCTGCACATTTCGTCGTATGCCTTTAATGTTTACGTGCCTTTACTTCTGTGTCACTCATTCTTCTTCGTTAGTCTATGCTGCTTATGAGAGTCTAAAAATAAATAAAAATCTAACAATTTCATGAAATCTGCACACTACTTTGGCATTCAGCAGCAGCTAAAAAGAAGAGCAAACAGTCTGACAGATTTAAAAGACCCATGTGACACAGCTGGCCGGCTGATCGCTAAGAACAACCAAAACAAATGCAAAATAAAACAGCAACACTTACACCAAGTCTGCACACAAACTATTTTTACAATTTATTCGTTTTTTGAAAAATTCTCTCTTAATTTCATAAATCAACGCACATTTCAAAAATTTAGTCACATCTTAACATTCATTAACGCGACATTAATACATCCGTTTTGTGGCACTGTAATCCACACACCAATTTGAGTTTTGTTTCAGATGAAATTTATTTAAACCTCAAAAGTCACACGCGCTCACAACGTCCAACTTACCCAGCGACAGAAACTGAACTAAATCGCATCGGAAGACAACACGCCGATCAACTCAACGCCATAATCTACTCAATTCCATTTGCACATTCCTTGGTTGAGCGTTGAGCTATTAGAGCTGCGTGCTCCCGGCATATGAAATAACAAACAAACTTGTTCAACCGGCTGGTTTTTGTTGGTGTCTTAGGTTGTTGAGCTCTTTTGATTCACTCACCGGCAGTAATGTCCGCTTCGTCGCCACAAATTATGTTTTTGTGTTGACTGGCAGAAATCACCGGTGAGCGTGCATCGTTTGTTCATTCATTCTTTTTTCACATTTAGCTGGCTCTCTGCACTTGCTGCACGGAGTTTTGAGTTCGTGGAGCTACAAACTGTAAGCACGGCTGCTTATCTATATACGATATCTAGTTTTTCTTAAAAGATCATGAAAAATTTTGTCGACGATTGATGCAGATCTGAATCGCCCTTTTCAGTGTAGTTTACTTAGTTCAAAACATTCCTCGATACTCGAATTAAATTATTGGTTCTAACTATGGCACCTATTGCTAATTTATCGCTCCAAGGTTCCTTCTTTATTGAAGGAAGTAACCATATGCCTATATAATAAAGTAGACTTTACTGAAATTTAGGAAATCACACTTAAACGTATCCACATAACTTAGGTATATATAATCAAAATCGAAGGCGTCTTGTAGCTCAAGTCTGAGTCGTTCTTACTGAAATCAAATACTTACGTTTATGCATTTCTCTCTTGAGCATTATCATAAAGAATTCTTGGTGAGATATAACAAGATAGAAGTGAGCAAGAACATTTGTATGAGCTGTTAATTTTGAAGGTATACCAAAGACATTTTCATTCATTAAATTATGAGCTGTTCATCTTTTACCACGAATATCTGTGGCCCTAAGTTTCCAAGAAGTTATATAGTAGAACTTCTCTGCTCCTGCTTAAGTAGATCACTACAGCAAGATCATCCGCATAATCGTATCAAATAGATATTTTATGCAGTGATTACTTAAATTATGCTCGCTCACGCTTTGAGTATTTTTCAATAGTTTATACTCGTTTATAATTTGTATACACACTCTCTTTTTTATAATGATCAATAAACTCAAAGCATTTTATTCATATACGCTTAGGTGAATATACATGTTAAAAGAAAACGTCAAATGACTTTGTTTATTGTTTTGTTTACACGACGCTTGTAGGAAGGTTTTTTAATCGGTAGCTATCAAAAGTATCTGAAGTGATTGCAGACAAGAGCGTTGCCAGATGCATGAAACAAATGAGTACCGGCATATTTATTTTAAAAGCAGATGCAAGTTTGTTACGAATTATTTGTTAAATGCCAATAGTGGAATGTTTCTATGTCGCAAGACTCTTTTCATATCAGCAGATGATGCCGTTGAAAGATGTGATGTGATCATATTATATTTTGGTGATAATGACAAAGAACAATCTGATAGCTTTGTGTGTTTAATCAGATGCAATTTCTCACAAAGTGAGCATATTGCGTTGTCATGATGTGATGCGATCATATGATATCATCATATCATTTGATGAAATATCTAATATTTGAACGAAATTGTGTTGCAGTAATGTGATGTGATCATGTTATACTTTGGCGTTCATGACAACGACAATCTGCTAATTAATGTTTATTCATCAGATGCAATTTCTCATGTTTTGAGCATATTATGCTGTGATGTGATCATGTGATATTTTGGTGATCATGAAACAGAGCTGAATACTAGTTTTGTTTTGTTATTCATCAGAGGAAATTTCTCATGTTTGGAGCCAGCCAGCCTGCTAGTTTAGTTTTCTCATCACATAAAATTTTGCATAGTTTGAGCATATTGTGTTATAGCTATCCAGTGATATTCGTTTTTCTGTTCAGCTTTTTTATAAGATCAATAAGCTTTTCTAGCTAACAATATTCATGAATAAAAAAAAAAATGTAATACTATTCATAACTTACCATGCCAGCACTTACCTTTAGAAGTCCTTACCCAGATATAAAATTCAAATAAATTAGAATTTTAAAAAACATTTTAAATATTTTATTTCTTCATTTCATTGTTTCCATTTTAGGTTTTAATTTATTTAGTTTAAGCTTACAATTTATATGAGCGCCAATTGCGTAGGCCTTACATTTTTTAATGTTTACTTGGTGAAATTTTTTATTAAATTTTTAAGCGCTAGGTTTGAAGCGATATTCCGTAAGAGCGATCACAAATTTTTGCGGTTTTTTTATACATGCACTGTTGAAAAACTATTACAAATACCTGGCGACGTTTCGAAAAAAAAAAAATTTACTCTATTTTTGATTTAGCCAAATATTTATGTGTAATGTAATTTTTTGTTCTTGTTTTCGTTGAATTTTATTTCGGTTTTAGAAATAAAAAATGGGAAATTCTTTCAAAAAATTGTATTTATTAGCATTAGTTTAAAGTTGTAAACTTTTTTGTATTCGTTTATTTCATCTGTATTGTAAGGTATGTATTCGCTTTATGTGTGTGTTCTTAATATTTGTTCTAATTTAACATGGTTTTAATTAATATATTATTAATACTATGTACATATGTAGGTATGTTTCTATGTAGTGACGAGTGTTTATATTTTGTGGTGTTTTAATGAAAATTTCTAAATATTTTCCAAGTAGCGTTTCTAGAAAGGCTCTTCCAGATTCTGTCACTATTTGGCTGCTTACAATTTTTTTGGTTGTTTTTATACTAATTTCGTGTATGTAGTCCAGCTAATGTAGAATGAAAATCGATCTTGCGCGAGCACTAGTTATTTGTTACTATTTTTATTAGAAAAAGGAAATGATGTATTTCATAGTGTTGAATGGCGTATAAAAGCGTTTTTTAGTATATATTTTTCAGTGTTTATGTTTGTTTTTAAGTTTAAGGGCATTTCGAATTGGAATAATCATATGTACAATGTCTTTTTTTTCTTCACTTTTAATACTTAATTTTTAAATTTTTTTTTTTATGTTTTAATAAGCTTCGTCTTTTCAAGATTCAATATTTCGTCGCATCTCGCTTTCGCCTGTATTTACAAATAGCCTAAATTTTATTTCAGTTTTGAAACAATTCCTAATATTTATATTTATTAACAGTTTTAGTTAATTGCACATTTGCGTTTTACACTTTTCCAATTTAAGGCTTTTACAGGAAATAATTTTTATCGGAAACTCAAAAAAAAAGAAAAGAAAACCTGAAACTCTCCTACGTACAGTCAGCGCCAAAGAAATGCTCGCTATTGTAGTCACTAATTCGAAAACATCTCACCTTAATTATAAGCATCGTCATATCTCGGAAATTGCCATAGAAATTTTTGCCACCTTTTTTACGGAAATAGTATATTTTAAGAGCCGCTTCGACACATAGTAAAACAAATTGATTCTACTTGGTCTTTTTCCATACCATGCGAGGATTTCGTCCCCTTTTAATTCATCCTTGTTTAGGTTTTCACTCAGAGATGGTTTTTAAGGAAGTAATATATCAAATGTGTTTTTTTTTAAGCAAGCTCTCATACAGGGCGTTCTTCCTAATATATCAAAACTCAATTAAATTTTTAAGTAATTTGCGTTCGCAACCAAGATACGACAATCTCACACATAGCGGTCGATTTTCTTAGATGTCTTCCGTTCAGATTCAAGCATTGGTTTAGAACTAAAATTTTCCTAGTATTTTAATATTCACACGAGTATTTCAAGTTTTTTGATTTACAATTTCTGGCAAAATTTCCTAATTTCGTATGCGCGCGTAGTTGACGAATTAGTTTAGCTTGCTTTATCTTTCCATATTTATAATTATATGGTACATTTACATTAAGCTGTGTTTCTTTATATACATTTTATGTACATTGTTTTAAATCGTATTATAATAAAACGTTTTTTAGGTTTACTTTTAATGTTTTGAAATGTTTTTTGTTTTTTATGCAGTTTTTAGTGTTCGTATGCACTTTTTACTATTATTTACAAGACATACTTTAATTTGTTTAGTGTATAATAGTGTTTAGCGCCTACTTTTCATTAATTAAATAAAATATTTTTTTACACGGCTACTTATTTTATATCTAAAAATAAAATCTGTACCTAATTTATTTGTTTCATAATCATAACATAGATAATAGTTAAAAACAATTTAACAATAGTTAACAACATTAAATATAAAATAACAACAAATAAATACAGTGTAGTTATTGATGTTCAGGTATCGAAATTCTATTTTATGTATTTTCATGAAATTGTGAGATTACTTCATCACGTGATTATATTGTCATTAATGTTCCAGCATCACGTGATATGCGAACTTGCTTCTAATATATCAACTAGAGTTATTGATAAGTTTCTTCGTTATGTGATGCTGTTAGAGCAAATCCTGAGATCACGTGATGCTACTTTTTCGATCTTATAGTTTCTGGCCTATATGTGGATATGATATATGTTTTTTTGGTACATGATTTGAACTATTTGTGAATGTTTGTAATATTTAATATATTTTTTGTAAACTGATAAAACTGATATTATAAAACTAGAAATCACAAAAACTTGCAATATTTATTGTAAGGTCATGTTAAAACTATCGCAAGAAAAAATCATTCTAGGCAATGTTTAAAGTTAACATGTTGCGAAAAATAGTTCACTTTAAACCAGCAACGCTCATCAAATTGAGTTCCCTCACTATCGAAACCATCTGAGGAGCACTCTGACGTAACCAAACTATTCAGGACTGCAGCCACTGCGATCACTGAACGATAATTGAGAACATTGAGTAAATTTTTGTGGACTCATTTTTTTTAAATAGTTCGGTGCAATAGAGGATGGGGACCGAAGGAATGCCTTGATTTGTTCTATAAAAAAAGTATCATATCCCTTCAAACACAGCGACTAGCATTTGATATACCATTTGATGGTCAAGCTTGATGTAAACCTACATCTCTTTCTTCTGAAAGGCAATGTGCAAAACTTGATGGAATCCATTTTCTTCCCACCTATGTATTTCTCCGTTCAATAAGTAATATAGCTCTACTCTTCTGTGTCCTTCATCAAGCTTGATGTTTGCATGTGTCAAACTCGATCCATCAGCAATGAGTGTCAAGTGATACCTCAAATGACGGACACGGCAATGTGTGCGATTGAAAAAGCTACAATTTATTATTTCTCTCTCATTTTGCATTAAAAAAAATTCGTTTGAATGTATTGGTGTCCATGATTCGATTTTTTCAGAGATATTTGTAAAGTGGTAACCCTTCAAAAGGTAAGTTAAACAGTATTGCGAAAAATAAAAGCAACAAAAGGTATTTCCTTGGCTACTAAAAGCGTTTGAGTTTTTAAATTATAGAAAAATGTTTCTATACCTAACCTAACCTCTCTTGTTCTTTAACTACTTTATTTATTAACAACTTACATTTGGTATGGAAATATGTTTGTGTAAATATGTTTATTTTCATAAAAGGTACTCAAAGAAATATAACGCGCTCTTTTTCTTTCCATTTTTATTTAGAATTTTCAAAAGAAAAATATACTAATTAACAAATTTGTTGAATTTCCTCGCTATCTATACATTCCGAAGATCTTTTTACTTTTTTATGTTATCAGCAATTTATTTAAAGAATATGTTTTCTTTTTAAGTAAGCACTTCAAAATATTTTGCTAAAATTCACTATTATATACATACATATCTACTCTGAAACCGCTTGAGCTTTAAAAAATGCAGCACAATTGACTGTGCAGGCTTGCAATATACAATTTTGATTTATTTGTAAAGCAATAAATAATTTATTTAATTTTATGTGCCTGTAAATTTTAAGTTATTAAATTATTTTTTTCCAGTTCAACACCGATTTGGATATTTTTGCAGCCAAGATTTGCAGTAAAATGAAATTAAAAACAGCTATAATAAATAGAAAAAGCAAAAACAAAAAACCACCCGATAGCCAAGTGATTGACAGTGCGAAGTCAGAAGTTCGTTGGTAAGTGAAATTTTAAAGTTTGTAAAATTTATCCATATAAATAGTATAGAATTTTCTTTTGATTTTTTTCAAAATTTATTTTTTAAAATTCAGAACTTTTTTTTTTTTTTTTTGAGACTAATCGATTGACTTCGCCACTGATTTCACTCGCACCATGAATAAATTAGCAACATTTTTCCTATTTCAATCTAAAACAAATGCCAATTTTCTACTTACTAGTTTAATGAGTTAATCTCTTCGTCGTCGCATTTAATCAATATCACAAGTGTGCAAATATTACTATGTACTCTTCCTACCAATTACATAATCAACTACTATATCTCGTAACAATTACTTCTAATTAGGCTGCATTTGTATTGCACATGGGTGTATGTGATTTCAACGGTGCATGGCTATTGGTTATGCAAGGCGTATATGTGTGTATGTGTGTGTGTGGGTAAAATATTGAGCGTGTTGCCAACTGTAATTATTTACAAATAAATTTAAAATCATTTTTATTTTGTTTTTGCTATTTTCATTCGATTGTCGTTTGGTTGTTGTTCATTTTGTTCAACGGTTAGTGTTGTAGTTGGTTTTTGTTCCTTTTTTTTGTTGTTTTTGCTATTTTATTGATTTATTGAACTTAATTAGTATGCCTTTTATTTTATGCTATTTTCTCTCTTTTTAATAAAATACTTAAATTATTTTTAATGGAGCATTGTTTTTGCATTTATTGCTTATATATTTTTAGCTTTTATTTTTTTCTCTCATTTTTCTATTAATTTGTATATATAGTAATTTAACAATAACTTTTATTACTATTTGTTTATTTTATAATCAGTACTGTTTTCTTCGTTTGCTTAAATTTTTATCTAGTTTGATTCTGTGTGAGTTTCCTCCATTTGTAGGACGGGTTCTAAATGAAAATCATTTTACAAAGTCTGCATTTTTTTAATTTGTATAGTTAGATATTTTCGGCTTTAAATTTTGCAATTTGCTAAACTTTTTGCTCTTTGACATTTTTGTGGCAGTAAATTATGCAAATTTCTGTTTATTTACAAACTCACATGGAAAATTATGCGACGTTTGTTCATTTGAGTGCAGTGCATTGTATTTGTAAAACCCATTAAGTTTTCTTAAACTATTTTTAACATATGGCAACGCTGTGTATTCACGGGTATTTAACAACTTTTTTTGTTGGAGAGTGCTGGTGGCTTGAAGGACCTCTCAGCATTTAAAACAATATCGATATTGAAAATATGAGAGCATTAGCGAATTGCTGCTGAGCGGCGATTTTCGGGCATTGCTAGTGTAAGGCTCGATTTTTCCGTGCAAGTTTAACCTTCAGTGTTTGTTTTAATGGCCAATATGTATGATATACCCTCTAGTCAATTTTGTCTGTGGTTTAAAACTGAAAAACGTATATCTTTTAACGGTTATTAAAGATCATAAGGAAAATTTCTAATGGAACTTGAGGATTGTCGTGCCTCAACAGTGACCCCCGTTAACTAAAGGCCAAGTCTTGGTTCAGAGACAAGCAGCTATATGAACCAGAAATGTGATGAAAGATGTCGTATTCACTTCCAAGAGTAACTATCTTTTCTATAGTCCTTGTTGTTCTGTGGGTTAGGGACTATTCTTTATGCAAGGTGTTGATGTCGTTGATCGTTTTGAACATTTTTCTCATGGATTCTGTCTTTTAATCAGATACACTGGGCCCGTAGTATTTTTTTCTAATTAAACTTCACTGCTTCGTGAAAGGACCGGCATCTGAACCCAAACCTTGTTGGCTGAAGTGAAATGAACAAACTAAACAATATGAAAGGTTTTTAGCGACTTGATAAATCATGGGTCTCAGAAACTAGTGCAAATATCTACATCAGACTGTTGTTAAATTGCAAATTCTGAAAGCTCTTCGAACGAAACATGAGTTTGTTAGCTACAGTAAATTACAGAAAAACTCTGTGGGTCGCAAATCAGTGGGTTTCAATTCCTCGAAAAGGCAAAGGTATGCAGCAGGCGAAGTGCTTTTCTAAGTTTATATATTTTTATAGATTGAGTATAGCCGATCTATAAGTACAGTTCATTCTTAGGTACATATGTAAGTATGTATGTCGTATTCTATTTTATAGGTATACATACTGATGATTGGTATGGATCGCCTGTGCCTCAATAATTTACAAACATACAGACAAGTATATAACTAGTTAATTACGAATATTATATATCTACACAGCTTCAAAGAGCGAGCGCTCAAACACTCGCTCTATAATATTTACAATTTAATTTACAATATTTCCAAGCGGCATGGTAGGTAGTTATTCAATTTTTTTATACCCTAATAATTAGTTGAAATTTACATTTTCTAGGCTAAATTAATTTTTCCATAGTTTAATATCTGGTTGGTTATCACAAATATTTGTTTGTTCAACGCTTTTAATTTGCCATGCAGCGTTTTGCATTTTGCAGTTTAAGGTTTCTGCATTTTTTTCTATTCTGAACTTTAAGCTTGCAAGAGCTTAGCAGCGTTAACTTAGGAAACTTAACATAATTTACGTTTACCCTATTATAAACACCAAAAACTAATTATTCTTAATTAATTGATTAAATTAAATAAACAGCAGCGTCCCCGTTCCTAAAAATGTACGCCAAAGTCTTGTGCAGCTTGTTTCACTCCGCCTACTATTGCTCAAAGCTGCTGCCCGTATCTGACTGATGGCGCACCAATATTTTTGGCTAGAGAAATTCGCGTTTATTCCGTCCACCACCACTGCCGCTTCCGCTTGAAGTGCCGCTGGTATTGCCACCGCCAGCGCCACCTATTGATGATGTTGGCGCCGCTGTGGGAGATGTCGCTGCGCTGCTTGACGTTGCCGTTGTGGGCGTTGTTACTGCAGGCACCGCTGCTATTGCCGTCGTAGGTTCTTCTTCCAGCAAACGTTGCTGTTCTGGACTCTGCACATGTGATGGCTGCTTGGGAGGCGCTGGTGCCTTCCTGCTCTTCGAACGCCGTTTCTTTAGCATTAGCGGTCCCAATCCATTGCCGCCTACAGTTGACGATGCTCCCATCTGTGCGGGACTTAGTAGGCTGAGTGTTTGCGGTATTGGCGTGGAGCCTGCGCCTACCGCCACCACAACTGCGGACGCCGTAGTCGTAGGCGCACCAGCGCCTCCTGCGCTGCCACCAACCGTCGTTATAGGTGGCGTGGGCGGCAACGCCGAAATCGTTATCACAGTATCTGCTGCTGGTGTAACTGCGGTTGAATGTGTGCCGCCGCTTCCACCACCGCCATCTATAACGCCAATGCGCGCTAAAAGCGCTCCACCGCTACTGCCTACTTTGCCGCTGGCACTAGTACCACCCGCGCTACCACCTGCCCCACCACTACCCGGTGCTGAGTCACCGCCTGGTGTTGTTTGACTCGTAGACTCTTGCGCTGGCAGCCGTTTTACCAACTCACCTAATAAATCTTCGATTCGCCCGATGCGCTGCTGCATGCGCTGCATTTCCAAGCGCACATCCACTTTCAGATCCAACATTGTGGCGATTAGATCGCGTTGCGCCATCGTTGGCGGTGTCTCGCGCAAGCCGGTGTCATAGAAGTCGGATGTAGTGGCGCGTGATGATGCCATCTCGATCTGTCGCTCGCGTTCCAATGCCAGATTGCGCTCTTTCGCTGCTACTGCAGCTGCCGCCGCTGCTGCCGCTGGCCCGCCCTCGCCGATCAGTCTCGTATCACGGCTGGGAGGCGAAGCGTCTATCTCGCCGCCTTCGTCAATCGTATCTTGTCGTGCTAGCGCCGCTTGGCTGGCCTGTAGTTTAGGAGCTTTAGGAAAAACCTAAATTCATTCGCATAATTGTGAGAGAAAGAAAGTGGGAGATAGAGAAAGGGCGAGCGTGTGATGAGCGGAAGGTTAAAATGTGGTAAAGTTAAAAAGATGGGTGGGCAGGCATTGACGTGATGGTTGGGTTGATTGCGGTACGTGGGTGAGCGGTGGGGTGAATGCATTCAAAGACGACCGATGAGATGATCAAACACGGAGAGCGCCAAAGATTTGTGCGTGTTGGTGTGCGGTAGATCAAGCGAAACGTAAATTTTGTGAGTGCGCCACAATACGAAATTTGCACGCATCAAGTACGCGAGTGTTTTTGTTGCAGCGTTCGTAACATCCGCAGTTGAATGGATGGTATTAGTTGTGAGAGTTTTGCGTTTTTTTTTGGGTTAGGCATGCATTTTTCAGTTTTTGGGGGGAAATGAGAGAAGGATACAAAATTTTTCATTAATTAATAAGTTAAAGTATTAGTGTTTGTCTTTAATTTTTTTTAGCGAGCGAGCGCGGATTTTTTTTAACTAAAAGCTACAAAAACTCAAACAGGCATCTGTTCAGAGTTGCCAACTGAAACAAAAAAAAAATATTAAAACAAATTATAAAAAAATCAAACTCTAAAATACATATCACAAATTGAAAATCAAGAGTTCAAACAACGTGAAAAGCTTGAAAACACAAAATTTCGAGTCATTTAACTAACTTCGCGCAACTAAGACATACTTTTTTCTGTTAATGCAATGATTGGCAACATTCGAGCGCTTTTACAGTCATGGGCACATACCACAATATGATTCAACTATCTATTCACTGACACTACTTTTTTTCGTTTCCATGGAACTACAAACTAACTATTCAGCATTCTAATCGTTAGAAGAAAGTAAAAATACTTAAATAAAAATTTGTTTTTCTTAATTTATATCAGTGTTAGAATCTGTCACTGCTTTTACTAACATCCAGAAAGCGTATACGCCGCCATTTGCGTTCTACCCACGAATTGCTTCTTTGCGCTGTGGTCAGCGATTCTAGACTCCTGACTCGCTTTGCAGTTGCTATCGCGTTCGCTGTATTTGTAGTTGTGGGATCCTTGAGCTCTAAGGCGTATTTTAAGGTCGTGTCTAAAGATTCGACGCTCTGCAAAAGGAAATTTATTTTTTGTTGTTTTCCGTCCGTTCATAGGATTTTTGTAGGACCTGCGATTTTTCTAGCAATACGGAATGGAACTACTTTTTGGTTTGGATGGTTATAGTATGTGGTTGAAGGTTCCATGAATATTTATTTATTTGTATTGAAAGCTCGTTCGAAGGTTTTGATCTGCAAATATGATGCTTACGCTTTGAAAACTGCGAATCTTCGACGATGGTATGAAAATAGGTTTATTTCGACATAGCTACCTTCTAGGCTAAGGCCGGGATAGATGCCCCACTTTTTTTAGAAATTAGATTTTCCTGAAACCTTCTTTTTGAGGGATAGATGCCTACCTTATGGATTCACCTACATATAAGCAGTCTAAATAAATCAATATATTGAGGCAAAAAAATTGAATCGAATTAATTAGGTTAGGTTGAAGTGGCTGCCGCAAAGGCACACCTAGGCCGGTATTAAAAGGCCCGTTGTGATACCATCAACACTAGGAAAGTCAGTCCCGAGACCCAGCCATATGGAAAATCCCAGTGCTATTGGGACTCTCCACATAGCAGAATCCCGGGGCTGACACTCCTAAAACCGACACCGCTACACCTCCTCGAACCATTTAGATGACTTGATGAAAGCCATCAAGTCCTTTATGTCCAGCTCCGCTACCTGGCGTAGGCTATCCAGGAAGGGAACTCCGAAAAAGCGCCTTCTCGCGCCGCTTAAAGCCGGGCAGTTGCAGATGAGATGCTCCACCGTTTCCTCCTCCTCATCATCTTTGCAACTCCTACAGCATCGTCGGTAGGGTACACCCAGCCTTGCTGCGTGCCTTCCAATGAGGCAGTGCCCGGTTAAAACCCCTATTAATATAGATATATCCCTTCTTCTTAGGGTGTAAATATAATTAGATCTTTTAATATCCCACCTTGGCCAGGATTGTTTGGATACTCGGCACCCTGGCGATAAAAGCCATCTTTCATTGGCTTGTCGGAGTGTATGCTCCTTCAGCATTAGCTTGCATGTGGCAAAGGGCATACCTAAGCGTTCTTTATCCTGAAGAACCTGCTTGGTCGTGCCTTGCCTAGCAAGTTCATCGAATTAATTACTAATTATAAAGTTATACAACTACAAAAATTAACCTTTAAACTTTTACGTGGTTTTCAATTTCTCCGTACATATCTCCGAAACCGTCCAGGCTATATGAATAAATAAAAAGCGGTATGACTAAGCCCAAAACAATTAAAAAAACGTAGTCACGAGTTCGGGAAGTTAGGTTTTTTTGAATAAGGGGCGTCTATCCCCTGGCGTATCTATCTCGGCTTTACCCTATGGATGATTTAAAGCTTTTCAAGACCCCACTTTTTCTCACCTCGTCAGACCGAGGATTGAAAGCTTTTTAAGGATGCAGCTTCTCCTCGCCAACTTTGACAATTTTGACAGTGGTTCAAAAAAAGCTTTGAAAACTTCATCTCTAAAGAATTTGACAGTCCAACCAATAGAAAGGGGTTGATGAACTAACCTCAATCAGATCAAAAGTTAAGGACACAATTTTTTTTTACCAGTTTTCAATAACAACTTTAAACATTGATGACCATCTACATACCCAGTACTTTTTAAATATTGAAAAACGCTTGCTTAGTAAAATGCATTTGATTTTTGCCAAAAGCTCGCAGATTGTTCAAAATCTATCTTTCTAAAAGCTCTTGTTTTAACATTCTTTAAAAAGAAATCAGAAAACAGCTGAAAAGCTGCTTAAATGAAACAGAAACAATAAAAAATTCAAATTTGAGTTAAGCAAATTGAAAAAATGAAATTCGCCATTCCAAATCAAACGGAAATAAAGATATAAAATTCTTTTTTAGTTTTGCTTTTAAAATATTTGTTTATATAACTTTTTAAGCATTGTTTGTAATTACTTTATTGCCTTGTCCACCATTACTACTCGAAGTACTGCTCTGCCTTACTTGGGCAGTGCTCTCACGTAGACTTTCGCGGGCGCTCAAACTTCTCGAGACTGCTACCTTGGCACTTGTATCGCTAGCCGAATCGACACTTGAACTCCCCAGAAGGCGACCCCATTTACTAGCACGCGTACTACGCGCAGATGGTGGACCCGATGAGGGTGAGGGTGATGGCGTTGGAGAGGGTGCGGCAGCTGCTGTTAGGATGCGTGAATCCTCGGTGAGGGTTAACTTAGCAGGCAACTTCTTGAATGGGTTGTCACAAATTAAACGAGCCGTGCATGACGATGTGTAGACGAGGGGTAGCCGGGAAGTGGGTGTTTGTTGTAAGGAGACATATACAAGTCAAAAAAAAGATGAAGAGAAACGATGCAGTAATAAGGAAGGTAAACATAAAAAATTGGTGTAGGGGTTTTTTTTTATAAAAATTTAGACATTCAAGGGTTAAACGTTTGAGAAAATAAGATAAAAGCAGTAATAAAAATCGTTTTGTTAGTATGAAAATTTTGAAATATATTTTTTAAATAATTAAAAAAAGAACATCAAATAACAACAGCAAGCATTGACAAACACATAATTCATTGAAGGGGTGATATGTAAGAAAGTATTTGTTTGAATTTGAGGAAGGTTTCAAAGCATGAAAGCATTGAGTTGAGAAGGATTGAAGTATAGCGCAAGAGTAAGAGGGTTTGAATGAAAGCATGAAAAGAATGAAGAGGACAATAGAACATATGATTTGGTGGGAGAAGAGAAGAAGAGACAACGAGCATAAGTATGTACGTATACGAATGTGTTTTATAAGTATAAGTCTGTTCAATTTTTTTTATAAAAATAATTGAATATATGTAGAATAAACATAAAAATCTCAGATTTGTAATTAATTTACAATAACAAAAAAAGTATGTAGTATAGTTTATATTATTTTTAATTTAAAAAAAATTTTAATAATGTTTGAACCCCCTGTAACTTCTTGTCATTCATTTTTCTCATACGCCTGAAAGTAGGCAATAATATTTACAAATTGATATCAATGAGTTGCTACAGTGGTGGCAAACGTAGTTAGGAGGCAAAACAATAGAGGTCTAAATAGTTGGGGTTTGTATCGAAAAATAATAAACGAAAAGCTTTTGAATAATGCATTACTTAATTTTATTTGAAAACATGGGTTAAGCAGGCTACTCACCTGCCAAGAAATGTCAAACTCCATATAAAAAAACGCTCAAGAAATGGTCAAGAACTGTTTTCACACGTCAAATTTTCTTGAGCCAATACTCAGCTCATAAGAAAAAATACTACAATTTTCTATGGTTGGCAACGCCGGCTTACCTCAAGAAATAAATATGCTCGAATATATTTCTTGAGGTAAACGTGCAGATTCACGGCAAAGGTGAGTACATGTCTCGCTAAACATATTTTGTACATTTTTATAAGAGTAATTTGAAAAAAAGGAAAATTTGGTAAACGTCAAAATTTCTTGACCAGGCACAAGAAATATATGCTCGTTTTTTTCTTGAGGCATTACTTGGCAGGTGCGTAGCCCGCTTTAGAGCTATTTAGCTAAACATTTTGCGGAGTAACCAAAATTATTACTAAATTTTTCTATTATCTAGAATAGTAATAGCTTAACAAAGTTTCTTATATTGAGAAGTGGAACTGATGTGTTTCCTCTCAATTTCCAGTTCCTTTCTCTATCGGCTATAGCATCTCGATTACGATGTAAACGTTTCTAGTGATTATTTTTTTCGGCACAAATTTTCTTTTAAAAACATGCTGCAGGTCTATGTCAGAAAAACAGAAATCATAGTAAAAGGTTCTAAGGAAGCCTTAAGGGAACTGAACTTTTTAGAAAAGCACTATTCTAATAAAATAATGCTTTATTGTCTATAATATCCGAATGGCTTTGTTTTGCTGATCGTTCCAGTGTATATCAAAAATATCTATTACAATGCAGAAAAACGTTAAAATCGCGACTTAAAAAATTATTAAATATGTATAATAACAGGCCATTAAAGTAGTACAGAAAAACTAAGCTGACTACAAGGAAACATTTACATTGGAGATATATTCAGAATAGAATAGAAAAGAAGAATTAAACTTTTCATAATTGGGTCGAAGACAAAACTAAAATTATATTTCTTGGTAATTGGATATAAAAGAAAAGTTGAAGAAGCGAATATTCTGTTGTCTTTGGGATTTTGATAGAAAAAAAATTAGGTACTATTCCTTAGTAGTTTTATATGAATTTTCCAGCCTTAATGCACTTCGGCACCATATTTTATACTTACAGATACGGGTTGAGTAATTATTTTTACAACAAAACAAGTAAATAAGTTTGATTAGTATACAAGATTCAAACATCATTGAACATATCTAACACCAAACACACATCAGTACATTTGTAAACAAAATAAAAAGTTCTTTGTTCATTAATTAACTAACGAAAACCAATAAAAATAAAAACTTTAAAATTTGTACTACACACATTTACCGTTTACATATGCAAGTACACACCGACATGCATTTATCAAAAATATTTTTACACCTCACACATGTTATTTTATACTACAACTAAACACCAATACCAATACTCGATGAACGTTATCCACCTACCTTGGCACGATCCAC
This sequence comes from Campiglossa producta, assembly GCA_964058755.1. Lineage (NCBI taxonomy): Eukaryota > Metazoa > Arthropoda > Insecta > Diptera > Tephritidae > Campiglossa > Campiglossa producta. Next base: position 1,274,771 of record CAXKVI010000005.1, read on the forward strand.
ATCACCATCGCCCTTTTCCACATCACTTTGACCCGATACAGCCTCTTTAGAGCCGGCTTGTACCTGTGGCGTACGACGGAATTTCGAAAATATTTTACGCACCAAATGATCTTGATTTTGAGGCAATTGAGGTTCGTTCTTACGCCTTTCGGCCAATTCTTTCTCGCGCTTCACATCGGCCACCTTGCGAAAAATCAGTCGATGTCTTAAATTATAGGTGAGCACTAGATTACGTGCAAAACTATTCGCAAATGCCGAATAGAAATCGAGGACTTCGAGCAATTTATCACGCTTGATGGCATGCAAATCACAATAGGTTAGGGCACGCACATTGGCAGCGCTTTGGCCAACAGCCGAATCCTTCCAGAATTGATCGCCGAAGACGTCACCCTTACCTGTTAAAAATACAACAGAATGTGATTTAAAAAAAAAAAAAAAAAAACACATATGTGTCTAAAAGGTGTGCAACATACGGCGGGTTAAACTGTAAAAAAGCTAGATTTAGTGCAAGTAGGATTTGGTGCGAAAAGGAGTACCTCCTAAACAGAAGTCGGTTAGCCGGATTTACATAACACACAAGCGTTGTACCAGAATTATGCCTCATACTGTATGAGACATACAGCTTTATAGCCTACATTTAGGAGGAACTAAAAACAGATTAGCCTTATGCGCACACTCACCCAATATTGCCACAACTTCATCGTCCTGTATCACCTCCAAACTGCCGGTTACAATGAAACACAAACTATCAATACTCTCGCCAGTGTGATAGAGCAGATCTCCGGGTGCTGAGTGCGACATCATAAAGTGCATGGCAAGCGCGCGCAGACAACCATCCGAGGCAAGACGAAATGCTGGATGCTCGTTAAATACTTTGCGATTTAGATGAACACAAATGTCAGCCTTCATATCTTTCGGACAATAGTTTAGTACCTGCGAAGTTGCCAAGCCGCAGCGTCAACGGCAAAAACGTCAAACAAAGTGAGTGAACGCAAACCAAAATTAAAATGCGAAAATAAAACAAAATTGGTTGAAACAGACGAAAAGAAAGAGATGAATTGACAAAAAATTTACAAGTTTGTGGTTTCCTTTAATGAGGGTGAGGTGAGCCGAAAAATGTGAGACACTTGTTTTGAAACTTTGGTAGAGAAATGAAACATTTGATGAGCTCTGGCATATTCACAAAATTTAAAGTCATCGTAATTCGGGCAAGAAGCTTTTAAACATCTCATATTTATTGGCTAAGAATAGACAAAATATTTTACGAAAGCTTTTAAAACAAAATTTGTTTTATAAAATGCAACTTTAAATTTTGCATAATTTTTAAGTTTTTGCCTAAGTACGTTTTGTGAATAGCCTAGTCGATGAAATAATGAGAGGAGAGCTTTTTAAGCTGGCATTAAACGGCATAGAAATAGCTTAGTACACACGCACACTCACACATACGTACAGTACTTTTTGAACCCCACTGAAAAATGGAGTTGAACATGGGCGCTTAGAAAGTTTGATATTTTGACGCTCCGTTGATTCAAAGGATTGTGTCTTGATACAATTTTGACTGGAAATATTTGAAAGGAAACTAAAAACGAGCTTCAACTTGGGCTATAGTTAATGCCCAAAATGGAATGTTTAAAGTACGCCTAAAATCATGTCCGATTAAGTCTTAAGTTGCAATCCACCTGGTCCGGTAAAAGCTATCTTAAAATCTTTGTTTGAGATTTTTATAGGTTTTGTGTGTAAATAATTTTATTATATGGAAACCCAACTTTCGGTTTAAGTATACTAAACGATAATATCCGCTAAAAACTTCAGTCGAGCTTGTTGCACTTTGACTGGATGCGATATTGGTAATCCTGTTTTTAGTTGAATGACCTTTGCAGTCGGCCTGGTCGGGAAAAAGCTCTTTTAAAAGCTTCGTTTGAGCTTTTTAATAGTTTGGTGGCAAATAATTTCACTAGGCTGCAATAGGCTTCAAGAGCAGAGAAACACACCCTCTCCCAACTTAGGGCGCAAACACACTTATCCTTGCGCTCCGCTTAAAGCCTCGTTTCAGCTTCTTATCAATTGCGCACTCTTTAAGCGCACGTTTAACTCCATTTCTGACTGGGATGCCTGGCAATTTACTTTAGCTGCTTCGCTATGTGAGAGTAAGTGTTCATTCCTGGCACGATTGTTTTTACTAAACATGTATTTATGTGTGTTCGTGTAACTCTTATTAGCAATAAAAAGTCCAATTAAAATTAATTGCAATTAATAGGACTAGTTATTAAACTTTTAGTGTAATTTTTGTTTCGTGTGTTTATTCTTGTTTTTGTAATCTCTACTATATATTTAGGCACAAACTACAGTCAACGAAAATGGTATAAAGACGCTTCTATCTGTTTAAAAACGCTTAAAAGGCGCTTCTTCAAACTATTTAAACCAAATATGCAAAGAGCTTTGACAATCGCAAAAATATTTTTTTTTTTTAGTTTTTAAAGATTATCAAAATTTGGTTTAAATTCCATCTAAAGGCACGGATTTGACGGACGCTTTTCGTTTTGACACACGGATTTACAGTCTTTATGAGGCGCTTTACCGAGCATGAAGAACGAGCGAGCGAGCGAGCTTACCTGCGTATAGTTGTGGGAATAGAAAAATAAAAAAGAGAGAAACAAAATAAAACGCAAAGTTAAAATTATTATAATAGTATTATTATTTACTTTTATTTCAAAAGGGGGAAAAACTAGTTATAAAAAGGAGTAAGAAGGTAAATAGCAAACATTTACAAAAGCGTTCGACAAAAATATAATAAAAAATTATGACTGGGAAAAGTTGCTAAAGAAAGCTATTTTTAAAAGCGGTGGTGGGCGTTATAAGTAGTTATCTTTTAGGCGCGCGAAAGTAACAAGTTCTAAAGCAAGTCTTAAAAAGCGTAGTTTTTTAATTATTTGTAGCAGAGAAAATTCGCTTTGATGAAAAGCTCAGTGTGAGACTAAAATTTGAAGCGGTAAAGTGCGCTGCCTAAAGCGCGCCTAGAATTATGCAATCCTACACATAGGGTGTGTTGCCAGCTGATTGGCTGCTGGTTCGAAAGCTTTTTTTATGAATTCGTTTCAAAAACGAATGTTCTCAATTTATTTTTTAAACGCCAGATCTCAGTTGCTAATAAATGAAATTTGGTGTTTGAGTGGCACTGAGATATTTTGTTTTTTTAACGCGTTTTTTCTGTATGCTAAAATAAGCAGATATTCTACAACTTTTTGGAACGAGCGCTTTCGAACTGCCAGCCGCGCTAAGCCCATACGTGTGTAGTTTTTATGTCGGCGGATGTTAACGTGTGCTTGTATTGTTCTGGTTTAATGAAGTTGGCTGCGTTTGTTTACTGTGCTTCGGTGAAGCTGTACTTATGAATGTGTTTGCAGCAAATTTTTCTGTGGCAATAAGGACAAACGACCAAACTTCATTTTTTAAGTTTTTCAATACAGCATTTCGAAATTCAAAATTGTAGTATAAATGTATGGAATTACGAAATGGCTTTTTGGTTATAAAATCCACAATTTTTGTGTGATTATAGATCTTAATGCGAAGAATTCGATGGTGGTGAGAACTCAATTTTGACCAAACTCAACTTTGGTCGTTCGTCCTTATTGCCACAGATTTAGTGGTTGTGGTTGCTTTGAAGCGTGACACTTTAGGTGTGGAACCAGACTTAATTAGTTTCAATGTGAGTAAATGTTTCTTTTTTCTCTTTTTTTAGTTTTTTCAGTTTTCGAAAAGTAATGTAGAGCATACTTTTAGGCAAAAGACTTTCTAACTACTCAACTAAGTATTAGCTTACAATTTACATACTTTACAAAAGCTTTTCTGCTTGCATACATACATACGTACATAGCATTTTTGAAATGTATATGCTGATATTGGCCGATTTATTTTTTTATATACAGTCGTGGGCACAAAAATTGCGACACTGACGTTCGAATAAATATTTGACAGAATAACAAGAAGGAAATTAAATCGAAAGCAGTTTACATATAAAACAATGGAAACGAAAAATTAAGATGTATAATTCAACCGAGACAGAAGAGTAGACTGCTCTGAATGATTGGAAATAACCTTAAAAATTATTTAAAAAAAAAATGATCTACTATGAGAGTCAATAACTTTATTCAAATATTGTTGTCTCAACTTATGTGACCACCACTGTATATGCCTGATGTGTCTGACGCTTAATGAATGAGCGCATTTGCGTAAACGCATGCATTACCTTTTCGGTGTCCAAGCCTTTTGTCATGGCCCATGTAGAGACCACATAGTCCATAACTCGTTCACTAAGTGCTTTCGGTACTTCGTGCAACTTCATGAATTCGCGCACATTATTCAGCATGTCGTGATATTTTGCCGTCGCCGAGGTCATCTGTTGGATGATGGTTGTCACGTGACCGAATATTGTCGCATACAGCAGCGCTATAAAAGGCGAGCAGCAAAGAAAAGCCGAAAATGAAGAAAGAGAGTATAAAAAGGAAAGAAAATTAACGTTACATTTTGTGTTTGTGTGTGCGTGCGCATAAGCTTACTGGGTTAAGTGGAATAATTTATGATGCTTGTAAAATTTTAATTTCAATTATATTTTATTTTATATAGCATAGAATACTTCACACTGAGCAGAATAACAAATGAATTATAATGAACAAATAAAGTGGAAGATGGAAATGTAGGTAAAAGGGAAAGAGATACTTCAAGTGCTGCTTAAGTGAAGTATGAATAGGAAATAAGTGAGAGGCTGAAAGTGCAAAGAGAATTTGTGCTCAGGATAACGGGAAGTGCGGTAGGAGCAATTAATTCATACATACATACAAATATAGTAATCATAGAACAGCTAAAGTTATTAGTATGCGAATACGAGAACGCAAGCTAGAACAGTAATAAATGCCCAAAATTGTTGTTGTGTTAGAAGAAGGTATGGGAAGAATATCTAAAGAAAAAACAGTAGAAGAATACCCGCAGTGTTTGAAGTAATTACACTTACGCTGATAGTCTTTTAAGAAATTGAAGAGGGATAGAGAAAGAGGAAACGGGTTATGGGACATCAAATTTCTTTATTATTAATTTGATGCTTTTGCGTGAGCCATGACCGCAAACAGTTAAGCAATTAACTGTACTGGCAGTAAAAAAACAATTAAATTAATGGCTCAGGCAGAAGCATTGCATTTTATTATTTTTTGTACTAAAGTTTTGCATCTCAGGAGGTTGATTTTAAGAAAATTAAATAAATACAAGAAATATGTTGTCCTGCGGGGACGCTAATAGCTGGAGTCCCCAAAACATCCCTTCAAAACTACGTGCGCCTAAAAGTATGCAATGCGGCATTGCATGTTTCTCATATTTCATGGCTCCCATGTAAAAAAAAACACAAACTCTTCTATACGGTTTTATGTAAGCAAAATTCAAAAGTGGTTGAAAAACTCCTCCAAGTTTCTGCCTCCCAGTCCTAAACAAAATTTGCCTAAAAGTATGTAGTGGTTCTGTGATATTTTAGTCTCCCTTGTCATTGCAGCGAGGATCAGGATATGTTATTTCCGTAAAGAAAAGGATATTTTGAAGACTTTGTAACTTTGGACAATTTTGATTCGTAAAATCCGTCTACAGGAAATGCTGCCTTTCAACGGTTAATGAGACCTCAAGTATCCACCAAGCCCAAAGCTATGCAATGCATTTTAGAATAAAGAAGAAGAGATTGGTTTCTTTAGCGACAGTTGCGCTTTAGGCGCATTGAGCAAATTATTTGTATTATTTTAATTAAACAGAGCCTAAAAATCTAGTTATCTTTCCGAGTCCTCCTCAATTGTTTGGCGACGAAAACAACAAAGCTATTTTCCAGGCAGCTCATATTGCGTATGTATATCGGAAGTTTTTATATTTGAAATCTTTCTTAAAAAAATGTTGTCTTTCAAGGGTTAATAAAAACTCGGCCTAAAAGTATGCAATGCTTGTTTGAAATATCCAAGCGCAAGATCTAAAACCTAAATATCAGATTTCCTAGTTTCCACTGTACAACTGTAGTTGATTTTTGAATTTTTGTACGAAAAGCACATCGAAATTCAAAACCATTTATTAGACTAATTTTTACCACCAAAACTAACACCAACGATAGACAAAGCGAAATCCATAAGTTTGCATTATGTTTATTTGAGTTAAGGCTAAAAACTCACACATAACGACGAATTGTCCAACTATTTTAATTTGATGACGCAGTGTTGTATTTTGTAAAAAAAAAAGTTATTCATAATTTATTTACAATTAAAAATCGTAGTAAATTAAATTTAATGACACGAGTTTTGTTGTGAAATTTTATACAGAGAAAAAAGAAATAGGTGTCAGTAAAAGAGTTTGAAATTGGTGTATTCATAAATTGGCAATAAAAATAATAGATATATTTTTTATTTTAAAAATTCAAAACATTTTTAAATTTAATTAAATGTTTGTTTTCATAAGAAATGCATGAAATGGTGTCAGTTGTGGTGACTAGCTTTGGATTTTTCTCTAGCGTACATAGAGCTACGAAAATGTGAATTTTCCAAACAGTTGTAGGGGTTTGGAGTAAATGAGTCAACAACAACAACAACAATAACAAAACTACAGAACATGTGTGATTTTGGGGGGGGGAGTTTTATGAAAGAGAGTTGATTTTGAAAATTTCTATAATTTAATGCAACAAGTCAACGAAGGCACACTACACCAACTCAGCATTTATTAGTTCTAGCGGCGTTACGGCATTGGAATGTGTGAGCCCGTCGAGTTTTTACTTTTAATTTTGTTTTTATTCGTTTAACCTATTAAATTTGATTTCGTATAATTTTTTGTATCAAATACAAATGTATTCCAAAAAGTTTTTTTTTTGTTTTGTTCAAATAAATTTTTGTTTTTCGCTTTACTATGCAGTTCGCAACTTTTCAATGCAATTTCTTTTCAAATATTTTTTTTGCTTTTTTTCTACTTTTCTTCATTCATAATTTTTTTACATTATTTTCCTACTTGGGGCGCACACATTTATTTATCTGCCGCTTTGCGTTTACGTCTCTTACGAAGCGTTGCGCAATTTCGTTTAATTTAGCGAAATTGGACGCGGCAACGGAACGTGTCGGACACTGCACCTGCAATAATCATCATGCAGATGGTGAACACCTTCTCGTTGTCCGTCTCGGCAGCCACATTGCCAAACCCCACCTGCAAATATAAAAGAAAGTAATTGTATTAAGATTGCTTTAGAGGAGAAAGTACTTAAATAACATGATGAGGGTATTCACTAAGTCGCGCAAAAAGACTAGCAAAGCAATCCAAAAATTCAAAATGAAAGTTGGATTGTTTCAGCCTTTCATTTATTTTCACTGAGATCTTTTGCCAGTATGCCAGGCCTTTGCCCAACTTAGTGAATATCGCTATTGTAATAGAGTATATTTTGTTTGGAATCAGTCTCTTCATCTGAATTCATTTATATTTAATAAACCCAACCCGCAATGCCCCACTTACCGATGTCATACAGGTCATGGTGAAGTACAACGCCGTCACATACATACTCTTGCGCGATGGACCATTTATCAGTTCCGGTCCAGTATCGTTGCTCCAGATGTACGAGTACGGCGATTGCGTCACATTCGCCAACTTCCACAGCCAACTGTATTGGATCTATACGAAAACAAAAACAAGCAAATAAGCGTAAAACGAAATCAACGGAAATAAAGCGGATAGTGACGGGAAAAATAATTAGGGCCAGCAGGAAGTTGGGGTGTGGAAAATAAGTTTAAAGAAAGCATTTTGTAAAAATTTTAAAGAAAGAGAAGAGCATTTGCATATTTGCCATATTTGTTTAAATGTCAGTTTCGATTTGTGCAAATTTGGGATTTTGTGTAATGTACCACACTTACTCCATTATCGGCATCGCTACGTCCGATCGAATACCAAATGCACGCCAACCAATGCGCCACCAACATATAAAAGCAAAGCAGCAGTATGAGCATAGCGGCGCCATATTCTAAATAACGATCCAGTTTGCGTACGACGCGTCCCAATCGCAGCAGGCGCACCACTTTCAGCGCGCTAAACAACGATCCAATGCCATCTTCGTCGCGATCGAACGCATTGAAGACATCGTATGGCAGGCAGCTGAGTAGATCAATGATGAACCAGGACTTAAGGTAGTTCATGCGTATCACTTTGGGGTCGCTGACGACCTCACCGCCGGGGCCGACAAACGTTGTGTGGAAATTTAAAACTGTTGAGAAATATTGAAGAGAAAAATTTGGAAAATTTGTTTAAAATAAAGAGTGGTATTTAGGTGAAGAAGGGGCAGGACTATAAAGTAGGTAGCAAGCGACATCTTTTTAGACCGAATGCATTTTTAAATAATCTTACTTTTAACTAATACTTACCGATATCTATAAAGAATATAACATCTACAATGGAATCGACAACGAGTAGTGAAACGTCTTCTGATGTTTTATTTTTAAAAGCTACATTGTACGGCACCTAAAAAGAAAAATATATTATTAGGGATGGTTTTGTACGTAAAAGTCAAAATTGCATACGCACACAGCCATTTAGAAACATATATTGTTTTGAATCAGGAATCATTTCTTTCAAAAAACTTTTATTTATTCAAATAAAAAAACAATTACTCTTTGGACAAAAAACTTTATTTATTTTATTAAATAACTTAGAGAATCATTTGTACCCACATTTATAGCGACATACCTTTTTCAGAAAAGAAATTTCATAAAAAAACCTTTCAGGAAAAACCCTTTTACGGGGAAATTCTTTTCGGGAAAAAGCCATTTCGAGGGAAAACCCTTTTCGGGAAAAAGCCATTTCGAGGGAAAACCCTTTTCGGGAAAAAACCATTCCTGGAAAACCCTTTTCGGGGAAAAACCATTCCTGAAAAAACCCTTTTCACGGGAAAACCCTTGTCAGGGGAAACACTTTCCAGGGAAAAATCTTCAGTTAAACCCTTTTCAGAAAAAAAATTTTCTAGAAAATACTTTTTCAGGAGAAAATCTTTTCTAAGAAAAACCTTTTCAGACGAAAAAGCTTTTCAGGGGAAAAACCTTTTCAGGAGAAACCCCGTTCCAGGAGAAAAACCTTTTCTGGAGAAAAATCTTTTCAGGAGAAAACTCTTTTCAGGAGAAAAACCTTTTCAGGAGAAAAACCTTTTCAGGAGTAAAACCTTTTCAGGAGAAAAACCTTTTCAGGAGAAAAACCTTTTCAGGAAAAAACTTTTTCAGCGGAAAATACTTCCCGGAGAAAAAAACTTTTCAGGAAAAAAACCTTTTCAGGGGAAAAAACCTTTTCAGGAGAAAAAACTTTTTAGGAGAAAAACCTTTTCAGGAGAAAACACTTTCAGGAAAAAACTTTCCAGAAAAACTGGAAAAAGTGGAAAAACGAAATCACGTTTTCCAGTTACGTATATGCATAGTATACCCTCTCGAATAAGCATTATCATGTTATGGCTGTTACTAACGATACATAATCTCCTCAACGTGCAATTATGCGTTCATGATTTTAAATATGTATACGACACACGCCTTTGGGTCGGCTGCCACTCGCTTGCCAAACTCAAAGTTTTCTTTTTCTCAAATACTTGTTAGTTTGTGTTAATATGAAAATGTGTGCGAAAATCCTGTTTGTTTGTTTCAGCGAGTATTCATTTGCGCATAACAAATGTTGCTCATACGCAATGGTGTCCCACTAAGAAGTACTTCTTAGGGCTCGCTTGCGGCTAAACAAAATCCATATTTAGGTGAGGCAAAGTCGAAAAATAATAAAATGCTGCACTTTTCGAAATTACGTACTCTTTTTTTGTAACATCGTAAAATATCAAATTACGTTTTAATTATCCCAATTTTGTTCACAAAGTATTATAATTCCAAAGACTGGAAAAGACGGACTGCCCGCCGAGCTGTTCAAACACGGAGGCGAAGAGCTGGTAAAAAGCATGCATCAGCTCTTATGCAGAATATGGTCAGACGAGTGCATGCCTCCAGTTTGGAATTTAAGTGTGCTCTGCCCAATCCACAAGAAAGGCGATCCCGCTAACCGCACCAACTACCGCGGAATCAGCCTTCTTAATATCGCGTATAAGGTTCTTTCTAGCGTATTGTGTGAAAGACTGAAGCCCATCGTAGACAAGCTGATTGGACCTTATCAGTGTGGCTTTAGACCTGGTAAGTCTACCATCGACCAGATTTTCACGATACGCCAAATCCTGGAGAAGACCCATGATAAAAGAATCGACACACACCATCTCTTTGTCGATTTCAAAGCCGCTTTTGACAGCGCAAAAAGGAGTTGCCTGTATGCCGCCATGTCTGAATTTGACTTCCCTGCAAAGCTTATACGGCTTTGCCAAATGACGTTGAGCAATACTAACAGCTCCGTCAGAGTCGGGAAGGACCTCTCTGAGCCATTTGAAACCAAACGAGGCTTCAGACAGGGCGACTCCCTTTCGTGCGATTTTTTCAACCTGATGCTGGAGAAGATAATTCGAGCAGCAGAGCTAAACCGCAATGGTACAATCTTTTACAAGAGCGTGCAATTGCTGGCGTATGCCGATGATATTGGTATCATTGGCCTTAACAACCGCGCCGTAAGCGCTGCCTTCTCTGGACTGGATAAAGAAGCGAAAAAAGTGGGTCTTGCGGTCAACGAGGACAAGACGAAGTATTTGCTGTCATCAAAGAAAGAATCGGCGCACCTGCGCCTTGGCAGCCACGTCACTGTTGATAGTTACAAATTTGAAACTGTGAGGGACTTCGTCTATTTGGGAACCAGCATTAACACCGCAAATAATATCAGTCTAGAAATCCAACGGAGAATCACTCTTGCGAACAAGTGCTACTTTGGACTGAGTAGGAAATTGAGAAGTAAAGTCCTCTCTCGAAGAACAAAGATCGCGCTCTATAAGTCTCTCATCATACCTGTCCTGATGTATGGCTCAGACTCATGGACAATGTCAAGAGAAGATGAGATGGCCCTTGGAGTATTTGAGAGAAAAGTTCTCCGGAAGATTTATGGTCCTTCCCGTGATGCCGACGGCGAGTATCGAAGGAGATTTAACGATGAGCTGTACGAGCTTTACGCAGATCTGACCATAGTCCAGCGAATTAAAGCCCAAAGGCTCCGCTGGCTGGGTCACGTCATGCGAATGGACAAAGAAGCTCCAGCCCAGAAGGTTTTCCAATCGTCACCCGAATTCGGCAGCAGAGGAAGGGGGAGGCCTCGACTGAGATGGAAACAACAGGTGGAGGATGACTTGAACTCCCTTGGGGTTTCCAATTGGCGCCAGTTATCGCTAAAAAGGAATGACTGGCGTGCTTTGATAGGCGACGGCCAAAATCGCTTAGGCGGTTAAGCGCCAATAAATGATGATGATGATTATAATTCCAAACTTTTTTTTATAAATTCACTCTTATTCAAAATAATTGGATGAAATTCGAGACACAACTCGCCGCTTTGAAACACTCACATACATATACATACTAATTTTCCCATTCACTTTAGCACTACCCACATATGAATTTCACATTAGCGCATAAAATCATATGAATCTCCTCCGGAGCTTCATCAACGGTGTGGAAATTATTTCGCCACATAAAAAAAATTTATTTCACAGTGACTTGAGTGCATTTATTATGCCCAAAAGAACATGAACTCATACATAAATATTGGATTACGACCGCACACACACACACACACACACACAAGTACAAATAGCAGTGAAGTGCTTGCTGGCGCTCTCCACGCTTACCGCTTTTAAACTCCCACTTGAAATCAGGTTACCTACTCAATTGTGCTGCTCGGTGTAATTGCACATTAAAATAAGCACTCAAAGCGCATATTTAGAACATTTTGAATATCTAATGTAATAAAAGCGATAGTTTATAGCTCATGCTACAAATGTTTTCCTGAAGTGCATCCAAAAGACGAGTAAAAAAAAGAGAATTTACACATTTTTATTACTTCTCTGATGCTTAAACGAAGGCGATGCAGTTTATTATGCACGGAAAATATGTAAGTGCATTACTACTATTCTCAGCATTGGTGACCTTTCGAACTGAACTGAAGTAGGTACTTCATTAAACATTTTTATTATTTTTTTCCAAATGAGTTGTGGCTTCCACCACAAAAAAAGAGAGTGCGGCATAAAATCCTGATATAACATTTTTCGCCGTTTTATTCTTCAATTTGTAGATAATACTTTTATACATGTAGTTTACTATGGAGGGAGAGTACAGAACACAGTGTAATCCTAAGTAAGAGCTAGTACGCCCTCTCTTTCTATGTTGTTTAGGTTAACTGAAGTTCACTTTTATTGTATATGTTGTAAATAGGCTTATTCTGCCAGCTCTTGCCGCGACAGTCTTTCATGTAAGATATTTTGATAGTAGAATAATGAAAATTTACGCCTAAAAGCAAGCAATGTTCCCAAAGTAGCCACTTGGCAACCAGTAATGTCTAAAAATCTTGATAAAGACTGAGTCGAGTAAGCTAAACGAGTGCAGGGGTGGGCAACTTTGTTCGGATAGGCTTATTTTTTAACCGTGTTTAAATTAATTATTCAAGTCTGATCTTAACGACTGCATACTTTTAGGCAGAGTAACGTTTCATATTTCATAAATGTGTTGGTATTCAACATCAAAAATGTATTGATTCTGAATAACTGCTATCTAAGCCATATTTGTGCCCATCTATGCATATTCCACTTGGCTCATACACACTTGTTTGACAATCGAACCGATACATTAAAAATATACTTACCATAATGGCTGTATAAAATGTTAAACACAATATCACCCAATCCCAAATTGCTTTAAATGCACAATAATGCAATAGAATGTGTGGCGGCGTTTTAGGCGCTTCTTGTCTGTATTGTGGCATAATATCGGCGCTCAATGACATCATCTGCAAAAATTATTTGAAATCGTAAGAAATTGCAGATGCAGAGCATTATAAATGGAAAACGCAAGATTATAAAAATGCAGCTTAAGTAATTGACTATGAATTTCATCAATAATGCAACAATGAGTCAATCACTTAAAAGTTTCTCAAAAAATTAAAAAAATGTATATATGACATTTTGACTTTGGCAACTCAGTTTTGCGTTTTCTCATAAATTTTAAAAATTCCACTTAAACTTTGAGTGTCACTTACATGCGCCAAATTGGATTGTTTCGTTGGATCTTTTAATGTTGGCAGATGTGCGCTGAATTGACGGCTTCGTGTCACGGAACGCGCCAGTTTGGCGAATTTCGATAAACCTAAAACTTGAGAGTAAATATCAAAAGGTTCAAATTAAAAACAACAACACAACACAACAACGACAAAACTGAAATTGCATAGTAAAGAGTAAGTTTATAAAATTAATAGTTAAAAAGTGATAAAAATTGTACCATGGGTTGTGTAGACTTAAAGGGGAGAGTGAGGCTAAACTTGTTAGGAAAATGTGAGTAAAACGATATTTATATTAAAGGTTTTCTTATAACAGTAAATAAATAGGGATGCACTGCCCAGCAGTCTAGCTTCAAGGTCTGCTTTTAAAATATTTCGCTACAAAAAATTTGATGTGTGCCTCAAACATGCCATATTTAAATCTAAATTTAAAAACAAAACTTGAAACAAAAAATAAAAATTTAATTTTTTTTTAGATATTACATTTAACTTTGAATTAAAATATTCCAAAAAGTTATTGATCCTAAAAATATGCAATTTTCCCACGTGTTTGTGCTTTTTCTTCCCGGAAGAACTACTATTACCTCCTAGGATTTATAACTCTAGTTTCATACCTATAATCTTGCAAAATACTTCAAAATGAACTTAATTTCAGATCTCTTGCAGCATAACGACAAAGGCTTTACTAAACATTGCATACTTCAAGGCGCATATCGTTAAACTAGTATAGAAAGGCCTCAACTCATTCTTTGTTTTAAATAAAGTTGCTGATGGATTTTTATTTATAACTTCTGCATGAAGCTTCACTAGGGGCTTAGTACTATACTATAGCGTACACACAGAGAAAACTGAGCTGGTGATGGATAAGAATTGACAGTGATTTGGTCATATCAACCAAAATATAGTTAATTAACCAAAATCACGGTCGATTCTTATCCATTCCTAGCTCATTTTTCTCTGTGTAGTTAAATATTACCGGCTTGTTGATATTCAGTTTTTTCGAGTAATTTTTCGAGTTAAAACTTATAAGTTAGGACCTTTCTATATTAGGGTAACGATATGATACCGTTCATTTGTATAAGTTATACAAAATGGCTACTTAGTAAGTTGTAAGCTCACACAAATCTGATCCTCTAAAATTATTTTGTTGAAAAAATAGGACTGAGTTTGAGTAGAAATGAGCTTTAAATGTTGGTTTCTTCTCGAAATATTTCTATAAGACAAACTTGTGACAGTGTTACGCTTCGAAAAACTTACTGGCTTTCGAATGAAAACTTTTTCAAATGAAATTAAACCTTTTTCAAGTCAAATCGCACACCTAGATCTAAAGGGAGCTAATTCAAAAATCTTAAATTTTGAGATATACTACCGCGTTTCCCATTCAATACCCACCGATCTGTATACTCGATTAACTAATAGCTACATTACTCACCGAGAAAAGGGCTGTTAAAAATTGAAAATTCCTTTGGGATATATGGGAGAGGCAGCCAGTTTTTTCGTGTTTTTTGAACATTTTGTTTTTTTGAGTTTATCGCTGTTTAGATCTAGGTGTGCGAAATGAAACTTTTTCAAAGAAAAAAAGTTTCATTCGACCTGAAAATGCTATATCTGGCCTAAGTCAAGGAACAATTTAGATCTAGGTGTGCGATAAGATGCTCTCTGGACAAAGGACTTTATTGCAAAACTTTGCTAGAATATAAAAGTGCTATTTTTCTAAAAGATTAATTGTTGTATTTTTAGTAGGGTTATAAAAAATATAAAATAAACTAAACTACAATAAAATTAATTTACTTACCACCCTTTGTGTCTTCGCTGTCTATCGGCTGTTTCAGTGCTGTGATATCTCGAAATGTTAGCAAAAATAACACAACCAAATCCCTTTCGTTGCGTATGGGCGCAACTTGTAACAGCAGCCATAGTGGGGTTTCTGTACAAAAAAAGGAAGAAGAAACATAAAAAGAGTTAATAAGTAATATTCTTTGACGTGTATGAAGAAATTATGCAGCTGAAATCGAATATGAGCCATTGCTACCAGAGTTGCCATTTAGGAATTTTTTTTCTACGAAATTCCATCTGAAAACTTACCAAAATGGCCTGTAAAAAAAATGTGGTAGGAAACATTTTTTTTTTACAAGCGGGTTAAAAAATGTATGCTAAATTTAAAGCGCGTCTAAAGTTTCTGCAGTTTTTTAAACTTTGAATTTTGCCCACAAAAACTCTGTGTGCGGCATAGCTCAGCGGTAGAGTAGTCGACTGTGACTCGGAGCAACCCCTTTCAATTCCTGCCAAGTGACAACATTTTTTATTTTTTTTTAAGGCAGGAGTGAAATTTTGTTTGCCTGTTCATTTTATTCTGGAAACTTTTCGGTTTAAGCTTGAAACCAATTCGGTCTGAATTTTTTGTTACGTTTTCAGTTATTTCTGAAAGATTTTCAAGTCAATGAAATTTGCCCACAACACTTATGTTAGTTAGAGCAGTGGAGCATGATGCGAAGAGTTTTGGTTCGAATCCCAGCCAACGGAAAACCAAATTAATTTTTCTTTTAAAAATTGTTAAGCAATTTTCGGTTTAAAATTTAAACACCTTTCATTTCACCTTTTTTCCAAAACTGGTGTGGTTCAAATATGAGATAAAATTTGGTTTGTAGTCCAAAAAAG
Source organism: Campiglossa producta (assembly GCA_964058755.1). Classification (NCBI taxonomy): domain Eukaryota; kingdom Metazoa; phylum Arthropoda; class Insecta; order Diptera; family Tephritidae; genus Campiglossa; species Campiglossa producta. The sequence goes on from CAXKVI010000005.1 coordinate 1,290,629, forward strand.
CTTTCAAGTCGTCCTAACATCCTACCAACAGGAAAAAAAACCTACCAGTTATGGAAGGAAAAGCTTACATATCACCTTCCGGATTTATACCCCTATATATGTAGCAAAAAAAGACTCAAAACAATATTAGCTACGCCTAAAAGTGTGTAATCTATTTTTCATCTATATTTCTGCCATGCTACCTAAATTTTTCACTGCTGTTTTTTGTCAGGTGAGTGACATAAAACTAACTCCATGTTGCATGATTTTAGGCGTAGCTGATTCTACTTCAGTATTTTTTTAGCTACTCACTTGTAGCAACAGCTAATATTTGAACTCAGCTCCTGTATCTACATAAGTTTGCAAGTACGATGGCGGAAATTCAAATATTTTTGATAATGTGAAATCGAGCTTGGGAGAAATGGTAATCAACTGAATAATGCTTATTATTTATAATGTTATTTTAGTCCTACTATCTTCTCACTCTTTTATGATTCAACTCAATCGATTTATTGTTAGTCAGTAACTTTTGAACCAATGATTAGAAAACGGAAATAGTGCAAAAAATAAACTTACTTAGGACCTAAGTATTTACAGTTTTTTTGTGGTATAGTTTCGAGAGTGACCGAGCGTAAGTGAGATTAAAGCGAGAGCGCTTCAATGAAAACTTCTTTCGGATAAGACTTTCAGTAGCATTTTTCTACAACTTCAATCGGTCATTTGTGTAACACATAGCTCGGAATGTGACATTATAAGCTTGTGTTTATCTTTACACTACCGATCCCCTCACTTGGTTCAGGTATTTTTCCTTCATTGTTTGGAAGGCCTTTGGTGAATGTGTGCGTTTGAGCACCGTTAGACACAGCCGTTGTTATTGTTCGTCATAGAAAAACAAATACTACCACTAACACATGAATATGACATGCTGCTACATGGTACAGCGCCTGAAAGCATGCAATGGCTTTAATGCACAGAGTGTTGTAACGCTGTAGCCGAGCTGCTGTCAACACAAATTTCCACAGGAGCAACCCCAAGGGACATGTTTGCCAGTTATTATAATTTTTTTTGAAATGAAGTAAATTTTTCAAAAAAAAAAAAATGTCAGCACCTGTGAGAAATGGAAGGTTGGGAGCACTGCCACGTACGTTTAGCAAATACAATTTTTCATAATATTTACCAGCGTGCTGTTGTCCATATTGAGCTTGTGTTTTATTGCCACTACTTCCACCAAATTTCCGCCATGCTTTTTTTTTTGGAATGACTGCCCTTGAGGTCATACTCGACCGCGAAGGCCACTTAAGGCACAAGCAATAACAAAATCATCAATTTTTATGATTTGTTGACACAAATCAATTTTTCTGCAAGGCAACAATAACAATAAGCACAATTGCAATTCATGGCAAAATATAGAAAAACAGTGAGGCAGTCAGGTGAAGCACAAATAAAATGCTAAAAAAAAATTCATCAAATCGGGCGGTGCAGTGTGTGGTGGTTGTAATGTGGGTGGCGGCGCTGAACAAGCAAATATTCCTAATCAACAACGCTTGCCATGGGCTTTAATAGCTGTCATTGGTTTGTAACAAGCGCTGTTATTGTTATTGTTATTTGTCACCATCAGCGGGTTCTACTGCCACTGCTACTCCGTTTGTCGTCCGTCCATTTGTGTCGTAGCATGTCAAATGGCAGTAAAATGCCAACGAATGGCTTTTCAGCTGCTAATAAATTTTCGCGTGTCCTCTTTTCTATTAATTTGCTACCTTTTCATTCTCATTTTACTCTTATTCAAAGTTTTCGCCATGACATTGGCGCGCACATCCAATGTTCTAGACCATGTTTTTCCTAAAATAACTTTTCAAGCTTCACCGCGCAGTCCGCCTAATCCCAAGCTAGCTCGCTGCATTCACTTTTCTTTTCTTTTACTAATTTGTGGCGACAATGACTTTGCTTTAGTGAAATTGGTCATCGCATGTAGCTACTTTGGTGTGACGAATGCCAATAAGACAATGACAATGAGTTGTAAAAGAGATGCAGAATTGTGACTAATTTGGAAATATGCTTTTAGGCTTAATGAAGCAAGGGCAAGAATGTAAAGTTTTGCTTTCAATGTAAGGTGAAATTTAATAAGCTGACCTTTTCGCCATTGTTGTGTTTTTTTTTAATTAATTTTGTTTTCAGGCCAAGTGATGTCGGCAAAAGTTTTGGACAAAAAATTTCAAGGTCAAAAGCTGGGTTAAAAGATTATTTGAATGAAAATATATATTGCTCAATGTTGGTAAAAATCAACAAAATATTCATGGAACATAGCTTAATCTGCATTTTAGTATATGTTTTTGTATGCTACAACTGTGGCTAAAGGTATAACCGGTCATTGGTGGCCTACTTTTAGCGTCCACCAAGCTGTTCAAGCAACAGGCAGGACCATGCTGACTCTCTTTTTGGAAACCTTTAGTACTCCTAAAAGTATACACCATCATATATTTAAACAATTCAAAAGCATTTTACATGTTGAGCCGCATAGTTTTAGGATTCAGCGAGCTATTTAAACTAATGAATGGGCATGACTGTACCTGCAAATAAAAAAAACGAACTTTTTCATCTGGCGCCGTCGGTAGTCATGTCCCTTTTGTCATTTCGCAAATTTATTTAATTAATATGCAAATTTGCTAAATAATCAAAAGGCCATTAGTTTCACTGTCAGTTAATTGATGTTCCATGAAAATTTTATATTGAAATGAAAAAATCGGTAACTAAAAGTTTCGCTCCTTTGATTTAATTCGAAATTTTTCGAATATTCATAGGTTTTAGTGAAAGGAAAAAAAATAATAAATTGGTAATTTAAATTTTTTAGAATTAAAAATGTGGTTTTAGCGATTTTAGGTATCTGCCCAAAACCAAGTGGAGTTCACTCACAAAAAAAGATTACAAAATAAAAAAAAAAAATGTGTAAGAAACTTAGTTTGATTAAATTTTCCAAAGCTGAAATCCTTAAAAAAAGTACTTCTCAAAGTATGGCAAAACAGGTATCCAATCTTTTGGCTACGTAATCTGTGTGACAGGCAAAATCATTTCCCGCTGCATACTTTAAGGCATCATCATATATACAAATTTCGCGAGGAAATGAATGAGCTACTTAATAAAACAATAAGGATGCTATTTCACAAGTATGTATTTGTTTTAGTTTAAGGCAGAAATTATTTCAATGGCTTTTCGAAAAGATCTGTAATTTTGAGTGGTTTCCTACGTTTTCGGTTGTTTGATAAAATGAAACTAACGTAAGGTCTCTTAAAATGCTTTACCTCTAACCAGGGTTGGGCATTATTGCACTACCACTCATTTTGTAGTGATAATTTTTTCAGTGATTTTATTTATTGTTTTTTTTCGGACCCGGTTCTTGGTAAACTTTTGTTAACCTAAATTAAAGTTTCGTTGGAAAATTCGCAATGGTAGGGTATTATTATAAAGTCGACCCCCCACTATTACTAAAAATTTAGTGATAGTGATTTTTGATTTTAACTATCACTGAAGAAATTATCACTAAAAAATTAGTGGTAGTGCAAAAATGCCCAACCCTGCCACTAACTGAATTGAGAATGCATAATAATGAACAGCATTCAAAAAGTGAGGCATACTTTTAGGCTATAACTATTTGCTATCTTTCAATTCATTAGTTAACTAGCAAAATATTTTTGCTAACTTATTTTTAATGAATCTAAAGAAATTTTTATTTATTCATTATTTATTTGCCTATTTTGCCATTCTTAATTAGCTGCTGCAGCTTTGAGTCACCCGTTCGTTTTGTACCTGGTTGCGACTTTCCATATTTTGACATTGCGCAGCCGCATTGAGCATCTGAAAATAATAAAAGAAATAAAGTGCATGCATTTAAGAAATTAAAGTAACAGAAATTAACACATTTTCAACTGACAAATAAAGCAGCAACGGTTGATAAACTGCAAAGACATCACATTTATTAAATCAAGTATAAGTTTGATGAATAAAATATTTAAATAACATATAGGAAAATAAATTATACCAACTAATTAATAAATAATATTTTATTTCAAAAGCAAAATAAATTAGCAATTTATTAATAAAATACAAAATTTTACGCTCAATACCCAAACATATATGACGTCAATTGCCTACTTGCACCAAATATTTTACTTTTTTTGTATTACTTATCTTCTGCTAATTAATATTTTCATAGCCAAAATCAGATAGTTTATAATTGGGTTGTTTTCCTGTTTTTGTTGGGTATTAAAAATGCATTTAACCTTTTGCTAATGGCACTTAATTTGATTGCTTTTTGGTTGTATATTTCTCTTGGCAGAGCGTTTTTTTTCCAAGTTTTTGCTTTAATATGCTTAGCTAGATACAAAAGAACACACACCCATAACCCTCACAGCAATTTTCATACAGTTTGTGCCAAATACACTTTTATTTGAAACAAATTAACTTTTATTCACTAGCTAAGCTGTATACGTCTTTTGTAATTGCATTTGTTTGTGTCAGTCTAAAGCTGGACTTGCGATAAACAGGTATGTTATTCTATTTATATCTTTTACTTCTACATCTACCACTGATTTATATTATACTACATATAATATAATAAATTGTAGAATCTGTGCTGTTGCATATTTATAAATGTAAGTGGCTAAAAATAAACTCTTCTACTATATGAGAAGACAGCGACATGGTATGGTTATCATGTGTTAAAAAGTTAATCTGTGTGAAGATGACAGGTGTTTTAGGACAGTAATGCGCTATATAATAGCATTTAGGAGAGATTCCCGCAAAGATACGGATACCTACCTACCTTATTCTAGCTAATTAATTCGCTATTGTGTGAATCCGTTAGTTTCGCTTTTACTCACATTTTTTCTAAGCCTAAGTTATGCCAAAGTGAATTGCCTAATCATTGCTGCCCCTGCGGGTTAGGGGTCATACCAAATCGCTATCACGACTGTCGGGCAGTACCGCAAGGGAGTACCTTAGCGTACCGGGGTCATATCCGACCAAAGACTGTCAACTTCGGCATCACTCCCCAAAACCTTCGGGGAGTGTTTTGCTGTTAACAACAACAACAACAACAGCAACAACAACAACAACAGCCTAATCATTGCACACTTTATATCTAAGGTATATTTCTGTTTTAATAGCAAGAGCGCTCGATATACACCCACTGCTAATATTTTTCTCGCAACTGTACAAAATGTGGGTAAGTGGGTAAGTGGGTATGCAGTTGTACCACCTTTAGCAGTATTTTTCGCATATTCATGAACCAATCTGCAAAGTAAGACAACTAGTGACCTGTCTTAACTAGGACAATGACTTGTTAGTTGGCATATGAAGTTTCTTGGAATAAATTAGCATAAGAGAACTCATGACTGTAATGCCCCCTCTAATGAAGCTATTCTAAAATAAAGATGCATATCTTTAGGCGTATAATTCGATTTTTGGAATAGAAAATTTTTGGCACAAAAACATGCAATTAACTGCCCGGATGATGTAAAATGCTGTAGTTAAATTGGATTATTTCATCATTACAGATCGCAAAAATATGTCAAATCAAGCGCCTGAAAATTATTTTGTAAATTAATTTAAAAAAATGGGGTAAACTAATGCAATTATGTTGGCATATTTTTAGGCGTTTGATTTTGACATATTTTCTGAACTCTAGTCATCTATGATTATTCTGAAAATGTAAGAGACGCTAACTAAGCACTGCATACTTCTGGGTGTACTTTAATATCCTTTAATAATTCTGTCGAGTTTTCACGAAAGTCACGAAAAATAAATAATAGCCATACAGCTTCCTTGCAGCTTGTAGTTTACTGCTAACCTATATTTTTATCGTAAAAAAAGTTGTCACTTGCAAGCTCAAATACCTTTTGATACTGCAAGTACTTTAGCTTCACTACACCTGCTTGTTCTGCCAAATTTACATGAGCAATCTATGTCACAGGCTACTCGAAAACTTGTAATGGCTTTGCATGCGATTAAATGTCACTCCCCTACAAACAGAGAGAATGGGTGTTATAGATGATAGAATAGTTAGGTTTAGTCCGCGCTAGCAGGCGTTCAAAAAAGGATAACACCAACTCTACTCTCTGTGAATTCGTATAAACTTCGAGCTCACACTCCTTGACATTCGTATTACTATATGCAGTATACGTTTAGGCGCTCTTTATTTGTTTTTGTTACTTGCGGCGTTAGCTTCAACTGAAATACGATAGCAGATCTTGTAATAAGTTTATCCGGATGTTTTAGAAACCAAACATATGCGCCTGAAAGCATGCAGTCAATTTTAGAAAATTTTGATTCGAATAAAACCGTGTACCCAACCGGATACATTTTTTCTGGTTTATATTACTTAATTAAAATTTCGTTTCGTTGGATTTGCTTAAAGGTAAAATTATTAACATAACATGAATGAAGTTGGTCCTTGTTTACAATTCACTTATTAACTTCAGTAAATACTCATATTGAAAATATTTAGATCTGAATTTAAATAAATTACTCAACCAACAAATACTTATGTATGTAGTTCATTGATTTCGTATAATAAAATATGCATGGATGTAATTTATAAAACGCAAGTAGCCTACTTGTATACTTATTTTATGCAACATTGCACATAATTATGTTATACGCCTGAAAGTATGCATATAAATATTTAAACAGTCTTTGCCAGCAATATATGCAATTAGCAGGTTGGAAGGTTATAAATTAATATTCATATGGATTTGTGGAAAAGCGGTCAAATTTACGTGCAAAGTCGGTTTTATGGCAAAAACTTTATTTGGCTAAACTCTGCTGTGGTAATAAAAAAATTATTGTGTGCTTGCATTGGCAAAGTATGCATAAACCAAGGGCGCCTAAATGTATGCAATATCAAACGAGGCAACAATTTCTGGGGTGAACATTTACGCTCATTAATGACTAAAAATGTGTTTATTCAATATGGCCAGCTCAGAAGATATCAATAATTATTAGAGTTCGGAAAAATAGGTCAAATCAAGCGACTAAAAAAAAAATCAAAATTTGTTTAAAAAAAATTGGGTAAGTTGTGGCAATTATGTTAACATAACTTTAGGCGCTTAATTTTCCAAACTCTAATAATTATATAAAGTTTACAAATTTAATATTTCTAACACGAAAATAACAAAAAAAACCCTATTAATTATTTTTATCAATTTTAATTAGTGTATTATTTATATTAATTTTTTAATATGCGTGCTTGAATTTAAATCCATTCCTTAAATCAGTTTTACATTAAGTATGTACGTATAAGCTATTAAAAATTATTCCTGCGCCTGAAATTATACTACAGTTATGACAAAAAATTGAATGTTGCCATTATGAGCGGTCAACCCTGGTTTAAAGCTTTGAATTTAAATAAACATATTCCAAATCACAGTAGAATCAGTTTTTGTGCAACTTCAAGTTCAAATCAACATTTTCTTAATATGCGAAAATTATTTCTGTTTCTCACTTTCACACCTCAAAGGTTAAAAATTTATTGGTCAGTAAAATGAATTTCCTACACTTTTGATTGAACGTTCATCGCTTATCACTTGCACGGAAATAAATAAATTGCATTCAGTTGGCATGAATACGGGAAACATTCATATTAAAGGTCATATTACAAGCAGAGGTGAAAGAGTGGAAATGCGGGCGTTTGCGATTGAGCAATTACGATTCGTTGATAACGTTGAAATGCTGATTTTGACACGTCAGATACAATTTATTAGACATCTAGGCACATTTTCTAAAGGCAAGCTTAAGCTCGTGTACATTTTTTAATACATAATTTGTAAAACTTCAGCCATGGCTGTTTGTCAGATTGTTAAAAAAATCTTAGAAAGTTTTGAAGTATTACTTATATTTATTTTTTGGACTCTAAAAAATTATTATGTAATATGTTTGCCCTTCTGAGGAATCAAGGTTTCCCCTACTACCAAGATCTCATTTCAACATAGCTTTATTTCTGAAAACAAGAGCTTTCGGTCTGGAAAACATCAACTTAAAATTTTTATAGCATATTTTGCTTTCACCCAAACACTACACAAACACACACACAGACACCTGATACACAGCTTATTGACCTCATTCACATTTTCAACGCCTCCTAATGGGCACTTTAACCCACTTAATGACTTTTGTGGCATAGCAAAAACACTAAACTCATAGTGAGCGCATTTACAGCGAGGTAAACATGAAAGTGATACTACAAGCAAACGTCAAAATTTCAGGTATAAGTATGTATATGTATGCTTTAGCTATATACATACGTATCTAGTTTGCATAAGAGCACATTCAGAGAGATAATGAATGTAATAGATTGTCAAGCTGATATTCACTGAGTTACGATATAAATAATGTAAACCAGTCGGGCAGATTATTATGTTTGTGGCAAAGTAGACACATTTTCTGTCAGATGCTTGTGGAAGATATACATACATATGTAGGTGTATCTATAACTATGAGTATTTATAAATGTGTTGTTTAATTCAAATCACCAAGCCTACTACGGTCTTTTGTTAACCATCATTTGACATATAGCTTATTAGCCTAGTACTAATATAGGACTTTCGATAGATTTTCTTCATTTTACTGTAGATTAAGAAGCTCAATATGCCTGCAAATACTTTTCCTATGTCTAGAACTTATCTAGATTTTCCACATATTCAAAATATTAGTAGCTTAAATTTTTTTACTCACTATTTTTTTTGTAGAGCAAAATTTCGAATTGATCTTGTTGCTGATTCTCCAACGTGTACTCCAGTCGCGCCACTGTTTCCTTGTCTGTCAGCTCGCCATACATGAAACCGCATCTGAAAATATAAATACAAATTATGATAGGGCATCAGATCAAGTAGTATTTAATACTAGAGGTTAGTCAGTGGATTGTTTTGAGCAGGTTATGAACTAGGATTTGAAAGCTAAAGTATTCATTCAATGATGAAAATTTTGTCAATGACCTTGCTTAAAAATTGGAACTAAAATGATGAAGTAGACTCAGAAATTTTTGGGGCGACCTTTCTTCACTTTAAGCTTTTTTTGTACTAGTTTTGTATGAAAAATTTGCTTCACAGCGTTTCAATTTCGAAATAAATAAATGTTACCACAAGCAAATAATATCACGTATACGCCGTGTATGCCGCTGGGTATAAGATATGCCTTATGCCAGTGTGACATCAAAAATGTTGTGGCTTTCGAAAACTTTTAAATGAAATAACAACTTTTATAGCCACATATGCTTGTCAATATTTGCTTTTATGATTGTATTTACAAAAGTTGTCATAATAAACGAAAACAACGACAACCAAAAATCGCAACAAAAACCAAATAAATAAATTCGATAAACAAAAGTAAAAGTTTTCTTTTGACAAGCAACCAAGGCAAATGAAAGAAAACGGGTCGAGTAGTATTGTGGAGATTGAACATATAAAATCGAATATAAAAACCAATAAAACAAAAAGAAAAGGGAAACAAAAATTTCCACAAAATCCTTTGTTGAACGATGATGGCTGACGCAAGGAGATAAAGTTGAAAAGTGTTGGCGTGGACGCCACAATAGAAACTAACGAGAACGTCCTTACCAGGGCAATGGCACTGCGATACTTTTCAAATAACATATAGATATGTACGTAAGCACATAGACGCAGTGCAAAGACTAGAGCAAGGAAAGAGGAAGGCAGAGGTGTATGTTTGATAAGGAAGGTCGCGATTTTATATGTGTGCGTTAGTATGTGTGTCAGAACAGACCTATTTACGACTTGCAAATGTGATTTCGACATGCAAATGATTGGTATTTCTTTGAATAGCTAAAAATGTTATTTGCAACGACTTAAGACGAGTAATGTGGGTTAGGAAAGTGTATTGTTGTACATACTAGCGTCAAAAAAAATTATTTAAAATTAGTTTCAATAAAACAAAAGCTAAATGAGTATTTTCGCTGGATCAAGGTCCGTGTTTAAAAAAAAACACATTTGAATTTTTGTTTGAAAATGTGTTTTATTTTTAAACACGGACCTCGAGCCAGCAAAAATACTTATTTAAGCAAAACAGGTCGCCAAAAATTCTAATTTTAAAACAAAATCTGTTTTTGTCGCAATAATCAAGAAAACTTGATAAACGTATTTTTTCCTAATTATTTATCAAGATAGACAATCGAGCGGTAAATAAGCTCATAGACGTAATGTTGTCAAAGTAGCGGCATAGTAAGCAAACAAACCTTCTAACAAAAACATACCACAAATCTCAGCCACAGAGTTTTGCCACAAAGGCAGTGTAGGTGCAACTCACGTAAACAACACTCACAGTAACAATTTAACAATAGCAATTGCATCAGCCAATAACAATTGCAATAGAAGTAGCAACAGCAAATAATATTGAACAACAGCCACTAAGCTGCTTACTTTCAAATGCAACAAAAACAAAGCAATTGACTTGCGACTTGCAGCTCTCGATCGATATAGAAATATATTTATTTGGGGCAATAAACAACAATACACATTTGCAAGCAAATAGTTGCTGTGGAAAAATGCGATATAATATATTGACGCCTTGTGGTATGCAATGAAAATAAAATATGATACCCGGTTGTCTATTTTTGGGGGCACGTATGGATATTTTAGTTTTGGTTTTATTGAAACTGTTGCAATGTGGTTAGCTGGATGATTTATAATTAGAGTGGGGCTCATATGCAATAAATCAGTTTTATCAAACCCCCCAGCAACAATTTAAAACCGCCATTAAAGAAACTTTTAAAAATCACATACTTTTAGGCGCCTGATTTTGTATATATCTCTAGCAATTACCAATTTGTTATACTAAGAGTTCGGAAAATATGTCAAAATCAAACGCCTTAAATTATGCTAACATAACTGCCACAGTTTACATTTTTTTTTTTCAAATAAATTTACAAAGTTTTTTTCAGGCGCTTGATTTAACAGATTTTTCCGATTTCTAGTTATTCTAAACAGAAAGTAACTGCATTAAATGATTTTTTTTTTAATTAAAGTAAGTAAAGAGACAATTAAGCAGAAGTGAAGAGCTATATTGAAAAGAAAAACACACATTTTAGGCGGCGAAAAGCTACATAAACAGGCTGCCAAAGCAAAAGATACGCGGAAAATAAAGTGTTGTAGGCCAGAGAAGACCAACGCTAAATGGGAAAGTCAGAGTACACCATTTAGCATAGCCTCATAGATGCACACATACAAAGAGGAAACACAAATAGGGGGCAGCGCATACAAGGACATTTAAAAATAGTTGAGGTGAACCGCCAGTAAAGCAAAACAAAATACCAAACAAAAATAAATAAAACGAAAATAAATCCAACCAAGGCAAATAAGCAAACGTAAAGGAGGAGGGGAGTAAAGCTTATGCAGCACCAAGCGGAGCCACAGCGGAAATGAGCAGTGTAGAACAGTAAACCCAAAAAAAAAAAAAAAAAAAATACAACGAAAAAAAAACATTTAAAAAAGGTGAATGGTAAAACCACACAAATCATTACAGTGAACAGCAGCTGTTGGCCCCTAAAAGCCAATTTACAGCTTAAGCCGTAAACAAGCCGCCAAGCGGTTAAAGTAAAGAAAATTTACAAACTTAAAAATTAACAATGAGTTAAAAACGAAGGCACTAAAGGTGGCATGAAGTAGGCATAGAGCAAGGAAAGTTGCCTAATCCCTTTGGACGGAAAAACGTTTAAACTGCATACTTGGGTTTGAATGCCTACTTAGCTGCAAATCTTAGTTTCTATGAACGTATTTATTTGTGCTTGCGAGCTTTGCATCAAAAGTTTCAGCGGCGTGAACTATTTTTAGAAAATGAACTGCCTAAGGCGACAACAAATATTCAGCTGCAAGTTTTGTAGGTAAATCATGCTCTTCTTACTAATTGCACTTTAGTGGGAAGTGGGACAATACCTGTAGCTCCGGTAGCTCTATTCAAAGCGTACAAGCATGTTGCAAGCGCGGCAAGGTAATCAAAATGCTTGGACAATGTATTGCTGGAGGGCGTACACGCAGCTTGTTACAATGCTATACGAAAGAGCCAACATATTAGTGCGTGTTAGGATGTGTGACAGGTTTCAAGCTTAGGAATGATCCGGTTTTTCAAGGCAACTTTTGAAAGATTTCGGGTACTGTTTTGCAGTTGCATCAACAATAAGTCAGCATACCAAGCTTGTTAGAAGGCTTTTTTTTTACTCACTAGCTATCTCGTAGCTGTTGTGCCCTTTGAAAAGTGGTACAACTATACGGCAGTATCAGTTAATGGAAGGTATTTTTTGCGATAACTTCTTAGGACTGTTTCAAATTTTATTCGAGCAACCGTTTCAAATAAAAATCATCAAACTTCTTATAGAAATTTTTGTTCCACCAAGCAAGGTCTTTGGGTACTTCGTTAAGATCTGAGGTAAATTCTTCAGAGCGTAATTTTTTAATTCTAAAACTCACCTACAAGACTTTTGCATGACTTCGGCACGATTATAGCCACTGATCTTGCAAAAGGACTCATTGCAGTAGACAATCGGAAAATCCACAATCTGTGCGTTGGCCAATAGAAATGAACTGTCCGCTGGAAAAGAGAAGAAAAACATTGAATTATTAGAGAGCGAGAAACAGACATAAAATGCAAGAAACAATTTTTAATAGAACATTTTTGTATACTAAAGCGGGCTACTCACCTGCCAAGAAATGTCAAACTCCATATAAAAAAACGCTCAAGAAATGGTCAAGAACGGTTTTCACACGTCACATTTTCTTGAGCCAATACTCAGCTCAGAAGAAAAAATACAGCACTTTTCGATAGTTGGCAACGCCGGTTTACCTCAAGAAATAAATATGCTCGTATATATTTCTTGAGGTAAACGTGCAGATTCACGGCAAAGATAAGTATATACTTCGCTAAACATATATTGTACATTTTTATAATAGTAATTTGCAAGAAAAAGGAAAATGCCGTAAACGTCAAAATTTCTTGACCAGGCACAAGAAATATATGCTCGTTTTTTTCTTGAGGCATTTCTTGGCAGGTGAGTAGCCCGCTTAAACCAAAACAAACATACTTGTCGAAGGCTTAAGCAAAACAAATCCTCAGGGTGGACACGGCGTAGGAGAAAATTTTTAAGTACATATGTATTAGTGGAAAGATTATTTTGGTAATGTTTTTTTAGAGATGTTTAAGAGGATTGCGAATTTTTGTTAATAAAAGTTAAGCCAACTTCAAAGATAAAGTACTTCATATAAGTATTACGAGCTATGGCAGCCTTCACTGTCCTATAGTGGCTCTATTCCTTAACCTCTTAACCACAAAGCTGCTTATTAACTTTGTGAAGCCGTCTAACCCATCAAACGCTGGCGCTTCACATAAGGGGCGGATACAAATGCATTTATCCTTCCGTTTTTTTACATAGTTACAAACACATAAGGGCGCTTAAAGATACAGTAAAGTACTTATAAAATGTTTAGTTGAGATCCGATTTACTGACGACGAGCAGTGTAAACCTTCCGCACATTTCTATGCAAAGTCGTTTGGTTACTTTGCTGTTTTATTTGTGGCGAAAGTGTCAATTCGTATTTGCAAGCCATTCAAAGTGAAAGCAATAAACGCTAACGCTCATGTGTATGTACATAATTGTGGCATATAGTAGCGCATATAAAGTCGTTGGAATTGTCGATTTATTTGAATTTATTTGCGAGAGCATAAAAGACAAATGGAAGAATTTATGTAAAAGGCAATAAATATAGTACAAAGGACGAGCCATGATGCTGATAGGGCAGTAGAAGTAGAATAGAAGCGTTTGATGGTAATAGTTAAAAAAGGGAAAGTGGCACAGAATTCTATCTCGAAGATAGCGTTAAGTACTTGCCGCAGTCACTTTGCTTACAGCAGAATCTAAGCGCATTTATGGCCCCCCAACGATTTATAATGGACTCCTTTCTCAAACACTCGCAAATACGTATGTACTTATTTGCATTTTATTACTCTCATGTAAATTATTTAGCATAACGACAACTTCATTTTGTACGCTAAGTCTCAGCCTTGGAACTCTATTGCACCAAGCTAAAAACTAACTTAGTGCTTTTACGATTGAGGTATCCCGTCATAAAGATGTATATTCTCATTCAATCACACAACTATACCTTACTTTCATTGAAATGTTTGCTTCAGACGCTTACATTTTCTATCATACACAATCAAAACGCTATCAGGATTGCTGCTATCAGACAGCGCTAACGGGGATAGTTGAATGAAATCTATGAGAATCATATAAAAACGAAAAGAAATTAAGATAAAACAAAATTTTTGTTTAAGCTTTAAGAAATTTGTATCTAAGCAATGCACAACTACCAACTTTACTTGACGATAAAATAAGCTTTCTGTCATCCCACCCTGGATTAAAAAAACGAAAGGAAGGATTTAAATTTCAGCATGTCTCATCGCATTAAACAGTTTGCGTGCGCAAACAGGACTGTTGCGCTGTTCATCATTTAGCCGCCCATGATTTATATGTATTTATGCTCATTTTATATGTGTGGATTTAGGCGCCAGCGAGAAAAACTAATTTGCTAAAGCAAACACTTAAAAATGCCAGCAGCCCACTTTGATATGCGCTCTTCGCCAAGTGCAGTTCGTCTTATGTACGAATGTAGGTTAGGGATGTCAATTTCTGGGATTTCTTGTCTCTCGGGATTTTCGGGATTTAAAAGTTCAATTGTCCCGAAATTTAGCCTGTCAAGTTATTCAATTGTTTGTGCCAAAAAATGCAGAATATACAGACCCTAGGCAAAATTGTCTACTGTAAGAAAATCTACCCGGAGCCTATGTTAGGTATAGATTTGCCTAGATTATTTTCTACCCGAGACACATCTTACTCTTAATTTCCTGTAAAATAAAATTCATGGCCACATCGCACTTGAATAAGTCCATATTAAGTGGGTGAAGAACACGAGTAATTTCTTTAATAGCATCATACTCATGATCAAGCAACGAATTCGTTTTAAGATCAACTATAGCCTTTTTAAAATTTTTTTCCAGCAAAAAAAATCTCTATCATATAAAACTAGATCCTTCTCGTACTCACTCTCTGAATTTTCAGATTCTGTCTCAACATCTGCAGCCTCAGCGTTTTCTGAAAGTTAACTTGCATTTACAATTATATAAGATAACTTAAATTTATATTAAAATTTATTTTTGGTGAACCCGGGATTTAAGTCTGGTAATCTCGGCATTTTCGGGATCCCGCGTTTGGCATTCCCAATGTAGGTACGTAGGCAGTGTAATGATTAAAATGTAAATATGTAAATTAATTCGAATATGAATGCATATAAGCAGTAGCTAAGCTGTTTTTCCTCACAACTATTTTCATAAATTACACTGTTCAAATTTGAACATGTTAAGCCACATACATACACACTTACACTAATAGAAGCGGTCGTCCAATTGAAACCAACTAGAGTTCGCCCAGTGGTTGAAATTCAACCACAAAACCTTATTTTATTTTCCTACCTTTTTGCTATTTCTTAAATTTGCCTTTCTTTTCCATATTTTGTATATATTTGGTTTCTATACATTCCTATTCATTTTGCCTTTTCCTCCCTCTTTACATCATTCAGTAATATAGTTTCAGTGTTGATAATTATTTATTCTTCTTAGGTCGTCTTCATACGTATTTCTTTCCTTTCCTTTCCTTAGCATTAATTTGCTTTTATTTCCTTTCCTTTCCTCTCCTTTCATCTCAATTTATTCTCTTTGCTTTTCTTTCCTTCTCTTCCCTTTTATTTCCTTTCCTTATCTTCTCCTTTCTTTTCTTTTCTTTCCTTTTCTCTTCTTTCATTTCATTTTATTCCCCTTCTTTCTTTCTTTCTTTTTTGTTCTTCTCTGTTCTTTTTCTTTCTTTTCGTTTCTTTTATATTCTTACCTGATCCTTCTTTCCATTTCCATTACATTACTTTTTTCCTTTTATTTTCTTTTTCTTTCCTTTTCTTTCGTTTCCGTTGCTTTAGTTTCCTTTCATTTTATTCCTTT
Source organism: Campiglossa producta (assembly GCA_964058755.1). Taxonomy (NCBI): domain Eukaryota; kingdom Metazoa; phylum Arthropoda; class Insecta; order Diptera; family Tephritidae; genus Campiglossa; species Campiglossa producta. The sequence continues at coordinate 1,306,649 of CAXKVI010000005.1, forward strand.
TTTTTCATTTCATTTCTTTTCTTTCACTTTTTTTCTTAAATTTCCCTTCCTGTCATTTCGTTTCCTTACCTTTCCTTTCCTCCCGTTTCCTTATTTTCTTTTGTTCCTTTCCTTAACTTATTTTTTTAGCTTTTCATTACCTTTCTTTCCTTTATTTTTCTTTCTTTTTATTTTCATTTATTTTCCATACCTTCTTCCTCGCTACCTTTTCTTTCCCTTCTTTTTTTCTTCTTTCCTTTCTTTTTCTTTCTCCTTTTGCTTTTCTTTTCCACTGCTTTACCTACATTACATTTCCTTTCTTCCCTTCCTTTTTTCTTTTCCATTCCTTTCCTTTCCCTTTGATTTTTCTGTCATACTTTCCGTTCCTTACCTTAACTTACCTTAATTATCCTTTTATCCATCCCTTTCCTTTCCTATTATTTTCTTAATTTAATATTTTATTTATTTCATTTTGTTTCATTTTTATTTATTTTATATTATTCCCTTTCATTTCATTTCCAACAAATTTTATTTTTTTAATTTCAATCACTTTTCTATTTCTGATTTTACTTTTTTTTTAATTTTATCAATTTTCCATTTTATTTTATTTCACTAAGTCTAGCCACGAAGGGCCTTGTGCATGATCTATCTTATTTGTGCTTTCTTTTTTTTTTAAATTTGCTTCTCTGAATCCCCACGCACAGATTTTGTTTTTGTAAACACTGTTTGTACCTAAGCTCAATAAAGTTGACGCGCTGGCTCATGTTATCTTATTGCTGCCAACAAAACAACTCACCCTACTGCAATGAATGCAAACACAACAATGCAAGTGGTCATACCTATGTACATACACCCATAACAGCGGCTCTATAAAGCGAATGCGTGTATATCACATGTAGTGGTGTGATTTTCAAATCATATTATAATTAATTTTTTTTAATTTTTGGTTTGTTTTCGGCCACCCTGCTCGGCGAGACATATCGATACATAGGGGACGAACCAGTTATGTTTGCGCATTTATATATAATAGATTCTTAAAATTTGATAGGAACGCGCAAGATCGACTTTCTACACACATACAAATGTAAATCAACAGCAACCAGTGGTAAGGCAGTTTCAATTAATTTTATATTTTTGGTCGGTCTTATCAACAAACAATTCCAGAAGGTTTCTAAGCGGTTTTTAAAGTTTTTGGGTGTGCTGAATCCGAATCTGAAGTCAGATTTTTCGGGTTACCCTTGGTGTTCTCTCTGGGGGATATTTTGTTCCGAGATCGGTAGTAACTAGTAAAGAAACAATTTTTTTAAATTTTTCTAAATTTTATTTTAATAATTAAAAAAAGCTTTTTAAGCTGTTGAGAAACCCTACGAGATTTTCGTAAACTTAAATTTTGTTACTGTGTTCTAATAAGCTTTTGTTAAAGCTCAGTCGAAGAAGCAGACCCTAAAACTATGCAACAGTTTTGATATTTCTGTTTTCTTTTGCGAGAACATAATACAAACCCATCAAAACTTATATTTATAGATCGGAAAAATATGTCATATTTTTGACCAGTTAAAATACAGTTAATACAAATTTAGCATTTAAGCAAATAATCCGCACAGTCTATCTCACCTACAAAATACCTACAAACATACAATTAGAGTGCGAATTGATTAAAATTCCGCAAATAACTATTTGTTAAATTTTCACATTTTTGTATTGCTTTACAGCCGCATCATTAATCCAAATTGATTGCTACAAGTCAATCAACAAATTTATTAAATCTATCTCACAGCTGCCAATCGATCATATTAATTACACATTTACATAGCATTTTGCAAGCAATTTAAAGGCAACAAAAAGTAAAGCGAAATACAATTTTTTTGCTGTAAAATTCGGTAAGCAGATACAAATTTTTTAAACCCAAATGCAGACAAAATTCCAGGAAAATTTAAATTTATTTTGGGCTAGAAAAAAAATGTGAATATACAAAAGAGTTCAACTGGAAAATTTGCAAAAGCTGTCTGTAAGCGCATAATCACATTGAATGCTATGTAAAGTTCTCTGAAAAAAAATTAAATTAAATAAACTGTGCATTACCCACCCGAGCAACTCTGCTAAACAAATAAACGACAGGCATTCATATAAATTCATATATATATGTACATATGATTATGTATAAAAAATCTGTTGTCCTTTTTCTTTTGTGTTTTCAACTGTGAATTCGAAATATGGACAAAATTTCCGCAACATCTAACACAATATGTACACAAAATTTATGCGTGCCTTGCAAGCTTTTAGGCTAAAAAAAAATAAGTTTCAAATTTCATTGTTGTATACTTTTAGGCGATTTTCATCATATTTTATGATTGTTTGCTAACTTAGGTGTTTGTTGTTTATTCTGCTCATTTCCTATTTCTTTTTCTTTATATCCACTTTTTTGTGCGAAGTAAATAGTTGTTTGCTTTTCCCTTACTACTCGTTAGTATCGCACACTACGCCTTTTGCGTGTCCACTTACAGCTACTTTTGTGTTCGCAGACATTTTGAGCCTAGAAAACCATCAAGACATAGACAAATTATTGTTTATTGATATGATGTATCAAATATTTTGACCAAATTGATTACAAATCACTTTTTGATGAATTCATTCTTGCAAAGCGTAAACTGTAACATCAATCAAGAGACAGATAAGGGCGCAAATAAAAAAATAAATATATATGTATTTTCTTCGTTTTAGCTTCGTCAGTTGCTTTAAGGTGAAAGTGAACGCTCATAATATGTATTATCTTTAATATAGAGAAAAAATACATTAATTTTAGACTAAGCTCTTCAAATTTAATTTGAATATTAGAAGTTGGAGAATATTTTGGATTTCAACTTGAGAACTACAAAGTTTTTCAAAGGTTGGAGAAAAAGTTGAGCCATGTTTGCTGGGAAGTGATATAAATTGCGTAGCTGGCGTCTATTCTACACCGTGTTGCAAAAATATTTATCACCACTACTTGCACCATCTTCGTTGTAAACGCAAAACGCAATCCTTCGTTACACAGCACTACCAAATAATTTTAAGAAATGTTACTCATACGCCCTGTACTCATACATATGTATCTACTGTCAGCGCGCTACAACCCCAAACAGTTTGCTTTCTCCTCCCAAAATTTCCATTACTAACCTAATAACATAAAGTGCCGTTTGCGCTTCTATAATAAATGCTTTGCACATACATAAATTAAAGTGTCGCTTGTGGAAATATTACAAATTTTCATACCATACACTGCAACACTGCAACTAATTTTCGTTCACCCTCAAATTTAAACTGTTAAGTGCCATAAATTGCAATCTGTCATTTCGATAATCTAGCACATTTTTCAACTTTATTGAGCTAATATTGGTAGCGCCACAAGCTGCATGCAACATTATCAACTGTTATGCTGAACTAGCTAGAGCTCATTTACTCAACAGAAAGCAAGCATAAATGGTTTATAGATCACACACATATATCTACAAACATGCAAGTGCTTGCATACAATTGCAATAATGCCCATACCCACATACATATGTATATACAATTACCATAAAGTAAACAGTGAAAACGAGAAGCACTCTAAAGTTTGCAGCGCAATGTTGCCACAGTGATGAGTGCGACCTCCACTGGCCCACTTGTGCCATAAAACGAAACAAACGCTTATCAATGACGTAAGCAAAAAACTAGGTGAATGCGAGCAGTAGCACAAACAGACAGTAAGTAGAATGAGGTAAATAAATACAGTTGCAGTAAATATGATGTGGCATGGCGCTGTTGCATGCAACCTCATTTTGTTTATGGCTGATGACGTATTTCGGTTTTATGTGCGAGTCTCTACCCTTGTATAAGTATGTCAGACGAATACAGCGACATGCAGTTTGTTTATATTGTTTATTGTTCGCTCTATATTGCTATAGAAATCTTTTTTTTTTTGTTGTTTTTTTTTTTTTTTGTTAAAATGTAAATAAACAAGTGACTACGAAAAATAATACAATACAATAAGCTTTAAGTAAAATGTTTGTTTGTGTCTTCTCTTTGAAACGCATTTGCCTAGATGCAGTGCTTTTGTGTTATAGTTTATGTATGTATGTTTACAAATTACAATACGCAAATGTTTTTAATTTGATGGCAATACGAAATGGTATTTTGTGCAAATAGTTTGTGAAATGACATTGAAAGGTGTATTGCTATTTTATTGCTTTTGTGACTTAACGATTGAACTTCTTTCGCTACTGAGGGACTATAAATAGACTAATCGATATGCTTAATTCTCGTTATACTTCAATGGGCAGCTAATGATATGATAAAGTTCCTGAAATACTGATAGTATGGCAATGGGAGGACAATGGAGGAGACTACCTACATATTCTTACTTGGAAAAATGCCGTATGAAATTTTAACAAAAGCCGCACTCCATAAATATTGAAATTTAAATTAAAGAAATGTTTCATCCTCCATGACCTTCAAAATGTTCTTTCGGTTTTTTCCCAGTTTTTTACTTGTATGAACATAAGATTTAAAGAGTCCGCTGCCTTTACTCATTGCTAACTACTAAGCAAAAAATTTTTGAAATATTTTTCACTGCATTATAGCCTTCACTAAATGTTTGGTATTAAATGTAAACATAACCATGCATGACCAACATTTGCCACAATAACGAAGACAAGTTTATGTGCGGTGCCTTGTGCACGAAAACCACACTAGCCACATGAAAATGCCGTACAACACTTCGTATGTCGCCGTTTTTATTTATTCAACGACCTTACCTGCACACAAACGGTACATAGCTCATATATATTTCTTAAATTCATGCGCTAAACTACTTTCAATATCACCTGCCAAATAGCAGCCTCCTATAAAATTCACCGCCACAATTTTTGTGTGCTTAGGCGCCTCCTACAACGCTACAGCAACCTTCAGCGTAGATTTTTTTGCGCGCCATTAAGCCTTTAAATTGAAAAAAAGAAACCCACTTTTTGGTTTATGTTTTCTCTTTATTTTTTGTGCCACCGCAAAAACCTGCCTTACTCCCCTCTCAAACAGCTTTTAACATACCTTAGACGGCCGTTACTTTTTATATACAAACACATTAGCGTCGCTGTGCACACAAGGTATTCGCGCGCCTGCCGCAAGTCGGTAGTTTTTCGCTTTTCACATTTACTCTCTTTTATGCGCGTTTTGTAGTCGTGTTAGTGTTTTTTGTTTTCCTTTTGTACACATGCACACAAAAGTGCCGCAAGACTGCTTACTTAATGCTGCCTGTTCTTGTTTTTATTCACCGCCACACTGTGCTTGTGGCATGCCACATATCCATTTGTATTACGCCTATTTATCAACTGCTTTTTTTGCCTACCTTTTCTTTATTTTTATTTTATTTATTCTTCTCCATGTATACTGTGGAATGGCACTGAACGTGAGTTTCTATATAGAATATTATTACATACAAACATCTACGTTTACGCAAATCCCGTTTTGTTTATGATTATAAATTTTTATGCTTTCTCTTTCACATAATTTTATGTTTTCTTACATCTTTTGATTTGGCGAATTTACATTTGATTTTTATTCTCTTTTCACACTTGCAGATACAAAAAAGGCAAAAACAAAGCAAGTCAAGAGCAGACATTAATGTAAGGTAAGTGTTTTGCTGCAAAAGATTAAAGCAAAAATATGAAAGCAAAAGAAAAAAATCGGGAACATGTCGGTTAAGAACCACTTTGAAGGAAAACCTCAAATTCTTCAACTGTCTGTACATTGGATTTCAGTACTAATTAATTTATCCGGGTTTTTTCTCACTTTAACGTTGATTTCTCAGTCATATGTTCCCTCCTTAAGTTCTATAAACTTTTTACTATTTATATCAAAGTTTTTTAGGGTCTTTGCTTTCTGTGACTTAAAGGTAACTACCATAGGACCCCGAAATTGACTCACCTACGGGTAGCAATTTTGACTTAACGAAACAGTTTTATCGTCCGTTTTTGTTTGTGTTAAGGCCGAACGTCGAACCTTATTACACTCCTGATACCAAATTTAGCTTATGGGGCTAATAGATAAGCGCAAATCCGGAATTAACTGCGTTAAATGTTGAGGATAATCGATATAGTTAATTCCCAAAAATGAAGAAGATTTCAGTGGATAGAGAAGCATAAAAAAAATTGCGCTGGCAACGCTCATAAAACAACAGCAACAAATACAAGCAAAATGCTAACAAATAGGCTAGCGACCGTTAGATGTCGCCTTAGTGTGCCGATATGGTAGAATAACAACCAAACATGAAAATCAGCTGTTCACTTCATCCTCAAACGGTGTGTCGGGGTAAAATTTTGATTTTATAAAACAGCATTTATGCGGGCTTAAGTCCGTGTGTGTATTCATAGTATTAGCTGTCAAAAAAATATTGTTTTTTTTTTGTCCAGTCTAAGGTGCATTTAAGCGTACGAAAGCAAACTCACTCCTAAAGACTGCCAAAACGAAAGTGAGAAAGGCATTGCAAGAAAATGAGGAACTGTCAGACTGCAAGAATTTCCAACACGTTTGATTGCAAACAAAATTTATTGAGCTTCATTGGCCCGCAGTGGCATGCTGTTCGCTGCTGGGAAAGCTTAGAAGTACATATGTTTAATTGTATGTACTTCTAAGCTCTATTGTATATGTGCACATTAGGGCGGGTCAAATTCTTTTAATTTTTGTAGTTTCGTTATTTTACTTCTCAATCATTATTGCGCAGAAGCCATAGGTGTAGTTAAAATTCATTTCGAACTAGCGGTTTTCGCTCACTTCTTAAAGCAGGCGCTGACAACTAAAAAAAACCAAGTTTTCTCTAGCTAAAATGTGAAAATAGGGTTTTTTGGGGACGAGGACTTCAATTGTGGGCATAATATGTTTGTTTTGAGGGCTACCAGAGGGCGCTTTATTTTTTTATTTTTGGATTTGACAGCCAAAATTGGCGGAAAAGGGGTGCTAAGAAAAGAATGCAATCAGACTCTGGTGGCCTTTAAAAAATAGTGCAAGAAATGGATGTGCCAGTGTGTATTTTTTGGGCACATACAAAGCTACCCGCCCTAGTACACATACATATATGTATCTTGAACTGCATTTGCTGCGCTCAAGTCAATGTCACTTGACGTTGATAGATGAATTGCCGCAATGTGTATTCTTGTATGTGTGTTTGCGTAGCAACGTGTCGTTGCATGGCAAATTGTAAAACATGCCAACGAATAGCAAATAAAAGCTAAAATATGCGAGCGCAGTTAGAAACCACACACATGAGCGCATCTTTCATCCATAAACACATGCACACATTCAAACATCAAAGTATTGGAATTTGCAAAAGCTCCAATCACGTATGCGTGTGAAGTGTTGATGAGCCAACAACACCAAATATGGTACTTTTTGTCACTCAAATTGGCAAGCATTTGTTTGTATTTGCATTACTTTGTATGTGTGCAATATGCAATCGGGATCGTAGACACCCTAACAGATGTGAATGCAGTATTGAGATCAAATTTGATGTGACACTTGATTTGCATAAAGCATAGCGATGCTCTGCGCTTCATATGCGTGATAATATTTGACACACAAAGTGGGTCATGACTGAAGCTGCTAATTCAATTTTGCGTAACACATTTAGTTGAGGTTTTGGATAGTCAGAAAATTTGGACTTACTCTTACTCTCTTTCCGGCCTAATAAGTTACACAAGTTAAGATTTCGGAAATTTCTCTGGACCCTAAAGTTCATACTTCATCTCAGAAAGAAAGCGGATACTAGGCCTTCCATTATACGACAGCTAAATCCTTTTCCGTCAAATTTCCATTTATTCAATAAGAGCTCTGCAAGGGTTCATAGTTTATATGATTTTAATGTGTTCGAAATATTTTTGGTTAACAAAATTGAAATTTTTTTATTTGGCCCAGTCTATGTAGTAGGTATATACACTCTTGGGCACATATGTATTTGTTTATGTAACTTGCACTTTTGTATGCTTAAGTGATCAGGTAATACGCAACTTAACAATAACAAAACACAACCAAGTGGGGGTCAGCTAAGTACAATTCAAATGAAAATTCACTTTGTGCGTTCTCCTACCCATGCACAAAGCTATAAGTACACTTACATCGACAAGTGTGTCAGTGGTGCCCAAACCAGCACAGTCACAATTCATAGTCATAGTATGTGCAACGCCTCCGCTATATGGGCAAAAATCATTGCGCGTTACTCTGTCTCTGGCCACGATAACCGGTTTATAGTGTGCGTGTAATAACAACGACGCTGACTGTTGAAGCATAGCCTATGAACAATTGCGTCGGAATTTGGTCACCACTGATTTAGTTGCCTTTGTCCGAATACATGTTGTATGCTGTGTTTTGTTTAGGTTTCATATACTTCAGGACGTTTGTTTGTGTTGGCTGCAAATTTAACCACAACAATTTAAAGTCATTGTGCAATTTGGTTGTAAAATTGTACAAGCTTTAACAATGTGCTATACAACTTAATCCAATTTGTCGTATAACCAAAACGGCTATGGCATGGAAACTTACTTATAAAGACTTGAAAATGTACAACTATTAAATACTCAAGGTACAAAGAATCAGTCCATGATACATACTGCATGTTTTTAAATTTTTGTATAGAGTGTTGAGGGAGAAAGTAGCACAAACTTATGTTTTGAGTTTTAAAAGCAGCATTTCCAATATTCGGTCGAAGATGCCTTCATGCTGCCTCATTTTGAAAATGCGCATTTAGCTAATTTTCGAATGCTTAAGGTGCGTTCCTACATCGCAATTGGAAGTATGCTTGCCTTTTCAGATAAACCCCTTTTCTTTCATAAAAGTGAGTTCTTGGGTAAAGAAACCGACTTTCTAAACAAACTTGAAAACACTTCACCTCGAAAATTGCAACTTTTAACAGGAAAAATTATTGCATACGTACGTTGACTTGCTTAGTAAGAAGATATCCTAATATAAACAGCGGTTCGCCCAAAAGTATGCAACATTTTTTTCACTTTTTCTTCATACAAGGAAATTTTAGTTCGTACTGTATCTTCGAAGATGCTAAAGCTAATGCAGAAATAGAGTAGCATTTAGTTGCGTTTAGCTTTCAAAATTGTATGGAATTTGGCTAAATCTTAAAAATCAAAATGAAGGCTCAGCATAAATAGCACATTACACAGTATTCAAATTTCCCCTGGAAATCCAGGAAATATTACGTTCCTGTGTTTAATCTAGTTTTTATATTTAAAATTTACTTTCTTTTAAACTTTTGTATTTATTATCTATTAACCACCATCTTTTTTTTGACTGACTCAAGCTTTACAAATTCTCTTTAGAACGTTGCCCACAACATTGCATACAATTTTTGCTTATCCATTACTTCGTAACTGCCACAAACATATTTCAAATTTCTTTATGTTTAGCACAGGCAAATAATGTTCAACAAGAAGTTCAATTTGCAGCTCACTCTCATGTACTGCTGTGTGTTTAGCCTGCCTCCGAGTGTTAAATTTGAAATGCTCTAGACTTGTTTACTTCACGATCTTTGTGCGCCTTTTTCAGTTTACTGGAAATGGCTGACGGTTGTTGATTTAGAAAAAAGCTAATCAAAGGCCAATAACTGTTGGCAGAGTTCGAATGCTGTGATAGCTTAAAAAATTGTTGAGCGCGAAAAAATATCCCAAATACAAAACGTTGTAGGTAGAAGCAATATAGCAGCCATTAGGAATTGATATACGCTATGCTAATCGCTCTTTAAGAGTATGTGCGCCTTAAAGTATGTAATGTAAAAGTTTGGCTGGAATTAGATTTAGCGCGTCTACAAGTTAATGAACTAATTTTATCGCTTCACAAATTGAGTAACTTTTACGTTTTTTCAACTTATTTACATATCTCGCAATTATTTTCTTGTTGTGCCAACATTAACACTAATCATCGAAACAAATACAAGATATAACTTTTCACAAATACTTAACAAACTTTTTTTGCACACATACATTTATTTCCCGTTCCTTTTCCCTGGTCTGTCGTGCACACACAAATATGACGCGTTAAGCAAGAAAGCTGCAGTCGTGCGTTCGTTGTAAAACTTTTCATTTGTAAGTACAAAAACTTTTCTTATACAATTATTTCAAGTTGGCTAAATTTGAGTGCTGTTGTGGTTTCATGTTGGGCAAAATTCAAATCGCATATCACAAGATTTGCTTCGCAACGGTATGAGCGCCTACAAATTTGCAACAAAACTGATAAAGTTGAACAAGAAGAGGAAAGAAACTAACAGGATGTTGAATGTTAGTTCTAGAAGTTAGTTAAGAAGTGAAGAATAGTCGGGGAAATATGAGTGGCATGTGCGGGAAGTGATGTGTGAAGTGCAAAGGATTCTTCAGCTAGTCGTTTGTGAAATACAGCTTTGGCGTGTAATAGAAAATGGGAGATGCAACTTTTCGAACTTTTGCGATTAAATAAATATGCAAATGTGGGAGGAGTGTGAATCAGTATGTGCTGGAAGTCAAAAAGATCCCTTTTCACACTTTTAAAAAAATCAATACTTTTTAATGTGTTAGCCGGAGAATAAGGAGACAATTTGAGCTTTAATATTAAGTTGCAATTATCTACTACATACTTAAAGAACTAAAATTTTCTTCCTAAGTTAAGCCCAAATATTGCTGAAATCACTTTTGCATAGCAGACGAGGTAGCCTAACTGAATTCTTAAATGGTTGCTATGCTTTCCCAGCATTTTTTTACTACTTTTACCCATTCAAAATCAGTTCCTTGCTGCCAAAAAGTCAAAGCATACATAAATCACATTTTCTTTTGAAAACAATTGTTCAAAAGCTTATCCCCAAGCTGATTGGTTTGTTTATTTTCTTTGTACGTTAACTTGAAAATTCACTGATTGTTGTACACAGCGTCTTAAATGGTTAAATGTGTGGAAAATTATGTCAGGGCACTTGTCACACTCAAAGGTATAAAGCAAATTTAAGAGGAAAAATAATACGAAATGCGCCTGAAAGTATGCAATACTTTGGATTAGTTCTTCCGTAAAGCTGTCACACTGGAGATAACAGCAAATTTTTTTCTGCCAGTATCACAAACCCCAGATTATTATACTTTTCTTTTATTATGCTACCAACGATGCCTTTACTCTATGTTCGAAAAACTCAGCCTAAAAGTATGTAATATCATCGCTGTTGATACACGAATATTTGTAGGTATCATTTGCCAATGATTACATAATAAATGCCGGTACTTGTATGCAAGATCGTTAACCTGACTGGGGGAGTCACTCACAGATTAAATTAAGTGGAATTCTATTCAAATAACTACAAGAACATGTAGTAATAAATTCACACACACACAAACAGTCAATAATACCAGCTGGCACATTGCTTTGTTTGCATGCATTTTTGCCTGTGCCGGATTGGGTTAATTGCATTTATTGATGTTGAATGTTGCATGCAACAGCACGTTTGTTGCAAATACAAATACTAAATGTGGTCAAATGTGGGAACATGCGCACATACGTTCATACATACTTAGTTATGAGCAAACATTGTCTCAGTCGTTGTCTTTCGTTCGCTCGTGCATGTCTCAATAGATTTCTTATAAGTACAAACTAATAACATTCCATGTTGTGGCTATACTAAGTTCATATGTGGAAAGTTATGTGTTTAGGTCAAGCTTTGGTGCTTGAGTATGTGCGTAAGTACATTTGCTGATTATACAATAAAATTGTCTTTCTAAAGTATATGAGACCAACTATGTCAAAGCACAAAGCAAAAAGCACAAAGTTAGATATCGATTACCTAGCCCCATTCTCTAACCTCCAACGTTAGAGGCCCACTCGAGAATCACTTGCGAAACATGGTGTTCTGAAATAAAATAGGATTTAATTCTCAAATCGAGAAAATCATAGTTATCCAATCCAGTTCTAATGTCACTCTCTAATGGGTTTCGAATGTTAATAGAATTTGCCTTATTTCTCGAATCATTCTAGTGTAGTATAGTTTTTCGAATCGAGCATAACGCTAGTTATCTAATGAAGCAATCAACATGTGCCGGGCACATACACACCACACAAAAAAAACTGACATACTTTTGAGATCTGAAACGGCTACCAAACATACTCCGAACCTATTTTTCTTACAAAATCGACCTTTCCTCTTTTGCATTCCACGCACATAAAGCGTACTTCACAGCCACCTTCGGCTCATATCGATTTGTATACTCAAACGATTTCTCTAGTCATCACCTCTTTGTGTTATTCTTTACGCTGAACGTTCGCTTAACATTGCATTTAAATAATATATGATAGCTCTTTTGGCTTTTGCAGTGAGCCTCTTGTTGTACAATTCCATTTTCAATTTGAGCTGCCTGAATTTTTAAAACATTCATTTTTGCTTAAGTGAACTTTATACTTTTCGACCTTATTCAGCGCTATTATTTATGATTCAGGGCAATTTAGCGCTTAAATTCCAACGAAAGTAGCTCAAAAGTGAAACACATAATTTCCGCTTGGCGTTGATTACGAATGTTTTGTTTTCGCATTAAAAATGAATTTGCTTAACTGCCGCTGCCAATTGACTTTGCGAGTTTTAAAAATGTTTGCTATTTCCTTTGTTTTTGGGGTTTTCAAGGATTTTGTATAGAAAAATGGGTATTATAAGTTAATTTATTTACTAACTTCTACCCACACTCTTTGCTTTTAACCTCTTCAAGTCTGCTTTTAGGAGCTCAACAACTAAGTTAATGCAATTATGCACAATAACGGCATGCTATTCCAGTTTAAATGACTTAAGTAGTTCTTAATGAGTCGGAAATGAAAAATTAAATAGAAAATTTTGTAAAGACGAACCATATTAAATTAAAGTTGCGCTCAAGTGTATGGAAGAATGAGTAAGTATTTTGTTCTCATTTTCCTTGATAAAAAAAAAATGCTTTAGTTAATGCAAGAAAATAAAAAAATATTTGAATAGGTATTAAGCTCGCTTTTTTGGTAAGTGCGGATGCTAGCCAACGCTAACGCTAAGGATACAATGCGCAAAAAGTATGTGCGCCTAAAAATATGCTATTTATATTTAATATTTAGAGCTGAGGATGGGTTTCTGCTCCAAATTCTGAGAAAAAAGTTCTGAAATAGTATCTTTTCGACACTCCACTGGCTACTTTGAAACTCATACTGTTAAAAACTGCTGACTGCATTCAAGTAATAAGGAAGACAACTTAATCTTGCATACTTTTAGGCGCTGAATTTGTTTGTAATTTTATTTCAACCTGAAATGCTTCAAAAGTGAAAAGGCTTGCAGAGGATGTAAAGTACAAATTTAATCATTTCTAGCCTGCATTTTGCATTTTACCATTTAGCCCAATATGCAGCATTTTTTCCATACAATTTTGAAAGCCAAACGCAACTAAATGCTACTTTACTTCTGCATTAGCTTTAGCATCTTCGAAGATACAGTACGAACAAAAAATTCCCTGTATGAAGAAAAAGTGAAAAAAAAGTTGGGCGAACCGCTGTTATTTTAGGATATCTTCTCACTAAGCAAGTCATCGTACTTATGCAATAATTTATCCTGTTAAAAGTTGCAATTTTCGAGGTTAAGGGTTTCCAAGTTTGTTTAGATTTCGGCTTCTTTACCCACGAACTAACTTTTATAAAAGAAATGGAGTTTATCTGAAAAGGCAAGCATACTTCCACTTGCGATGTAGGAACTTAAGCTTTGGAAAATTAGCTAAAGGCGCATTTTCAAAAGGCGGCAGCATGAACGCATCTTCGAAATGTACGACCGAAAATGGAAAATGCTGCTTTCAGTATGAACAATGCATCGTACTAAATAGTAAGTAGAGTTCAGAAAATATGTCGAAATCAAACACTTAAAAGTTGCCACAGTTTACCCAATTTTTTTTTTTTTTTTTTAAATAAATTTACAAAGTAATTTTCAGACGCTTGGTTTGACCAATTTTTCCGATATCTAATAATGAGTCAAATTCGACCCTTCCTTTTCCACTAAATAAATTTTTCATTACTCAACCCCTTCAAGCAATACTTCCCCATTCCTGCACTCCCTCTGTACTGGGACAGCATCAGCTGAAGTAATTAATATAAACCTTTTCATGCAAATTTTCTGAAAAAGCCATTGAGTGTTGAAAGATTTGAGCAATGTTAATTAACAAAATCAATTTATTCACAAAGTGATAAGACTTAAACATGACCAAGCATATACAAGAAAAGCAAAATGAAATAAAGGGCGTGAATTGTGTATCACAAAAAAGTGGCTAACACACACTAGTGGGAATCAGCATAACTTGAAAACAGAAATATATGACCTCCCATCATAAATTTGTACAGATTTTGTACCGTTAGCAGTTTAGAAAAAGATGCCAAAAACAATAGCAATAAATTTGCAAGCCATGCAGAGCAGCTCAAAAGGTTATAGAAACAACAAAATTCATTAATCAAAAGGCAGGATGCCTGTGGTAATAAATACCAGTAAGACAACAAACACTTAAGTGAAAACGCCTGTAAGTAGGCTACTCTAAACTGTTTTGTCAACAAAAACGAAGAATCGAAAGGAAGAGCAAGAGAAATGAATGAATAGCAAGAAAACAAAAGTGATTCAAAAAGTCAACAAACATTAGAAAAACGATTAAAATGAAAAAGTAATCAGTGCCATTTGTATGCAATAATGCATAAGTAAGGAGACGGAGAGGGATTGAGAAATAGAACAAAAGATACTGGGAAATAAACCAAATTATGCCTTTGGCAATGAGTTAAACTAATAACAGATAACGCCTATAATGATGCTAAATAAACAGAATAAACTAAAATGACAATCATTTACTTAGGCTAACTACTAGGGAATGAGAGAGAGAGATTGACAAAGAAGCGAATAGGAAAGGAAAAGTCCAGCAGATAGAGCGTAGAGCATAATCACAATGGCAACAGTTTGGTCGATTATTTATAGTTGGCTGGAATGTTTTATGTAAATTAAAAAGAAACTTGATTGTTGTCTATTTTGCGGCGCAAAACAAAATGTTAAACGATTTTGTGGTACGTACATATTTGATGAATGAATTTTCATAAAGCCAAAACGGAGAGATGCATGAAAGCAAAGTTACCGAAAGTGACAGCAAAACAGTGAGATATGCGATAAAGGGATAAGGTAGATTATAAAGTCTTAGATACAAAAAAGAGAAGCAACCAAGCGAAGAAAAGGAAACAAATTTTTTCACCAAAGGCATATAAATACAATTTACTTGGCATTAAAATAGCAAATGTGTTAAGTAGCAAAAACGAACTGTAGTAGATCGTATCGCTCCTATAAAATGAATTTTTGCCAGCTCAGACACCGCCTTTTGCTGTTCGATCCTAATGTGTGTTGTTCTATATTTCAATCAGTATGTCTCAAGGGTGACACTTTCACTTCGCTTTATTTGGTCAAACTTAATAAATAATCAGGAAAAAAATATTTTTAACAAGTGGTTTGAATTCTGCGCCAAAAAAATTATGGCAAATTAATTGGAATCAAGCCGAATTCATTACAGGTGGCATCCTTCCACCATATGGTTTCTTCTTCTTCCTTGAAAATCGAATCTTAGCTGTCAAATTGCTTATTTTGTTGCTTTGTCTGACATTTTTAGTTACAAGGAGTGTGCGCGTGCGTGTAGATCTGAATTCGCTCGAACACACCTGTATGAATTCGCCTTGATTTGAATAAAATAAAATTTGTTTTTGACGCAAAATTCAAAAACACTTGATAAACATATTTTTTCTTTGTTATTTATCAAGATTGACAAATTTATCGAGAAAACAGAATCGAGCGGTAAATAAATTGTGGTCCTTTAACTTTTAAAACTTTTAAAAGTTTGTGTTCTCCTTTGCCGTTACGATGACCAGATGACGATGACCTTGTACAATTCCTCCTTGGATGCGAAGTTGCAATTTGAAGTTTTTCGATACGCTCTAATGTGAAAATTCAGCTCACGCACATAAAATTATATGAAATGCATAAATCATAGGGCTGCACAATGAATTCGGTTCCTGTCAAATATGTACATACATAATTTATCACAACCTTTTTGCTTTGATCTAATGATGTGGGCTCGTTAATAGGGCCTTTTAATTTAACTACTGGCCGTTGAATAATTTATGTTTTCGTATGCTGTTAAATTTAATTTCAAATTAGTTAAAGTAAGAAACTACTTTTTGATCAGAATTTGAGTTAAGCAAAAAATCGTGCTAGATAGTACTTATTTAAAAATATTCTGAGGTTAAATTTTGTTAAAATTAAACCATTCACCTATACATCCACATAAAGAACTTATTTTGCTCAACAACGCACAAAAAGTTAATCCATAACCGGTGGCACGAGCTCAATTTTTACAGGCCATTTAGCAATTGATTCATAGACAAAATATTTCACAGCAGTCATACATAAATATTGATAAGAAAAAATCTCTTAAAAGCAACAACAATGTTCATTGACTATTGGATATTAGCCCCGATGGGACACTTACACGCATTGCGGCATAAGACAAAAAAATGTTGATAGAGTGTCAACAAAAACTCTAGTGATAATCTTTTTTACTGGCGTCACAGGAGCATATTTGACTTATCTCACAGAAAAAAAACGGCAGCAATAACTAGCATATAACATATTTTTTGAATGGACTTATTGTGGCTGTAAGCGAGGCGATTTTTTGAGTATTGAGCCCGTTCTTTATGTTAATGTTTAGTTGGAAAACAGTTTCTATAATTTTTTGTGAAGCTTCATATCTCAACAGATTTAAAATCATGTATTTTAAGGACTTTTTAAATGGTAACTGCCGCTTTATTACTAACTAATGGCGGCGATACACCAACAGGTTATCATAACCTCTAACGAGATTTTTGCCGAGCTTCTCTTTCCAACTTGTGGTGTGTTGCTTTTGAGTTTTTCCTACAAGTTGGCAGAAATACACTCGGAGAGTTTGCCGTTTAGAAAAATTCTTTTTCTAAATAATATTTTGATGTTCCTTTTGCCGGGCTTCGAACCGCCACGACTTGGTGTAGAAGGCCGAACACTTAACCGCTATACCACGGCGGCCGCCTTATTAAATAACAATAATTCGCACAGGACCAAATTTTGGGAGCGAACTTAGGTTCGCCGTCAGAATGAAAATTTTAAAAGTCCCAATCGATCCCATAAGTGAAAAAAAAACGTTTTTCGGGGTCAAAGGTCAAAATTTTAGGCTTTTTGAACTTTTCTCGAAAACGGTAAGTTTTTTGCAAAAATAAGATATTCCGATTGTAAAATTAGCACTAGAAATATATGAAAATATATGCCACTTATGGACTTTTCAGGATTTTTTCGAAGACTTCAGTATGCGTAGAAAACTTTCTTTTACCATATATTTGTGACGAATTTCCCCATCGACAATAAAAACCAATATTTTTGTAAAGCCTATAGTTCTCGAGTTTCTCCATTCATAATATCAAAAAATACTACCTTCGGTAAATTTAGTTTATCTTGTATAAGCTGTATGCATAAATGTGGCTCTGTGCGAATTTTTGTTGTTTCAAATATCTGTATTGACCGCACTTTTTTCTAGCCATACTACAATCTAGAGACTAAACCACAAACTTTTATGACATCGATAAAAATTTAAATATAAAAAAATTGTTTCATTGATGAACTTGTTGCAAATGGAATTCAACTGTATCACAGTCATATCAACCGCAGCCAGAACTTCAGTATTTTGGTCATACACAAATGTAAGTACAGTTGGCAACGCGTTGACAACTTGTCAGTTCAAAAAACCACTTAATCCAGCTTAGAGTATGTATGCGCTTGTATTTGTTTGCATACACACCAAGCTTACGATATCTCTGACACACATTTTCAATTTCAATATATTTTATTTGTTTGTTATTTTATTTTCCAATACATTTTTGAAAATCATATGTTGACATAAATTCCTTGCATATCAATAAGGATTTTTTTTCTGAGCAGGGGGTGAATTCTGGTTCTATGAAATGATAACGTGAAAAAAATGTGTATGAATTTGAAGTTTCTTTTCACAAATTTTGTATGAAAATTGTTTTCATTTTATCATTGCATAGAACGAGAATTTACCCCCAGGAAATGTTTTCTTCTTGTATGTGCCTATTTGGTGGCTGTGGGACAGCACGTTCTCGAAAATTTAACGATGTTGTGCTGCTGTTAAGGTGTTTCAAAAAAATATTTCAAACATAGGGGCATAGTCCCAGTCGAAATAAAGCTGGTACTAAAGCTGACGCTAACTTTAGAACCTACTTTATCTGGACTATAGCTATGCCCGATAGTTTTTAAGGAACGGAATTTTCTGAATAGATTCTTTTTATAAAAAAACTTGTTTCAATTTAAAATAGTCAGGGAAGTAAAATAGTCAAGGAATTTTTTTTAAAAACTTGCATTAAAATACTTCTATAACTTTTTGCATCTTCTTCTTTTTTGTGAACCATCCTAATGTGCGTACATATAAATGTAGTCGCATACGTGAGTGCTCAAAATCAATTGATTATGACAACATCCGTTTGTGTGGTGGTGTAGTTGGCAAAAGGAAATGTTATAATTCGATGAGGAGATACTTGGTGTTGTTGTAGCCGAGATAACGAACGAGAAACATACGATTTGATTTAGAAGAAAACCTGTCATGTATGTACGCTTAAATTGAATTTCATGATTGACTTGATACAATGCTTAAATAAATCAAATATTTAATAGGCATATTACGATATCGTGATATATTGGCATGAAAGAGGCAGAAATGAAATAAGGATTTCATAGGAACTCATCAACCGTTTCTGATATTTCGCAAACTATGAATAGTCGCACAGACTTTATGTTTCTTTTCTATTGAAATTGTTTAGTCTGAAAATATGATTCGATTTTTCATATAGTACCTATGGCGTTTTATTGCGGAGTTGTTTTTTAGAACCAAAGTGGTTTATACCCAGCAAACAAACCAAAAATATATTGATATTGAGCATTCGAGAAATTTGCTCTATGAATCTTCGCTGAGCCTGTGTTTTGCGATAATAAGTAGAGATGGGAAAAATAGGTCAAATCAATATTTTTTATTCAACTTACGTTGTGAATTTGAGCGCCGGATAATGTTCTCCAGGAATGTGTTTTGTGGCGCAACCAATCCTCGACGTCCGCCAGGCATTTTGTTTGCGTTTTTTCCTTATCTTTCCAATATGATAGCAGGCAGCACGAGAATAATAAAACGGAAATATATTAACACGCTTAAATCACTTAACAATAACACGGATGCGAGCGCATTTATTTGTAGTAAAATCGCAAATGCGTTGCTGAGTATTGCTGGGGGGCGATAACGATGACAACACCAACAACACCGAATTGCATTTAACCACACTAAAAAAGTGGCAATCAATATTTAATTGGCTGGCTTTTTTGTATTAAGGCTTATGCATAGTGCTAAAAAAATGGCAATGGCGTCACTAAGTTTTGTAGATAGGCATTATTTTGATTGACGTTGAGCTGACGAGACTGGCGTGTTATGCAGAAGATTAAAATGATGGCTGCAAGGCAGTGTTTAATTATGAGTGCACGGCTTTTTTTTCTGGATTACCCAGTTTTTTGCCTGAATGAAGCCCTGTTTAGCTGATAAAGTTTATTAACAGCAAACTTGTATTTTGATTTAAAAATTTTAAGGATTACAAAACTGTATAATTTAGTGCAGCAATTAAAATTTGTATAGCATACATTTAGGAGGCACGGGAAAATGATAGAAAAAGCACTACCTTCAAATAAGTATGGCAAGATAAGCTTTTTGCTGCGAAAACTAGCTTATAGAGACAGACAAACTTCGCCAGTTCAATATATTTGTGTAATATATATGGAATACTTTTAGGCGCACTTGGAGTAATTTTAGATGTCACTACCCAGTTTCGATAATGTTGTTATCATATTTGAGCAGGTGGCTTGAATGTAAGTGAGTTTGCAAATCAATACTTCTTAAAACTTGTTGCTACAGTGTTCACTTGCTTTTTATCCACTGTATTCACTTTTCAAGCGCTTCAAGCATGCCCTTGTTTGATTATTTTAAATTTGTCACAGTTATGGCATTCTTTTTGTTTGTTGGTTTATGTAATTATTTTTGTTTTATACACATTTTCACTGCGCTTCTTTAAGGCACCAAAGAATTTTTATACTTTTAATTTTTTCGTACTTGCTAACCATTTTTTTCAATTAAGCGCTTACATTCTAATCCTTTTATTGTTGCCATCAACCTTTTTGCTTGCTCAGCATTCCTCCTTTTTCACTTTCACAAATATAATTCACTTGTGGGCGCGCAAGAAGCCAAAAAAAACAAATTTACACTTTTTGATTGCATACTTCACGGCGCTGCGATGAAAATTAATTTTCTTTCAGCGCAAACTCGCATTTTCTTTTATTTTTTGAATTGTTTTTGCGTTTTATATTAATGCATGATTTTCGCTCTTTTGTCACGCTTCTCCGTAAGCATATTTACACACGCACACATATGAACCCACACATACACGCTTGCATAATAAACTTTGCGCTCACCCGCCTTCTGCAAGCCGATTAAAAGCTAGCGTATTTCTTTCTTTTCTCTCTTTTTCATTCACTTTTACTTCGCATATTTAAGTTACATTGCTTTGTGTGTGTTTTCACTTATTCCAGCAGCTGTCACATATGTTTTATTGTTATTGTTGTTTTTGCGTGCCCTCTTTTGCATATTTGTTTGTTTAAGTGCCCACATTTTTTCGTTAAATCTGTAACGATAAAGAATGAAGTAAACAAAAAATGCATTAAAATTGGCAGCAGTGTCAATATAAATTTGCATGGACAAATTTATGAGTGTTGCGGGGGGAAGTGTGAGCAAGCACGCATACAGACACACACACACACACATGTACCATACACTTTACTTTTTTCATCATTCTATCTCAGTTTGTTTGCCAATAATTTTTCATATCTACCGCAAGCACACGTGTATGATTACAACAAAAAAAGCAACAACAGCAAGAAAAACTACAGCGATTTTAAACCTTTTTTATTTTTTAACAGCTTTTTACAAAAACGTAAGCGTTCATATAAAAGAACTAACAGCCAGAAAATCATATCAATCAATTTGATTAAACTGATTGGCATTCAACGAACTGACGGTTTTGCTATCAGGCTCATTGCTTTATTCGAGCTCTCGTTTTTCACCTTTTTTTCTTTTACAGCATATTGGCTGATGCTGTGGTCAAACTACATTGTAATTGGACAATTTAAAAAAAATTTATTTAAATGAATACTCCCGCAGGGAAATCTCATCCACACGCATACGTTGATAAAGCTCTGAACAGTTTGACGAGCAGTGTGTTCGTTGGTGGCGTAGTTATTCTATGTTTTTCATACGCCATGTATTCCATTTTGGGTTTAATGGGAAAGAAGTAACCTTTTGGCCGTGAAGAGTTGGTCGATGTTTGTTAAAAGTTTTTGGAAATGATATCTGAAAGATTTAGATACTGATAACTATTTATACTTGCTTTATATGAATGTGACTTCGTAATGATGCGAAGAGTTTTTTGCTCAAACAATTGGAAGTTATAAAACTTTTTCTGGAGGCACGTTAGAGATGTGTAGATAGAGAATAGATTTTTTATATCAATTGCTGGTCTAAATTGGATGAAGTGGCGTTATGAAAGAAATTTTTTTTATCCTATTTTTCGAAGAGCTTTTCATCATAAACTTGAAAATGTTTCGCATGTTTTAAGGCACTTGTTAGCTAAAATGGAAGCGGTCTAAGTAATCAAACTAACAAATCAGTACCCTTATAGGTACTAGATTTGAGTATGACTACAACTTTAATTCCACCTTCTTTAATTAGCTTTAGCTCGCACAACTTTTTCCTTCAAGAAAATTATTTCAGCCACACCACGATTGATTTAATCTATGAATACATAGTTAATTAGAGACTCTTTTGAACTTTGCCGGTCAAGTCAGCTTTTAATTATAGGCAAGAGAGTATCTAACTGCGATAATTAAAATGCGAAACTTTCATGAAATCAAATATGCAAATAAATTAATTTGCATTTGACATATTCGAAGAATTCAACTTTTGAGCTAATTGGTTGTAGGAATGTGCAAAACTTTGGCGTAAATTTTTTTATTGGCGAAATTATATCGTCGCTCGTTTGCCAGAGGCATTAATGTGAAAACTTTCCAGATTTGAATTAATAGGCTTCACGATTCACTAAAATTCTGGGTTTCCAAAGTACAAGGAACCCCCGGAAATTTGCAATGTCATTTTATGAATGTGTAGTTCAATCTGTGAAAATTGTGCCAGGAAAACGAATGTGCTACACATTCATGTTTCTGGCGGAACGAAAATGTTTAAAAATTGAGTTTCTAAATTTTTAAAAATTTTCGTTGAGCCATAAACAAGAATGTATTGCACTGAAAAACAGACACCATGGCGTATACGTAATAATTTTGCTACGCATTCATGGTTCTGGCTCAACGAAAGTTTTAAAAAATTTGCTTTGGAAATTTTAAAAGAGAAATTGGAGGAATATTAACCTAAAACCTATAGCAACAAACTTTCAAATACGTTTTCCCAAAATATTAATTTTGGCACACTCATGCTTCTGGCAAGCGAGCGATGCATGGTGAGTTTAGCATCTAATCAACTATCTTTTGACTGGGCGATTATTTAAGACTTGAAATGTATGTACAACAAAAACGTTACAAAAAATTTGTCCCATTTTCCACCGCGCTACTAATTTTCACAGCAGAAAGAATATAATTAAAGTTTTCTCATAAAAACTATGTCAAAACCGCACATATGCACTGCTTCACCATTAAAAATAAATTAACTATGATGTAGTTAAACTAAATCAAATTTTAATGAAGTAAAATATGCAACTTGGCTGCTGGGAAATTTTATTATGTTATGGCAAACGCAAATACACTAAAAGTGGAAATAGTTTCAAGCGAATAATTCATAAAATATATGCTCCACTTTTAAAATAGTTAGTGCCGCCAGCTTGATGAAGCAAAGCCAACAAAACACAAACAGATTTGAGCTTGCACAATGAGCGGGAAAATAGCCGTTTTGTTAGTAAGTACAGCCAGCAGGATTACAAACCTACAAAGGCATTTAAGTCAGAAAATGAGCGCTTTTACACAAATTTTACTTCTTTTTCTCGTTTTTTTTGTTGATTTTGCTTGCCCATTACCACATTTAAGCACACAAAAAATTTCTGTTGCTCATAATTGACCACAGTAAAAGACTGGGAGTAAATATGTGCAGCGTCCGAGTGTGCAAACAAAGGAGAGTGCATAAAATTAAAAAATAGTTACAACAACAAAATAATTATAATTACTGTAGTAGCGCAACAGCGAGCAAGTAGTAAATGAGTGAGATAAAAAAGGGAAAGTGAAGGAAGCAGTGCGGGTTTAATATACGTAGCTGTGTGCTTTTCTTTGCTCGCGTTTTGCCAGCATATTTTGTGGCTGTAAAGTGTTGTTTAAAAATTGTTTCAAAATGTGTTGCTTTGAAGGATAAAGACAAGTAAGGTGTTGTGGCAGAAGGCTGCTATGGTAGATTCTCTTTTATGGCATTTTACTTTAATAGATTATATTACAAATGTTTTAGCTGAATTCTGGAAAATTAAAATAAAATGTCTGAAAGAAGAGGCTTACAATTTATTTGCAGCAATATTCGAATTTGAAGCGAATAGAGAAGAGAAAAGGCAACTAAGAAATAAAAGCGTTTTTGTTATCTTAGCCAAGCTAGATTTTTATACCTCAACGGAAAAAGCAGTTTTTGAAAGTATGTACATATATACATACTTCTAGGCGTAGCGTTTGGCAATAAATTGTTAACTCGATTAAAGCGAATTTCAGAATTCACATACAATAGCATTGGTTGTCTTGAGGCCCTAACTTAACGGAATTGTGATGCTTTTCAGCATACAGTTGCTAAACATAGCAGAGCGCAGCTAAAATGCTACAATAAAGCAAATTGTTACGAAAAATATTTGCTTCTTAAATCAGCTACGCAGCATCGCTTTCTCATTCAACCGTCTGCTGACGTCATTAGCTTATTATCTTCTCTGGAAGCTGCTGCTTTTCGTTCTATTATTCCAGCACACAAGCGCTATCTTAAGCACATTTTACTTTTTGTTAGAACTTTTCTATGTAGCTCACTTCCACTTCAGCGCACTATCCTGCACCTCCTACCTTGTTCCAATTACATTACTTATTATAATTACAATCATCCGCTGTTGGTGCTGCTACTTGCTCGCATTCAACTTATTTGTTAATTTTTAAAATATTGAGGTAGTGACGTGTTGCAGAAAGCCACATCTACTTGCACTACCAGAGCCACAGCAACAAAAGTTATAATAACCAAAACCAACAAACTCACGCTTTTCCATCCGCGCGTCTCCTCTTGTTATTATGCAACAACAAGCTTTCGATAGCGCGACACTTTCAAAGCGCACAATTTTCACCTTCCCTGAAACAAGCTGAGTACTAGCGAGGTGGTGGCATGATGCAGCAGCTATGCTGCAGTTGGTGTCCCAGTACGATATAGTTGTGGAAGCATAGAAGTGCTGCAACCAAAACGAGGAGACAATGCATCAAACGAAATACTGCGTGTGGGAAAACTTTTAATTTGTTCAGGTAGTTACGAGTAGAATGCCACATTGACGTCAGCTTGGGATTATGGGCGCTGACACGAGCTTTTGTTTTTGTTATTGCTGTTGTAATTGCCTGATTCTGTCGTTGTGCGAGTTTTTTTAACAATATTTTCGTTAGAAACTTTTACTGCTACAAACTTCTACCTGCCTTATGTAAACGTAGTTCAAACTTTCTTTTGCGCTACTACTTCAAGCACATAAGCGACTAAATTTTGTGGCGAAGGAAAGTAATTTTAAGTTTGAATATTTAAATCTTGCCAATTAATCATGATGCTCTTTTCGGCAGCACTCAATAGTGGGAATTTTAATTAACGACTATTTGTCGCAGCTGATGCCAAAAAAAGGATGCCAAAGAAAAGGGCCACCCTTTGTGTTTTACATAAAATAAGGTAACATGGTGTCAGGTGCAGCTTATACTCTACATGGGCTCTCAAACTGTTTAGCAAAAACTTTATCTAAACTAAGAGATGAGCCAGGTAAGACGTAAATCCGATATGGGGTAACATTCCCCTCACACATTGTCATGTTCTCAGTTTTTAAAGCATCCATTTAAGTGTCCAACTGCTACATAGTTGAGTAACTTACCGAATATTCTTTAGTTAGTTTGCGTTCGCGGTTTGACAGCTCAAGTTAATAATTAAGTTGTTTATAAATACCTCGATTTTCGCAGACAATAAAGAATATATTGTGTGCAAGTTATACTGATAAACTCAAGGCCCTAAATATTTGTTTGAGAGGCATATATGTATTAGCTTTCTATATGAACCCGGTGCCCTACGGTACTCCCTTGTGGTACTTCCCGACTGTCGTGGTAGCGATTTTGTGTGACCAGTGGTACTTTCTAGGTTATGTCATCCGTTCGCCCGTAAGGAAGGAGAAGATGGGTAATGAGAGGTGAGAGGCATCACATCCGTAGATCAACCATCCAGTTAGCACGTAATTACTAGAGTTCGGAAAATAGGTGAAAATCAAACGCCTAAAATTATGCTAACATAATTGCCACAGTTTGCCCAATTTGTTGCCCAAATAAATTTCCAATTTTTTTCAGGCGCTTGATTTGACCTATTTTTCCGGTCTGTAGTAATTACATTTGTGCATATTAGTCGACTTTTTCGACCGGTATGTCTACTTCGGGCATATTCTAGACCCCTAACCCGCAGGGGTTAAAAAAGTTCTCTTATATTGCTTTGTAGTTGTTTATTCTTGCAGTTTGAGAGCTCCTGCATATAAATATTTGTAGGACAACTAGACTTTTAGAACTTGAAATTCTTTCTGTTTTCAACTTCCAGTGGCTTCAAAAAGCTCCCTTAATTAAAACAGTGTTAGCTGAACTTTTTCATATCAAAAAAGTTAGAGACACTTCAAAAGATTTTTTCCGGTACAATCCACAATTACACATTTTACTGCTTAGAGTTATTAATAACCATCAAAAAACTTACAATCGGCATCTCAAATGGAACGTATTTAAATATATGCCAGCGTCGCGATATTCGGCCTTAAAATGAGCAACTTAACGTTAAGGCATGCCACTTGACCTTCAAAATTGGCAATCAAGAAATAACTACAAAAATTTCCTAAAATAGTTTTTGGCGCATGAATGCGTTGCTAGGAGCACACTTTTACATATACATATGTATCAACCACCTCATTA
The DNA here is from genome assembly GCA_964058755.1 of Campiglossa producta. NCBI lineage: Eukaryota > Metazoa > Arthropoda > Insecta > Diptera > Tephritidae > Campiglossa > Campiglossa producta. The sequence goes on from CAXKVI010000005.1 coordinate 1,332,987, forward strand.
CTTGTACCTTTATTATATTTTACGTTTGTGGAAATTGCTGTAATTTTCCTGAATTTCGCCACATATTTTCACTAAATCAGCCCCGTTGATAGTGTGAAAACACGCAAACACATAATTCAAGTGGCATGCCAGTGCGAGAAACAATGACATGGAAAGGTCGCGATTTTAATACATATGTAAAAGTGTATGGTTACAAAAAGAAAATAAATAAATTTGGAGTGCAATGTAAGCTTTCTCATAAGAAAATCACTGCTTTTCTGCTGGTAATAAGTTTGCAAAAAATTTTTGACGCAAGGGTCGCAACAACTAATCGTAAAACATTTGCCGTTTTACTGTTTTATTATAACCTTAGCATCAGTCATTCATAAAAAAATGTAATACATGATATTAGTAGTAATAATACTGAAATATATGCTTACGCGCCTTGAAGTATGCTTCATATTTATTTGTGTACGCTCCCTATGAATCAGCAAAATGCTAACTGTTTATTATTTTTACCCAATCAAAAGCAAGGCAACCTTCAACAAGGTGAACATGGGGAAATGTCTGAGCAGGAAAAGCGAGACGAGGAAATGAGAGGCAATTAAAACGAAACTGAAATTAAATGCACATAATATTAAAATAAACAAAACTTACTTAAATTTTCGACACGCAAAAACTATTTACCAAACTTTCTACGCATTAAAGTAACTGAAAAAAGTAAGATACATAACTAAACAAAAGTGTTTAAGACTACCTTTATATAAATAGAACAAAAAGTCTTAGACAATCGAGCTTTAAAATACTGAGTTCGGCGCAGACGTCTTTGAACTATTTCCACGAATTGTTTCATATTCCATTTTTAGTCTTTGAAGTGACGTAAAAGTGACAAAACATGTGTAAGTTGGCATTAAGTGCAAATAACTGCACAAAAGAAAAATGATAGAAGCATATGTTTGCTTATGTTTTCATAAGTTTACATAAACATACATATATGTGCATATGTCGAGCTGCTGTCTCTCAAGCAATCTTGCGTGTATGTGTGCCTAGCTCATTAATACTAAACGTCACTTAAGTGGGCGTGCCACTTGCGCTGAGTACCAACGCCCAAGTATGGTAAACAACGAGATGAGTGATAATATTTAAGAATCATGCCTGCATACAGATGTATGTGTTTGTGTGTGTGCAAGTTAGTCTGCCAGTCGTTTGTGTGCCTCTTTAGAAAGCAAAAAAAGCAGACATCAAATGAGCTATCCACCGCATGTTCTCTCAAAACTTTCTTACACAATAAAATTTTTTTCTTGTTTCTTTACCAGAAATTCGCAACTTATAACTAAGTTAACGAATTCATTGTTTTCATAATTTTTATACAAAAGAAGTTTTATGAAAATGAACTTGCAATTTGAATGTGAAGCGAATATTGCTTTGTAATCAAAGAAGCATTATTTGTGTTCTAGCAAATTGTTTTTGGTTACAGTTTGGGAGCTCATGTATTTTCCTAGATAGCATTTTTTTTGGAAAATGATTGAACAGTGGCCTCAAAAATGATTCCATTAATACAGTGGCACTTAAACAGAGGTATATCAAAGTAGTTAACAAAACGTCCAGAAAAAATTTTATTGCACAGTTGTGGCAAGTAGTAACTTAGAAGCACACAAATATCTGGTTCGAATATTGCATCTAAAAATAAAGCAATTTGTCAATGTAAATACCAATTTACGAGCAAAAAAACTTTCTCCCTATTAACTATAAAATTGTAGCGACAGCCAGGCAATTACTTTTAAGCCTCCCGTTACTATAAATATGTTCCTTTAATTTCCCCTAAACCATATTGGTTTCGATTTCATACAAATCTAATAGCAATACAAACAAATCGTTTTAGTGCCGCCCATTTCACCTCGCTCCAGATTTAGTTAGTTTTGTGGCATGCTCAGTCATTCGAGCTGCAACAATTGGCCATTCAATAATGCGGATTAGCCAAAATGCTTTCAATGCCGACGTCTCATATTACGACTTAATTGACTGGAAGTTATGGGCGGCGGACGCAAGTGAAGCCATAATAATCAACTGAGCAGTGAAGTATGAATCCGGCGCACCAACTGAAAGCTTTATGCTGTTATAAAATTTAATTTGAGCTTTAAATTGAAATTCGTTATTTCATTCATTTACCTGCTCAACTAGTTAGTCAGCGATTCAGCCTTCTCATTTGTGTTGTTTGTTTTAATTTTAATTAAAAAATCAATAATCAACGACCTTTTCTTTTGTTGAGCACAAACGAGGTAAACTAATGTGTGCCACTCAGCCAGGTGGTAGGTTAGTAGAGTCGAGCAGACAGGTAAAGTAAGCAAACATGGAAAAATAAATGTCAACAAAACAAAGTGAGCTGAGCGCTCGTGACTAGTTTTAGTAGCAAACGAGCACTCAGCCTTACAAACTCATTTGGTTTCCGCCTGCTCGCACACAAAATGCTTTCGCGGTAATGTTGCCTTTATTTTCAGTTCAGCTCAGCTGTAAGTAACCATAGTAATGGCGAATGCAATACGAGTAGAGAGACCGCACAATATCTTTTAACATACAAAATGAGAGAGAGCTTGAGGAAAAAAGTAAAGTAGGGACTAGACAAACCTCGAAAGAGGGGGCCAAACAAACCAACGGCCAGATAGGGTACTGAAGTAGTTTTTATGAATAAGTAACTACCAAATAATTTCCTATGTGTCAATAGTTGGGGACAGAAATTGTGAAGCAACAAGAGCAACAAAGAAACTAGTTATACACATTTAAGTACGGATAATAAAATTTGTGAAAAAATGAATGCAATAAACTATTAAGCTTATCTGGGATTACGAAGCAAAAGTTAAAGGGGAAAAGTTTAAAGCGACAAAACAATTGGAAATGTACCCTTATGGGCAAATCTAGAAAGGGTATCTACTTTTGTTGAAAACAAATAGAAAAATTAGAGCACAGAATATTAGAGTAAAGCAAATACTGTTTCCAATGTGTGCCAATGCGTCCTTCGGTAAATATTTATATATCCATTGCACTCTGTAATTGTGCTGACAACGGGGGTTGAGGGAGAGTGTTCAATCGCGGGCTAGTGAACTTGTCCATAGATGCCACATGAGTACAAGCGCTCTACTTCTTTGTTCACATACTCCCTTTTTGGGGTCATAATAAAATGCAGACCCATACTTACAAGTACAGTATTGCGGTGATATAATAGCAATAGATGGCTTGTCAAATGCAAAATTAGCTGACAGCTGCCATTAATGAAGTTGTACATTTGTTCACTTAAGCCGCGCTATCTAATAAAAGAGTAGATTTTTGAGTAATAAGATTTCATATTTTATGTTGCTTCATTAAGCTAATATTGCTGTTTGCTTTTTCATGCACTCATCCATACATATGTTGACATTTTATTCTCGGTAAACCATAAAATACCAAGAGAAATTACATACGAAATTGGAACGAAGCAGTTAAGTGGAATAGAATTGCATATACTAGAACCTTAAGTAAACATAGATTCCATAAGGTACACAAATATTAGACTGGGCCATAAAACATTTTTCTTTTTTTTATACAAGCTTTCTTCAGTTTCGCCATTTTCGAGTAATCCTTCCACAAACATTGATATATTTTTCTGATTCCACGTCTTTGATTTCGAAATTAAAAAAAATCAAAAACCAAAATAGAAAAATGGTTTGGCAGTTATAACGCAAAAATCTAAACTATTACTGATCGAACTCTAAAAACTTATATTATGGTGTAAAACTTTTATAGTTTTTTTATTTCAAAATAATGATTTTTTTTTTTGTTGGCACAGTCTAATATCGGTATGCATTTATGTGCACTCCAGCAATATGGTGCATTTATTTAAGCGAAAGAACAATGCCATATATTATTCGGTGAATAGCTAAACAAAACAAATGTTAAAAAAATTGTTAAGTTTACATTGGGACTTCAGCGTAGCAAATGAGTTGCTTTCTATTCTATAAAGGAAAAGGCGAGTTGTGTAAATGGGGCAAAGATGCAGTGTAAATAAATATGAATCTAGACATGTGCACCCATATATGTATGTGTCTGAGCAGGAGGAGAAAACAAATTTTAGTTTTATGCGCTTTCTCTTACTGGCCATTTGCTTTAACTGGCAGCGAACGTAGTAAGTTACTGTTTCTCAAAATAATCAAAAACAAAATACAAATCTAAAAATTCAAAATAAAAAGGAACATAAAAATCTTCATAAGCACGTTGATGGCATTTTTGTTAGAATAGTTGTGTGCTAGCACACTTTTGTAAGCACATATTTGCCCTGGAGTGAAATTTTCACTAAAATAAGGTATCCCGAAAAAAGCTGTTGGGAATCTTCTACTTGAAACGAGCTATTCTTTTATGTTTGTACATTTGTATTCCCGGTACTATCTCGGACACCTCTTGATCGATTTGGATGAAATCTGGCACATAGATTGTAGGATTCATTCTGTTGCCACCCATCTCAATTTTTTTGTAAGATTCAACAAGATATGCCAAAATTGGTATCCAATAAAAGGTATTTTCGGCCGTATTCCGAATATGACAATTTCAAGCAGGGTTGCCAACTAGGGTTACCACCTCATCGCCTTTTACCACGGGAACCGCTTAACCGACTTGAATGAAATTTGGCATATAGATGGTATGATTCATTCATGAAGATTGTATATATGGGTGTTGCCACTTCTGGTGGTTTTCCGGGTTGCCATCTATCTAATTTTTTTTTAATATTAAGCAAGATATGCTGTATTCCAACGAAGACATTTTCAAGCAGGGTCGACACCTATTTGGTATTTTTGAAAATCTTTTACTGTTGGTAAAAATTTGAAACGACCCAGGCTTGATATTAATTATTGCTTTTTACCCTTTGTGTTTCCAAGTGATATCAGTTTAAGCGCCAATAAAAGAAAATGATAGATTTGTTCTAAGTGCGATTAGACCATTTCCTGATAGCCCAGCTTTACTTAATTTCGCTTATTTCACATGCCGGCATTTCAAACAGAGATAACAACCAAATTTAAAATTGTTCAACATAAATCACTTGTATCGTGCGATTTTGTGAAACCACAAATGAGACTTTCATGAGCATTGATTGGCAGCTGTCCGATGTTGTTGTATTTGAGTTAAGGATCTATTGTTTGTTGTTTTAAATGCTTTCGTGAGAGTGTTCGTAGGTGTGTGTGAATGTATGTCTAAGTTTGTGCGTACAAAATTAAAATGAAACGCGACATTTGGTTGACGCCAAAGTGGTAAGCGAATCAGGACACATAGGCGCCATAAATAACAAAAAAAAAAAAAACGAAAAAAAAATACATCAACCAAACCTACAAAGCACGCATCATTTAATTTTTTCCATGTTTTTTTTTTCTTTTTAACTTCGTCTCAACCGCAAAAATTTGTATTTTGCAACCTCTTCAATGTGTCTGACTTTCCGGCTGCTGTTTTATGTTTAACATTTTGGGTTTAATACATTTTGCTCTGGGATTGATTAAAGCGAGAAATTGAGGAGAAATCCTCAACATTTTTGTTGACATTAGTGGTTGGGGTTTAATTTAAATGACGTGTGGGAGCTTTTGAGCGTTTGATAAATGGTTGATATGCGATTACGACTAAGAGCCGGAAATTTGAAATTTTTTTGGAAGATGAGAAAAAACTCATAAAAAACCAATTTGAAACAAGTGGGGAAATTATTGCTTGCATGTATCTGGAAAAAATCAGCAAATGGATACTAAAAACTTAATCAAATTTACTTAACAACTTAATATGACTGAGCGACTTTAAGAAATTTCAATAAATTTTCATTCAGATTTTTATACCCAGCTGTACTTGTACACAGGGTATTATAACTTTGTTAGGATAACGGTTGGTTGTACAGGTATAAAGGAATCGAGATAGATATAGACTTCCATATATCAATATGATCAGGATCGAAAAAAAATTTGATTGAGCCATGTCCGTCCGTCTGTCCGTCCGTCCGTCTGTCCGTTAACACGATAACTTGAGCAAATAATGAGATATCTTCACCAAATTTGGCATGCGTACTTATTTGGGTTCAGAATAGATTGCTATTGAAAATGGGTAAAATCGGACCATAACCACGCCCCTTTTTCGATATCGAAAATTTCGAAAAAGGTATAAAATGGGTTAATTCAATATTAGAAGCAGCTACAATGATAAAATTTGCAATATGTATTGATTTAGATGTTCTAAGGCCGATTTTATAAAAATTTTTGAAAAGGGGGCGTGGTACCGCCCACGTATATTTGAAGAAATTTTAAAATTTTGACTCTTAATAACTTCAGAACAGTTTATGCTAGTATAACGAAATTTCGTAGAGGACACACTATTGTTGTGGTAAATTCAGCTATAGAAAATAAACGAAATCGCTTCGCGACCACGCCTACTTTTTCATAAAAGTTATATTGAAAGGAGGTGGAAATATTGAAAAGTCCATATCTAATTAACTGATTTCGCTATAATAATATAATTTGGTACATACATCAACTTTCATATTCTTTACATAATTTTTTCAAAATTTTGGAAAGTGGGCGTGGCACCGCCCACTTATGAGTCAAGCAATTTTTAAATTCGACTGCTAACAACTTCAGAACGGTGTGAGATAGATTTACGAAACTAGGTACCAGGCATGTTATGTTTATGTAGAGTACTACCACAGAAAATAAGAAAAATCGGTGAACGATCACGCCCACTTTATGTGCACAGCTGGGTATGTAATGTTCGGTTTCACCCGAACTTAGACTTCCTTACTTGTTCATTTTAGTTTCAATTTATGCTTCCTCTTCTTGGCATATTTGTATATATTTAATACTCCAATAATGGCTTTGCGACGCCAACCATACGTAGAGTATTAAATGGCGTCTGTGTCGCAGGCAGCACCAACACAATACAATTTTACAAAAACAATAAATGCATGAAATAATTAAGTGCGTGTTTGCAGTTCAGTGAGCACAAGTGCAAATTTATTATGTGAAGGTTGGTGGCGCAAAAGTAATCAAATCAGTGACGCTCTTTGTCAAGCCCGTGGGAAGTAGTTTTAAAAAGGCTCTCGCACAGCTAAGAGCCCATATTCATGGCCAAAGGCGTCTAAGCGCTATGCAGTATGAAAGCCTTTTTGTGAATTATTTTTTATATTATTTCTTTTATTTTTTTAAATTTATTTAATTTTTTTTTTTTATTTTTTTTTTGTTTTATTTTTTTTTTTTTTTTTTTATATTATTTTTTTTGTTAATTTTTCTATTCATATTTTTTTATTTATTTTTTTTTATATTTTAATTTGTTTTCTCTTTTATTTTAATTAACTTTATACATTTTTTTTTAATTAAAATTTTTTTTTTAATTTAATTCTATCTTTTTTTACTTCACATTATATAAATACATTTAGTTAAGCGCAGTTCATACCAACCCAAAGATGATAACACATCATAGAAATTTTGTAGAACTTAGCGCAAACAATCCGGAGCACATGCGTAAAATCTTATTGTATATGTATGTATGTGTGAGCATCCCTGCATTCGCACATTTATTTGAAAGCTAAGTTGCCAACAAATTGTATAATTTGTAAAAGTGAAAGCAACACCGAATGGAAAATTGGCAAACAAATGCTAGTGAGAAGCTGCGAACATTTATGCACTCCCAGCTGCACTCGCTTGCATGCATGCGATTTTCCCAAAATATTTTTCGTCGATGCCGAAGCAAAACCACCTATCTAGCAATCAAATTTCACATGAGAGTGAAAAACCTAATTTCCTTTTACTCCTTTGCAACAGAATTTTTGTTTCTATTCCTAAAAGGTGATATTTACCTGAATTACCTTGAATTGAAGTAAAGTTTCAAGTAGTAGTTTTTTGCGAAATTATTTTGCCTTTAAACGGTTTTGTAAATAAATTTCTTAAAGATTCTGTTTTTTTTTTTACTAAGCGATGGATCGTAGAACCGGCAATACAAGAAACTAGCCGTGTAGGCCATGTCATTTAGCGTTACCCAGGATACACCAACGGAGAGGCGGCCTACTCTTACACTGTCAATTCTTATCCATCACCAGCCGAATTTTTTCTGTGTGTTGATAAGCCTTCTCAGTTGAAACCGCTGTACAAGGAAGCTCTTAAATATAATATTTGATGTTGCATCGAAAGTTTACAAAAAGTAAGGCAGAAGTTTAATTTTCATGTTCGCATGGGTATGGTAAAAGTAAGGCCAGTTGTAGTCGTACAGCAACAGCTTGGCGTATTTAACGAATACTAAATGAATATCTTTAATCAACCTTTTTTGGATACCAATACTAAGAGCTGTATAAATTTTCTTTAGAATGGCAATACCACCAAAACATGCGCACATTTTGGCGATCACTGAATTAAAGTGGGTAACAGACTTTTAAGTTCATCATACGCCGTGTAGCACCCAACATAAAGCTGACCATTTGGTACGTTACTATAACACTGCCGAAAGGAAATTCTTGTAACCATGATGTTTAAGTTAAGGGTCTGCTGTTAAACTGTAGGTTTCTGGTTGCTTCAACTAGGGAAGCATGAGTTACCCTAAAGAACCTGTCTCACTTGGTTGAGCGGCTGTAGTCACTTCTACCTACATAAGAACGTTTAAAATCCTTAGCCTACTTTATATTTTTGAAACACTTTCTTTGTGTCTTCACTGGCATCTACAAATATATTTATATCCAAATAGGCGGATGCCTGGCTCACACTTCAGTCACGTTTTAACGCCTTGAGCGTATTTAATTCCCTTAGCGTTAGTGATGTTTGGCTTACAAAATGTCAATTATACCACAACAATAACCATTGCAATAACAACAATAAAACCAATACACATCAGGGTAACGAAACGAATAAAAGCGTCACAACACTTGCGGCACAATTAAATTTAATTAACAAAAGTAACGAGCGAGAAAAAAAAACAGAGAAAAGCGCGCTGAGTGAGTGAAAGAGAGTTACCGAAGGAAAACGAAAAAAGGGAAAAATAAACAAAAATTATTTTTAGCGGAAAAAGCGATTTGTGTGCGAAAGAGGTGGCAACTATGTGGCTTTAAGGCGAATAGCTTCTATAAGACCAACAATGCAAACGTGACTAAGAGCGCAGAGAACTGTTGTCAGCACCAAAGAAAAAGTGTAGTGGGCGTATAATTTGATTTTGAATAATTAAATGACGGATGGAAGGTCGGCGACATTGTATTCGCTCCAGATCGCCAACACTAGCGCAGATAAGACATCTAGCTGTAATCGATATCTATAAAGCAAAAAATCGATAAACTTTTCAGTTACATCTTTTTCGCCGTAAAATACTTGCAATACCAAAGAGCATCGTCAATAAAGCGATATTAAAAAATTTGCATCCGCATCACCGCAACATTCGAGAGGAAAAAACTTCGCAGTAGTTAAAGAAGCGGCGTTAAAAGCAAGGAGAGTAGATTGTGCATTGATTGGGCAATTACGGACGTAAGTAAAGCGACGAGCGCAAAAAGCTCACTTAACTTTCTTTTGGTTTAAGCCAACGCAAATTTTTTAAATCCCGTTTTTTTGTGCGCCGCTTCACAGTTGCGCTGCCTCTACGCGCGACCGCCCATAAATCAAAAGTTACTTTGAACTTTTTTAAAAATTCAATGACCAAAAGTTTTTGCATGTTTAACAAGGCAATTCATTGACAATTATTCACGTACTGACAAAAGATAGTCGCAATAAGCGGTAAGTGGGAAAGAGTTTAAAAGAAAGAAAATTAGCAGAATAATATGAAGGCGATAAATCAACATAAAAGGAATTGACTGAATGGAAGATAGAATTTTCAAACGAAAGAGGAATTAGGAAATGCTCATAAAACATGCTGATTGACAAACCGAAAGAAAAAAATGGAAGAACGAAAATGTTAAGTTATTTTACTAAATCGTGTGCCCCTAACAATATGCTGCAGTGTTTTCCTATCTAAACGAAGCTTACTCTATTAGAAAAGTACATAGGACCTATGCATTTCTGTTCAATCGCAATATAGAGTCTACCGAAGAAAAGTTGATGCATACTTTAAGGAGCATATTTGACTTCACCTCCTTGTTGCTCGATATCCATTATATACAAATTTGGTTTGAGAAAACAAACAGTTTATTGAGTCTGTTAGCTCATAGATATGCAGGTACCCCCACGAGAGAGTATTTTTATTATCAAATTTTTTTACTACAACGATACATGCCCTAAAAGGTCATAAAATGTTTGTGCTAAGTACGTTCATAGATGAATATGTTTCCAAAACGTGCATTCCTAGAATCGCTGGCATCTAGCAGCATAAACGCATAAATCACTTCAGCGCCTAAAGTTATGTCAAGATTTTGTATAATTTAATTTTATCCGGTTTCGTCTTATTCTATTGTCTGCTTTAGCTTCAAGCTCAAATATACTTAGTATATGTGTAGAGAATTAAGAAAGAAATTACGTGCTTACAAAACAGCTATAAAATTTCGTTTTCCTTCTTTTTTGAAGCTATTCACATTTTCTATTTAATAATAAAATTCACATGTTTGTTGCTTTCCGCAAGTATAAACTCATACTAGTTGATAGATATTCGCCTTTCTATAGCCAGCATGTTATTGTACTTAGCTCATGCTGAGTTTACACGTGTGTATTTTCTATTCTTACATACCGAGCATGCTCTACCCAGAAGCTATTTAGTATACAACTGGTTAACAATGTAGCAGAGTAGTTTAAAAGTTTTCTACTCGAGCCTGCTAATAAATCTGAACAAGAAAGGAGCAAACTTGCCCGACTGCCTAATACTTACAAAATATTATTTTTAGACAAAATATATTACTGTCGTGCCGTATTTTAAGACAAAGACTTGTCCTTGAAAAACAAACCTTCGTCAAGTAATTTCTGAAGCCAGTTTTAATAGAACAAAAATTATTTGAAATAAAAATTATTTTGAACTCAAGGATGCTGTATAAAAGCTGGGACAAGAAACTTAAACTATATAGCCCACCCTGTACTCAAACATAAATTTGACAAGCTTTCTTGCAGAAACAGAGAACAAAGAAGTTATTTATTAAGGCTTGTGAATAATTAAGTTGCCACAGAAACAAGAAAATTAAAAGTTGTAGGAAATATAAAGAAAGCTAAAGTAATGCAATAAATGTAAGACAATAAAGAAAGTAAATAAAACAGTTGCGTGATTTATTTTGGGCTATTTTAACATGCCTTGTTGTGTTCAGAGTGAACTTTTATTATAGACAAGACATTAATTCGCATAATAAAACTACAAATGTATTCTATATACATTAAACTGTTCCAAAAATATATGAAAAAATTAAGGTTCGAAGTTTTCTATATCAGTTTTATTTTAGCCCAAATAACATATGTGCGAAGTTTTATTGTTCTAGGATAACGGCAACCCGTAAAGTTTTTGCTAGCAGCTTATACATAAATAGTTCACAAAAAAGTCCATCAAAATTTACATAGCTTTAATATTTGGCACATATTTAAAATACAGTCTTTTGAATTTTTTTAAAGGATAACAGGATTCTTTGCAAGAATATCGAAAAAACGCATTCACGAGAAAGGGACTTTGTAATTTCAAAAGTGTTTTAGTAGATTGCGTAACAATATGTTTTCTAGCTTAAATAATTGAGAAACTCTTGAAACTTTGCAAATATAGTAGACTTTTTATAGGTCCTACACGGCGCATGAGTAACATTTAACATTCATTTGCCTGTTCTTTTCAGAACTTTTATTACAATGCAAATTTTTAAAACACTCAGAGTTTTGAAAAGTTGAAGGGTAATAATTTTAAAGAACACTACTTCCATGTCCTTTGAGGAAAGTTAAACAAAAAAATTATATTTAACCTATATTTGAGGCGCTCAGCGCCAAAACGTCCTAACCCTCATTGTAGAAAAGAACTAACTGGCTCTACTAATCTAACCGTAACTTTTGAAATAAATACTAAAAAATCTCCCCATTGCATAGTATAACACAAGGTTATACTATCTGCTTAAATCTGTTTTTCCTAGTTTTTTTGGTATTTATTTCAAAAGTTTTGGTTAGATTAGTATAGTCAGTTAGGCCTTTTTTAAATTGGGGTTAGGCCGTTTTGGCACTGAGCGCCTCATTTCAACTATCCCTTAATATATCCACATTTTGTTTAAAATTTTCGGAAGGCGCTGCAACCTTTGATCCGGTACAGAAAAATAATATCGATTTATTAATTACGAAATCCTTAAAGGGTAAGGATACAGCAATATGAGAAGAACGAGTACATAAATCATTTTATATCGTAAATTTTATATCGCACCATCAAAAAAATAAGACTAAAACTGAAAAAAATTTGTATCATCTTTTTAATAAAAAATTGTAATTGAATTTTTATTTGTTTCAGGTATTTTATGCAAAAAAATAAAAATAAAAGTACAAAAAACTGTATGTAATAAATATCCGATATCGTGTTCGCAACATTGGTGATGAAAAACAATGTTCGATATTTTTTGTTTTTACTTTCGTTCGTGGTTTGCCAACATATCTGTCATGCCATAAATTGTCAGTTTATTGACATGATTGTAACTTTCAATTGGCATATGCATACACATAAACCAAAACTCGTGTTGAACCCGGTGCTTATGCATGCATAAATTCAGAGAAATATACACGTTTATGCATATAAAATAACTGTTCCGCTTGTGTATTTGTACATATATTTTTGACTATACAGCTACTTATTCCGCAACAAACTGATGTCATACTCCATATATGTACATATGCAGTATATCCCATATAGTGGGCATTCATAAGTCAAACCATGTGATCACACTACCGTTTGGTTTACGACTACATTCATACTGTCATTGTCATTAGCTCGTCACAGTCACCATTGCGGACAGCCCCTCAAAGTATGCTACAACAGATGAGTTATCTGCATTGCTCTGCCACCTTATTTTTGATATGCGGAAATCGGTGCTCAAACTTGTGCACACTCATACCCCAGTAATTATTTATGCGAATGCATATTTGAGTTTTCGAATTTACCGAATATTCTTTAAAAAATATATTAAAATGCATTACACAATTCGTTTCGTTTTGTGTCATTGCCAGAATGTGACACAGTTCATGATAATCTTTTATTATTTTTCTTCATTTCATTTCTTTTTTTATTCTCCCTTTCGCTAGTATTTTTGCAATTTTTATAACCAAAAATGTCAAATGTCCTTCTCAATTTCAACACTTTTACTCAATTCTGACACCGATACAACGATATTTATTTATTTATGTAGCAGCAACTATGTATTTGTGTATAGTTTAGGGTTGCCAAATAAGAGCACTCAAGCTTAAAAATATATAAAAAAAAGTGCTTGACTCTTTAAGTCGGATTATTACTATTTTCACAAACTTCTTTTCATATTTTTAAGCGTAAATTCAAAATACATTGTAGGTAGTTCGGAATTCTCTACTTGCACTTTTTGCTTTAGCTTTAGATTACCCACCTAGGTTACAGCGCTTGTCTTGCTGCGGTAGTGACGATGAAAAAGATTAAAGCTGTAAAAGCTTAGCAACATAAAAGTCAAGGTCTGAACCGATTACAATATAGTTCCGGTTTTGCAGCGTGTTTCGGTTTAGGTTCCGGTTTCGTTCTTCGACATTTATTTCGGTTTCGGATAAGGCTTCGTTTCGGTTTCGGTTTCCAAATAAATTTATTAGCAAAATATTAGAATGGAAGCTTAATGAAATGTATAAATCGTCAAAATGAGTGGTGCCTTCTGAGACAAGCCTGAACATTTCTTTTTCGGATCTCGTAAATTTTTTCAATCAAAATAACGGTTACGGTTTCGGTTTAGGTTTTGAAAAATGAATCGATTTCAATCGGTTACGGTTTCGGTTTCGGTTTGAGTCCTTGCTAAAAGTAGAGGATCTTTTTAGGCGGAATCAAAAGTATTTCAACTACATTCAAGGAAAAGTTTTTCGATGATTGCCCAACCTGGCAACTCTTATCCATTACGTATTTCCAATATTTTCATTAAATTTTGTTGCACATAAATGCCAAACTATAATACCAACCGATTTTATGAAAGTCAAAAACACAACAACAACAAAATGCTGCAAATAAAAAATGCATATTTGTTTTTATTGTTGTCGCACTAACTGCATATAAAATATTTATTTGGAAACCTAGCGCGTCATTTTCATTTTGCTTTGGGATTCAAGAGCAAAACTTTGTGCTTTTCTAATATTTACAAATAGTTGAAATAGTGGATCGAGGATTGAAAATGTCAACGACTAATGCTCTGGAAGTCACAAAGCGTTAGTTTGTTGTACAACAAAAATATGTATGCAAATGAATGCAAAATTGTTGGAATAGAATTTGTACAAAAGTACTCAAACGTGTGTTGTTTGAGTTTCGCTACACTTTTAATGGCTTATCTAAATCATTAAGCAATGTTAGTTGGCTATGTGTACGTTTCGTTCTTGTTTTGACGTCAATTTGTTTGAGGTGAGTGCTGAATTGTGTGTATGGCACTGAACTGCACTGTGCTGATCGAGAGAGCTCATTGTATTAGATTTAGCGCATCCAGGTGTGCTTAATGGGACTTAGCCCTCTGAATACCTGCTTCTGCGCTACATAAGTCCTAATAGAACTAAGTACTAGCTCTGAACGAGCTGTTGAGTTGCGCTGAATTGTTTTAAAGTGAGCTGAATAGAGCTGAATTCATTTAAATTGAGTTGTAAAGAGTTACAAAAGTGTTTCTAGGAGTTTTTTGCCAAAATATGAGCTGCTGAATTGCGCTGAATTGTTATAAAATGAGCTGAATAGAGCGGAATTCATTTTAAACGGGCGGTAAAGAGCTACAGAGGTGTTTCGAGGAGTTGTTTTTACAAATACGAGCTGCTGAATTGCGCAAAATTATTATAAAAGGAACTGAATTGTTATAAAATAAGCTGAATAGAGCTGAATTCATTTTAAACGGGCGGTAAAGAGCTACAGAGGTGTTTCGAGGAGTTTTTTTTACAAACACGAATATATGAATAGAGCTGCAGAGGTGTTTTGAATACTGATTTGACAAATAAGAGGTGTTGAATTGGGCTGAACTCTTTTAAAAGGAGCTCAATAAACATTCAGAGGAGCTTCGACTTGTGCTACGATAAAAGATTGTCAGTCGTTAGGAATGCAGCTCAAGAAAGCGAAAAGTGTCAAATATACTAGACAGAGTCCACCACAAAGTCGAGTACGCGAGCAATGCCAATTTAAACGGATTTCGAGTGTAAATTGTTAGTAAGAGTAGGAGAGACAACGGGTATCCTGACTGGTAAAGTGAAATTCGAAAGCAGGGCAGAAGGACAAATCTAGCAAAATTCCGCACGAAACACGCTAAAACCTAATTAACAAAAGCCGCAGCAGTAATGAAAATAGCAAGCAATGGAAGAATATATCAAGAGAAAAACTGTAATGCAACGAAATCCAGTGCAAAGTGCGAATGAAGGTGGTTGCAAACTACACTCATTCATCTTACAAGCAACTAACTAAAAGCGCGATAATTAGCTGGTCGTGCATTTTTTAGCGACAATGTTGTTACAAGCTGTTTATGTAGACAGTTATGCCATTACGCGCCCATTTAGCCGGGGTGTGTTGCTGCACCCTCGACTTGTGTCGCAACCACAAAACTGTGCCACCAAAGTAAGTAAGCAAAGGTTAATGTCAACTTAGGACTGTTTAAAACGTGCTAAATGGGCGCAAATGTGCAAGCAACGGCAAAATGTGACCACCAAATGCAGGAAATGGCAATGGAACTTGATAATTGGAAAAAATTTGCATGTAAATTTGTGGCAAGAAAAGCAAGAATAACAAAACACCAAAGCAGGCTTGTAAAAACCATTCGAAGGAAATTCCAATGAAACAATATGGCGTTCGTATGTAGATAGGGTGCGTCATTTGATTCATATTGTAATGAATGTGAGGTAAAGTCTTCGTGAAGCTTCAAGATAGAGGATATTCCGTAGTGACCGAAGTGAAGCGTTTTCTCAGACTATAAGGGGCGAAAATCCTATGTTGTACTAAGGATGTGAGTCGGCTAATAAATCAGTATTGACTCGTGCAATTCCACAACCACGTAAATGCTGGAACACCATGGATTGCCATGCACATCCTATCCAGACATCAAGCGAAAGCCACGATTATGTTATTTAGAAGACATAGCCGGAAGCCGGCAACAAGCCCTAACTACGCTGCATATAGTCTTCGAGGAAAATGAAGTTTACAACCTAATATCAACCTTTTTTAGCCAAAACACAAACCAAATGGATCACCCTCTATGTGCATATATTTTTGCTCTACCATCAATCAGCGAAAAGACAAGGCAAGGCAGAATGTATGGAAGCGTTGTGCAACTACAGCTCGTTTGACAAGCGTCGCAAATGCAACTTGACAGCTGACATTGAAGGTCATTTGGCGCCATCACTGTTGCACATATGCTCTGACATGCAACTACAACAACAAAAATTTTGGTTAGGCGCAGCTTTTAGTGGCAGTTGCGTTGCACTTGAGTGTCGTCTTGGGGCACATTCACAAAACGTCAACTGCACTACCCCTTAAAGGAATTTTTTAGGTTTCCGCATTTATTTTATTTTTCGTTTATATGGCTTCTATTGATCTGCTGTGCATATTTAATTGAGCTACTACCTGGCGATGTATGTATGCCCTAAATGCTCGAAAGGAACTCCTCTTCTTCCTTAGCTGCGTTAAAAATGCGCGATTATTCCAATGGTATTAAGTTGTTTGGCACTTAAAAACTTTCATCACCCAACTTGGCCTAGAAAGTCACTTTCTCGCCTTATTTCTGGTTTAGTTAACAATCAATGGCGACTGGCACTGCGCCAAAAAGTTGAGTTTGCAAGTAAAAACTGCAATATGTGTCACGCAAAAATAACTGTAAAGAAGATAAAGACGACGGAGTGTGAAAGAAAAAGAATGATTGAGAAAAGGAAGTAGCAAAGTAAAAGCAAGTAAATATAAGGAAGAGAAAACTCACTCAAGCAAGGATTTTGCTAAATACATTTTAGTGCGCTTTTGGGCGTTGCTAATTTAAAAACTTTCTTTATCAGCTTGCAGGCAAATATTCGCAGCATACAAAACTTTTACCTTAGTTTGCGAAATTTAAGACTTCGTTTGGAATGCGTTACGAGTCCTTTGATTTATTTAATCCTAGCTCATACAATTTCCCATAAGCCAAAAAAAATGTTGTTCCCCAGCCATTTCATTTCTTTAAAAGTTCGAATTAAAGACATTTGACAGAGAGATTAGAGATTAAGGGAGTCATCCTTCTGTTATCGGTAAAAAAGTAGCATATTTATAGGCTGGCACTGCCATACAAGTAAGGTTGCATATATGTAGGGACCTAGTAGAGAATTGAATATGGTTGTTAAATAAACTACTTTACCAAGATTCCGGAATATTTTTGAAAGTTATGGTACTTTAAATTGAGCTTCGAAACTTTTCGAAAAATTTTCCCAACAAAGCCTACTTAGCACTACCAAAAATTTAAAGACTTTGCCGGAACTACGAAAATAAAACTAAACTTTAAAAACTGAAATCTAATATCTATCCCGCCTTAATCGCACATGAGCGATTAACCCGTTAACCACCAACGTGAGTCGCGCGAGTAAAAAAATTAATAACAAATTTGTTAATTTTGTTCGGAGTGGTTCACATTTTAATCATGTTAAAATTGGAACTCCGTGTACTTGTGAGCTTTGTAGGGCTGCATAAATTTAGGCGCTGATGTTGGCCATACAAGTTCATATTCGTGGTGTATATTTTCAGACCCGGAGAAGGTTTTTGACCGTGGCTAGTAGGTTATGACTACCGTAATCGCATCAATGGATAACAATCGGAATAAACTGCGAGTCGCCCTAACCATAAAGTGTAATTTCGTTCGAAGAGGTGCCCTTCAAACCTGTGAACGTGTGAGATTTTGCAAGGCTGCATAATTTTAGGCGCTGTTGTTTGCCACACAAATTCCATTCCTAATGCAAAATTAGAGAAAGAGGCTAGCCATGGTTGGTAGGGTAGACAGTCAGATACAGAATGTTGCAGTTGCACTAAAACCGAATATTGCATAAACAATTCTCTAAAATTTGTGTAGGACACTCAAACAAACCCGATCAAGCGATGAGGAGTGCATAAGATCTTGAAATATTCACTTATATACGAGTGCATGTGCGTCTTTGCATACGATTTTCCATGCATATCATAGTAGCGTATTAACGTAGTAAATCCGTTGAAGCAAAAAAGGATTGAACTAAGTAAAATTGAATAGCACAATCAATTCAGAGAAGCAACAAAAGCGTTGGAAACTGTAAGGCGGCGTGTGTTAGGTATTTCATTTCATTGGAATTAACTGGAGACTTCACTTCATAGCAATGCAATAACAAAAATATTGTTTGTGTATATTTTATAAGCTGCAGCTTAGTCGCTAGATAAGATGTTGACAAAGTCAAAGAGAAAATGCCGATAGCTGGCAAAAGTAGCTCAGAACTACATGTGAGCCAAGAACAACTATCGAATGTAGTTGACTTTGGTATTGTGTACTGTGGTAAAGTCAACTGAAATATTCAATAGCTGCCGTTGAAGCACTTCATCCACATCCGCTTGGAAGTTGCTTACGCACACAAACACAGATGCAAATGCTTGCCTATCTAGTTTATGTAAGAATCCTTTTTACACAAGCTTGCTTATAATGCCATAACAACATAGCGAGCAACAGGATTAAGTTGTTGAACAGAGTATGCGAGTATTGAAAGAGTATGGCATCTACAATAACAACAACATAGCAGCAAAAATAGCCTACTTCGTTGTCAGCATTGCTTTGGCTTTTGTGGTACTTGCGGTATTTGCTTTGGGCAGCCAGTGTTCACAACGATAAAGAATGCGTTGGGTAGCACACACGCACATATTTACACATTTTTGATTTTCATTTTTTGGTTTTATGTTTTTTTCTGGCATTAACTGTGTCACAAAGAATATATTAAATTACGATGCTGTAACACATTTTTTAATATGCATTCGCCTGCTTAAATATTACAAATTATAGCGTACTACAAGAGAGGAAAATTCCACGCATCCATTGTTGAGCATACACGCGCCCATACTCATACCATTCTTATACAATAGGCGCGTTTAATTTAAACAAGCGTGAAGAAAACGCACAACACTGGAAACATTAAACCCTGTTAAAATTTTTATTTAATCTGTCTAAATATTTTTCTGGCACAAATTAAGACCGTGTTCACAAAAGAACTGTTTTTTTTTCACTGTTCAAAACAACCTTTCAAGTTTCGTATCTAATAATCGCCTTCTAAGGGATATATATAAAATAAGCGAGTTTGTGTTGTTGCTTTGAAAGATAATGTATGTTTATGACTATAATTTTCACACTTCCTTAGATTAAAATGCGCCTAGTAAGTGCGATCCAGCATACGATGTACCAATTTTTTTACTCTCAGCTTAAGCATTGAGCTTGTTTGAAGTTTCTTTTGAATATTTTATATTTCAATCGCTGCTGAGATTGCCCACTTGGGAAGCTATGCGCGCACTCAGTTACTCATATTGAATGTTATAAATTCGCCTTACCACTTTTCGTTGTGCGCTTTTAAATTTTTTTTTTCCTGAACTCAAAGTTTGCAAATGATTACAAAAAGTTTAAAGTAATTTTCAGATATTCTAAATTGAAGTTAGTCCAATGGGAGTGTTTATCTATTATATATAAATGCGCAAACATAACTGGTTTCTCCCTTTTTTGCAATAACCACAATTCTAAGGTATATAAAATTTGGTATGTATCGATATGTCTCGCCGAGCAGGGTGTCCGACAACAAACCAAAAATTAAAAAAAATTAATTATAATATGATTTGAAAATCACACCACTAAAAGTGCTATACACGCATTCGCTTTATAGAGCCGCTGTTATGGGTGTATGTACATAGGTATGACCACTTGCATTGTTGTGTTTGCATTCATTGCCGTAGGGTGAGTTGTTTTGATGGCAGCAGTAAGATAACATGAGCCAGCGCGTCAACTTTATTGAGCTTAGGTACAAACTGTGTTTACAAAAACAAAATCTTTGCGTGGGGATTCAGATAAGCAAATGCTTTTGAAAAAAAAGCACAAATAAGCTAGATCATGCACAAGGCCCTTCTTGGCTACACTTAGTGAAATAAAATAAAATGGAAAATTGATAAAATTAAAAAAAAAAAAATCAGAAATAGAAAAGTGGTTGAAAGTAAAAAAATAAAATTTGTTGGAAATGAAAGGAAAGGGAATAAGGGGTCGTGCATATATGACGTCACGCGATTTTTGGTAGTTTTTGACCCCCCCCCTCCCCCCATGTCACACCCAGTCACAAACTCCAGACCCCCCCCTCCCCCTCGAATGTCACATCACACCCTTAATAAATATAAATTCAATATTTATTTGACATAAAATCTGATACATATTTAGAATGTTTATATTAATTATTAAATAATATTTGCCAATCGAAAGAATGAAAACGTGCTAAATTTGAAAACGTTCATGGACGTTGCACGCTAGAAAACATGCAAAAAATAACGTGACATCACATAAGTGCTACTCCCCCCCCTCCCCCAATGTCACATTTCGTCACAAATCGCAGACCCCTCCCCCCCCCTCAAAGAGCGTGACGTCATATATGCATGACCCCTAATATAAAATAAATAAAAATGAAACAAAATGAAATAAATAAAATTATTGAATTAAGAAAATAATAGGAAAGGAAAGGGATGGATAAAAGGAAAATAAAGGTAAGTTAAAGAAAGGAACCGAAAATATGACAGAAAAATCAAAGGGAAAGGAAAGGAATGGAAAAGAAAAAAAGGAAGGGAAGAAAGGAAATGTAATGTAGGTAAAGCAGTGGAAAAGAGAAGCAAAAGGAGAAAGGCAAAGAAAGGAAAGAAGAAAAAAAATAAGTGAAAGAAAATGTAGCGAGGAAGAAGGTATGGAAAATAAATGAAAATAAAATAAAGGAAAGAAAGGTAATGAAAAGCTAAAAAAAAATAAGTTAAGGAAATGAATGAAAGAAAAAGAAAAGCAAAGGAGTTGCGGAAAGGAACAAAAGAAAATAAGGAAACGGTAGGAAAGGAAAGGTAGGAAAAGGAAAGGTAAGGAAACGAAATGACAGGAAGAGAAATTTAAGAAAAAAGTGAAAGAAAATAAAGGTAAGAAAAAATTAAATAAAAGAAATGAAATGAAAAAAATGAATAAAATGAAAGGAAACTAAAGCAACGGAAACGAAAAGAAAGGAAAGAAGGATATTTTTTAGTATGTTCGATTACTCCAGGGCATATCAGGTTCGTTTATTTTAGGTTACGTGATGTAAGGTCAAGCTATTTTAGATTGGGTTATGTAAGTTTAGGTTAGGTTATGTTGTCTGCCTGTCTACTCAGCATAGATAAGCTACAGCCTTGTCTCCTTTGAAAGTGGTAAACCAATTACCTCCATCTAATGTAGTAAGAATAAGGATTGGGTTTGCTATGGGGCTAAAATTTACTGAAGAATTCTGGAAAGTTTTAATCATATATTTAAGAGTCTTTCTAGACTGAAGTTTACGTTTAACTTAAGCAGTGCGTAAGGTTTGGCTCCCAAAAGTAGCTATTCATTAATGTTTGAAATCATTAAAGCAAACGGGGCACTTAAGTTGTCGACTCCAATTACTTCCATTTAACGTCGTCCTCGAATTCCCTTTTCAAAACTTAATTCCTTCATTTCGGTACGAAGGTGAACCCAAGTGCCGTTCAATTTTCTTTTCCAAGAATTTTCAATTGCTCCAAAAAGTATGCAACGATTTTTCGGACATGCCTTCCATCCAACTCAATGTCAACATCCAAGAACCCACAAAGAAAATCATTTTACTGCTTCTTGGCAGACTATTTCTTAGTTCAAGCATACTTTAAGGCGCCACACGCGAAATTGTGTCATTGCTATTATGGCTTTGTTGCTATTGTAAGTGAGTTTGTTTGCATTAATAAATCAAAAATCATTTGATATGAAAACTTGTTCATACACACATAAATACACCTAAACAAAAGCAAAGAGTGGCATACTTTCCGACGCTTTCAATTTTTTTTAATAAGCAACACCAAAAAAAGTAGTGAGAGGGAAATATCAAATGTCATTTACTTTACGCCAGCATACAGAATAGGGTATATACATATTTGTTTGTGGGTGTATGTTACTTGAAGTATGTGTCATAATGCAAAGCGAATATGAGACGAGAGCGCACACGAAGCGGTACAACACAAAACACGCGCGCAATTGCAGTAAAGGAGAAAACACGCACGGACACCCGCACACCGACTCACAACCACCAAGCGCATCCTGTTGAACGTTGCAACAACATTGTGAAATGGGAACATTGTTGGGATGAATACATTAGAACACAGTCGACCGAGCGCACAACCGAGTGACGATTAATGACCCACCGAGTAGCCTTTTAGGCGTTGAGTCCAATGTCCTGTTAGTCAGCTAGTGAATTAGCGTGCCAACAAATGCCAGTCGCTTAGCCAGTCAGTCTGTCTGCCGTGTTTCTAATAATTTTGTTTTTTTTTCGCTTTATTTGTGTGCGTGCTCGTGCGTGCCGCTTATGTTTGCATGTGTATTGCTTTGTGTTTGAATTCGCTTCGTTTGTGCTCGTTTTTGTGTGTATGTCTGTGCTTTTGGCTCACTTTAGGTTTCGAAAATCCTGCTTCTATCGATATGCATACTTTTTCTTTTTTACTGCCGACCTGCTGCTCCTACTTTTGCTGCCGCCCGCGTCTCGCCACCCTTGTCGTAATGTTCGTCGTTGCCGTTGCCATCGTTGTTATCGTGACTCGTTCGCCACTCGCAATACCCAATGTCATTACACAATAATTTCGCTTTTATTTAAAATTTCACTTTTCATCACAATTACCGTTGCGATTTCGCAGATTTTCCCTTTCGTTGAATTCACGTTTCCCAACTTAATTTTATAAGATTGGTCTACTTTTAGGCGTTTTGTCGTAGACAACGCACTTAATTATTCACATTTTTCACATTTTTTCTTTCACAAAGTTTAAGTGACTTATACAAATTAAACTTTTTTCTACGGATATATACTAAATACTTCTGATGTTGTGTGAATTTTTTAATATTTTTTGTTGGTAATTTTTCAAAAACGTTTCTTTCCACACACACGCACACACATTGTCCGCGCCGTTGTAGCGACAACGTTGCACTTAGTAACGCACCTAAAAGTTGACTACAAAAATGAAGCGAAATATTTTTCCGACGAACCATTCAGGCCTGTGGTGAATTTCTCTTTAACCGTTATACGTTGGGTTGTCTGCTGAGAGCGTACTCTATATGAGTTTCTCATGTGAAAATGAGATAGCAAGCATTTTTAGTGAGCGCGCATTGTATTTTTGAGGTGAATAAATAACAGCTGACTGAAGTAGAATTATATTTGAATTTTGTCATAATAGCAATAAATTAGTTTTGAAAGGAATGCTAAGGGACCAAATCTTTTGTCGAATTATGAAGAATTGTGAGTGAAAACGCTACAAGTCCACTTTTAAATTTGACGTGATATGCAAATGTTTTTTTTTTTTAATTTTAGCTCACCACTGTATGTCCGCGCCATCTGTCTGCCATTAGCGCAAGCTAAAGCTGCGGCAACTTGCCATGCGCGAAAAACACTGTCAAAGCACTGTTAAACTTTCAAAGCTTTCAGATATCATTTTGGCAACCCTGCTGGAATGCAGAGAAACATATTTTCACACAGACTAGGTATAAAAGTTCATTTTAACATAGAGAAACTATTCAAAGCTGTTATCATGATGTTTAAGAATTGATATTTAACTGTGGAAAACAGGTTACGGGCCACTGTGAAAATTGCCTTGAAGGGAATAAACAAAGAGTAGAAAGGGATTATAGTGGGTTGCCAGCTTTTGTTCTTTATTTGCCTTATATATATACTTAAAATAAACTTTCCTTTATATCAGTTAACATTATAAAAATGTACCTATCTTATTTATTGGAGAGGTTGCTTGTTTTGCATAATATTCTTTGTTTTCTTAATTAGTACGTTTAGTTACAAATCTTTCCCATTTTTCCCGAGCACTTGACATATTTATGATTTAGCCTGTTTAGATAATAATTTTATGTACTTTGGCACTGTTTAGCAGATTTGTTGTTGAATTTGTTTAGTTACCATTTTACTAAAGCTTATCGCTTAATAATGATTTGTTTTTATTACGACGGTGATAACGAAACCCTATTATACCCTATTTTACATACTAAAGGAAGGGGATAGCTCAAAAAACGGTGTGAAAAATATTTGTTTGTGATCTGCAAACGGCAGCCGTGGTGTAGAGGAAGTTTGCTGGGCCTTTCGCATCCAAGTTTACTGGCTAGAAAACAGTTTCTCCTCAGCTGCGGGTCATCTCACGCCCTCCTTCACATTCGTAGATCGACCATCAAGTTGCACGTCATTACATTTTGTGGAGTGTAATCGTCTCCTACTACAGGCATTCCTAGCCCGCAGGGTTTTTTGGTAAACCTTTCGAGTGTATTTCTGTCTTGGAAAGTAGAAAGTATGTACATTAAGTATCTAAAGACTGGGGCTCATCAGTCCTCTGCAATCAGTTTTACCAGCTGTGCTGGGGAAACGCCCCTATGTACATATATGTATACATATTACGCATATCCCCATAATTTAACTTAACAACTGCCATTCCAGTAATATCTGTTAATCAGGTATAGGCTGTGTCAAAGGGCGTGTTTGGTTTGGCCGAAATGCTCATAAAATTGCCTCAAATGAAATAGCTTAACCCTTGACGCACCATGAAAAAGCTAACATAATTGAGCATGAGATAAAGGCATTTCTATAACAACTCCATCAAGATGTCTGGAGGACAAGGAATAACAACAGTGCTTTTTTGGACTTTTCAGGAGACCATTTTAACGATTCAAAGTAATGTTTTTCTTTGAAGTGATTTTCACAAATCTTAAACACATGTGAAATCAAATATAGAGATTACAACCGTGATAATAACTCAAAACTTCTAAAATACCACTTTCGTAGCTATTTCCAGTGACCACAGATATTCTGGCAATCTGAAGTAAAAATTATCATCAGATCGAGGGAATCTTTTGAAAAAAAAAATGGCTTTGATATAGTCCCATAGTCACTCTACGGAGTTACTGCATGAAATGTCTATCGCCATTTGAAAAGTAAAGTAGAATAATGTTTGTTTAGTACACAAATTCCCCGCATGGGTTAAACAACAAACATGTTTTTGCTCCATTTATATAAAAACGCGCATATTAAAATAGTACAACTCGTGCCGACCAGTTTTCAATACTCGAATCTGTCAAGTACAAAGTCCAATTCAACACAGCGCTATGCAACTTAGTAAATAAGAGAAAATGTTGTTGATTTTCGTGTTGTCACAAACATATATCTTTAAATATAATTTCCGAAGCGCCCACGATCACACGCATAGTGACGGCAAGTCAGAAAAATCGATTATGGATAATCGATTTTTTTTTATTGAGAAATAAATCGTTTTGTATAAAATCGAGCTTTAAAGAAAGTAGTAGACTTTTGTCGATAAAAATAAAAAAATACCATGAGCAATAAGAATAAAAAATATAAAATATGTTGCTTTCAAAACTTAAATACACAAACGCTACTCGCCTTGATTTAATTTTAGGTAAATAGTTATCATGATTAGTAAATTTTTGGCTATTGACTTAACCAAAAACTTAATTAACTTATGAATATTTAAATAAAAACAAAAATGGTTTGGTGTTTAAAAAGATAATAATAAGTTATAATTACTGTGAGAAAAGCTCAGTTTTGCCTAATATTTGGCTACAATCACATAGGTTTGCCCATTTTTTATCTACCACGATAGTCGACTATCAAAAAAATAAATGATTAAAGTAAAAATCGATTGTTTACTCACAACTCTACCCACGCATGGCAGATAACAAAACCAAAACAATTAAATAAGTATGAAAATATGTAAGCAAACAAACAAGTTCATCAGCTATGATATTTGTGAGGGAAGAGAGAAAAATGTCAAACAATCGTGCAGGTTTTTGAGTACTCGTGTTAAGTTATCAAAGAGTATAAATAAAAATCTGTTTTCTCAATAGTGACAGAAATAGATTTTTGATAATGAGCGAGACACTTTTGAAGTCAGTTATTGGCCCTTTTTATACAATATATATTTTTGTAACTTTTGAGTGTCACGCCCACTCTTTTCACTTATCCGAATACTGGTCCTCGAGCGTGCCCTCTTTAATTTTTTTTTGTTCTACATTTAGGTATACATACATAGTTTGAATTACAGCAGAGACAAAAAACGGTTTAACGTTTGTATGAGCCACTATGTGGTGCGTCAAATTCAAAGGTCTTTTTTTGACATTTCATTGCAGAAACCCCGACTTTTTTTGCACTGAAACCCCGGGCCTTAATGTAACGCATCTTAATTTAGTTAAGGTTGTCATACACGAAATGTATTGTTATCTGTACCTGTCACGTTTTCGATCCATATGGACTCATATGTGTGTCAAATTCTAAATTTCCTATGCGTTTACACTTTATGTCAGATGGAGATAGAAACCATTCTATTACTTGTGTTCATACATATGATTTGTCAGAAGACATTTCTCTTTTGTGTTTACTCGGTTTGAATTTGTATCCATACCAAAAAGTGACATATACATCTGATAAAGCATATCGTGTAATACCCACTTTAGCTTTCCTCTCCAGGCAGTTATTAAATATATTTTTTTTCTCATTGCAATTTTTTTCACTTATCGCGACTTACTTTAAATTAATTTACTCTGAAAAAAAAAAAAAGAATTACCCGTCGACTAAAAAACACAGAAGCCTGATGATTCTGATAATCTTAGGGATAATTTTGTTTCCTACTCGATGTGG
Organism: Campiglossa producta; assembly: GCA_964058755.1. Taxonomy (NCBI): domain Eukaryota; kingdom Metazoa; phylum Arthropoda; class Insecta; order Diptera; family Tephritidae; genus Campiglossa; species Campiglossa producta. The sequence continues at coordinate 1,359,965 of CAXKVI010000005.1, forward strand.
TACTCGCCACTCGTTCCACGCCATTTAAGCTTTTTTCGAATTAAATAATACAGCTATAAAATCTCTTTAAGCTGCGAAGTATTGGAACCCCTAACATTTTCCTTTACCTCTATAATTTTGTTTCCTCATTCACTTAAAAAGCGCTCAAAACACTTTATACAAAATTGTTTGTTTTGTTGGTTGCAGTCAATCAATTATCAGCGCTCTCAGGGATGAATTAACTATGAAATTAGCTGTCAATATAATTAATGATTTACGTAAACATACAATATGTAAATTTATAAAATAAAAATATTCGCATATACTAAAGTACTGACACGTCAATGTTCTGGGCAATGATTTAATAACAGTTATCAGTGCTCATTTAATATATTTCTTTAATACTCATTTTCCCATTAAACTCAACAGATATAGAAATTTATATGTTTATCTCATGAATATATGTACTTACATATCGACGTGCCATACGAAAACTAACACTTTTAAAATTTCTTACGAAAACTAACACTTTTCAAATTCTGTAAGAAGACTAACACTTTTATTTTGTGTCTGACGAAAAATAACACTTTTAATTTGTGTCTGACGAAAACTAACACTTTTATTTTCTGTCTGACGAAAACTAACACTTTTGGCTAGTACATTTTCTTCAGAGAAAACCTGAAAGTGTTACTTTTCGTCAGACACAAAATAAAAGTGTTAGTTTTCTTCAGACACAAAATTTTTGGTGTTAGTTTTCGTATGGCACGGCGATATGTACATATGAGTGTGAAGTTTTGTATAAAATACAAGGTTAACAGTTAGTTTTATATGCATTTAAGTCAGAGAACTAAAGGCTGGCTTTAGTTTGGGATTTCCAGTTTTCCCAATGTTTTTAAAGACATATTTACAGTCAAAATTAAGTGGATACTTAAGGGTCAGTTACATAAAGCTTTACTTTGACTTTACCTCAAACTTTGACTTTGACAGAAAAGTTCAGTATACGTATTTAAACGAAGCATGGCAAATTGGAGACCTCAAAGTTGAAGCAAGGTTAAAATTTGGCAAACTCTCAAATTTTGCTTGCTTTGACAATCAGATGTTGATGACTTTGCTTTAATTAATGAATAAAAAGTTGGAGGAAATAATAATTATTTCATTTTTTCTCTATTAAATTAATAAATTAACCAAAACACTCTGAATGCAAAGAAATAAATAACGAAAACAAATGTATAAAAGAGAAACGTCAAGGCGTTCATTGTAGCATATCTCTGAAGTTGGACGCAAAGTTTTGAGGTAGCAAATGTCAGGCGAGGTTAACAAAGCTTTATGTATTCGACCCTTTAAAGTTAGGCTTGACTTTTTGACACAATTTTCAACGGCCTATCTGTCAAAAATTCCGACGCTTACTTTAGGTACCTACTTAACTTCTAACCAAAAAACTCAATAGGTATACATGGAAATATGACTTTACAACCCGTAAAGCTGTCCTTTCCTTTTTCAAACATTTCTTCCGAAACGAAAGCAATGGCTTTTCGTTCAAAACAATTTTTGAAGCGCATTTACACAATTAATATTATCAGCAAATGCACTCAATAACCTTTTCATATTACATTTTATAAATCAAGCCATTTTGTGAATCAATGAACATATGAATAAATATATTTTTAATCAGCATTGAAGTGAAATGACGTCAATGCATCATCGTGTGGCTAGACAAGACAGCACATCTAGACGGAAATGGTAAAATCTTCAAATTATTTAAAAAGGTTGTGAACACGGGAAAACAATATTTAGATTCCGATTATAAGAAGTTTGAGTGTGCAAGAAAATTTCTATAAAAACGTAAAAAATGTTTTAGAACCTGAAAGCGCTATAAAGAGAACCAGCAATTAGATTTACTACAAAATTATAATTGTAGCCTGTAACAAAAACAACTATCACTTTAACTAAGAATATAAATTTTAGATACGGGTTTAATAGCTCAATGCAAAAGTATCTGAAGCAAACATTTGTGATAACATTAGGGTGTGTCATTTAAAGATTTTTTTTTTTTGTTTGTTCGACTAAAAACAAATTTATTTGTTTTGAACAATTTACCTATTAAAGGCAGAGATTATTCAAAAACGCCCCAAACTCATCTAAAAATGAATTGAGTTTCCATCGAAACCACAAAGGTTTATATATTTTACCAAACTGATTTTCGATTCGCAAAACGAAGAGGATTTGAGCGGATTTAAGACCACATTTAAGACCATAAATAAACAAAAACAGCAAGAAATACAACCAAAATAACGAATTGACGCCTAGATGTCGCCGAGATGGTGGATTAACAATCATGTAATGGTAAATATATGGTTGAATAATAACCAAAAAAGTAATCCTCAATGTTGTTAATCTTCAATGTTATTTGTATCAGGGTTTTTCTAGATCATAAAAAAAGAGTTACGAGGTTAAAGCAGAAAAGGGACGATAAGTAATCTAGCTCCTGGTAAAAAAAAAATTGCCTGAGAGTGACACACTCTAATATATACCCATACGTGTTCACATTTCGCAAACTAGAGATAACTGCAATCAGTTTCCAAAAACAACACAACAGAGTAACAACCTGAACTTTGAGCGAAACAATCAACAATGACAAACAAAATTTCACACAAAATACTGTTTTTAGCAAAATTTTAACGATCCAAAAAAGTGCAAAATAAAAACAAAATCAAACAAAACAACTCTTTTGTTGCCGCTAAGGTTTATATAAAATAATAACACAGAAATATAATCAAAATAAAACAAACAAAAAAAATATCAACAGCAATCAAGCTGATGATCGCATACCAAATACAAGTATACAACTTTACTTGTACATACCTCCTTATCATATAAACACATATATATGTAGATCAATCTATGAGACAAGTAGGCAGCGTCGATGCCGCCTGCAAGAGCAATAAGAACGCAGCAACACTTTACAAAAAGGCCTAGAGCAACGAGAGCTGCAGACAACCCACGATCGAACAGTTGTGTGGCGACAAGCAACGACTAAAGACGCGTTTTGTCAAAAGAAAAGTGTTAAAATTAGAAACAAATAAAAAGATAATAAATATAGTATAGAGTAAAACAAGTTTTAAATAGCAAATTTAAAACTACTTTTTGATAAACAGAAAAGCACATGTGAAGTGATCTCAAAATCTAGAAAATTATTCAAGAAAAAACTCTACTCTTTGTGTTATTTATTGTTTTATAACTTACCTGAAATAATAAATTCGTAAAAAAAATGCTTCGCCATTTGATACGCTCTGTTCTTTTCGCGCAACCTGTCCAGTCCTCTATGGTGGCGGTGGCGCCCAGCGCTCGTCGTCTGAACACAGCTGCAAGCGCGCAATCCACCCAAGCTGGTGTTAGCCAAACGGATAAATTTTTAACTTATAGCGACGAAGAGGGTTTTATTAAGCAATCACCCTTTGATCCCGTAGAACCAGTTAACCTCACAGTGGAGAAATATATTTGGCGAGATTTTAAGAATTACGAAAATGACATAGCAGCGGTGAGTGTAGTGGAAAAGTTACTTACATTCTATCCACCAGCATTTTTATTTTATTTGAGTATTCCCGAAATACAGCGCCACCTAAGTAATATTTAAAAATTTAAGGATCCTTAAAAGAAAATTAAAAAAAAAAAAACGATATTTTTTTAACAAATCGTTATTAGCTTCTAAACCACACTCCAAGTGTCTAGTTCGTTAAGAAGGAATCTTTAAAAAATTCTTCACAGTATTTTTATCATTTTTTTAACTCGGTTTAGTATTTTTTCCATGTAAAGCTTTTGGGTAGCCCTATCATCTGATTGTACGCTTCATGATTATTTGGTAGTTATAAGCGAAACAGAGGCGAACTTCAACTAAAATAATGAACCTTATCAAGCTACGCCTTTTTATTCTTGTTGGCGTATAGCCAGGACAAAATTTTTTCAGGTAATGCAAAATCTAAAAAATTATATCGATTTGTTACATTTTTTTATTTTGTTAACCTACTTGTTAAGCAATTTTTCTTAAGTTTTAACTATAACATTTACATATAAATACTATTTATCTCCTTTTTTAATAACAATAAATTGCACATAAAGTAATCAAAACCAACAATTTCCACCATTAATTGCGCCAATAAAAAGTTTTATTATTCTTTTGTGTGCTCTGATATGCACAACCACTTAACGGAGCCGTGATATAAGTGAAACGTTTCAGTAACATTTTAATTTAAAACACAATTTATTAATATGTATATATGTAACCACAAAACTGCAACTGCCGCGCCTACCGTTAAACCCTGTAGGAAATTAATTAGTCAGAAGACTACAGTGGAGAATAGAAAGAAACTAAATAAACTATAGGTACTGAAATTGAGGACAAAGCTTGTATTAGTGTCTGAGCCTCTCCTGCGCTTCCACCATTCTTTTGATGCGCCAGCTACTGCTAGTGTGTCCACAAGACAATCTTTCAGCTAGAACATCCGCCAGAAACACACGAACTAAAAATAGCCAACCGTAGCAAACCAATGTCATTCAAATTTATTAAATTAAATAATAACATCAGACAGCAAGAGGGAGATCTAGGTTAGGGTTATGTTTGCTATGACGGTAATAGACATATGAGGTAATGTTTGAAGAGCTACCAAGTGCAACTAGCGCAGTCACTGCAACTCTGAGTTAAATGCTCATTTCATATTTGTAGGTAAATCAAGTAGAAATCAGTAATGGTTATTAGGAAGCCTTCAACGGTAGACTAAATGTTCCGGTAGAAACTTTTTTTTGAAGAGGAGTTTAGGGAAATGTTTAACTTTTAAGATCGGTAAATGAAACTAACCCAATTTCAAAAGTTCCAACACCTGTGGAATCGAGCCTCCAGTTCGTGTTATCCTATTTTAAGCGCTAGTAAAGGAAAGGAATGTATGTACGAGGTGTGTTCAAAAAGTATCGCGCATTTTGAATTTTCGCTGGTTACGTATATTCGAATTTCGAATTTTTTGTGGCGTTATGTTGGTACTCATGTCTCTCACTTATGCTGACAAGCTCGACCATTTTGAATGTTCAGTTAATTGTTGACAGCTGCTTTGCTTGCACGTAATTATCTTAATAGTTAAGATAATCGCACACAGATTACCATTTTGGAAGCTTCAAAGCTTCAACTTTAAGAGTATGTAAAAATATTTTCAAAAAAGTTTCAAAAATTAAAAGAAAATTCACTTTGAAAAAAATGCCATTTTTCCCCATACAAAATGTATGGGAAAGGGCAAAAAAAAAATAGCCACCCCTAAGGGTTAAGTTAGAGCGCTAATTTTTTGCAAGGCTTATTTTCTCATCGATACCTAACTTTTTAGGGGGTAAGACCAAATCGACATTTTTTTTTAATCACCCTAATATACATACATACATACCTGGTAAGAAATCACTGATAAGAACTCAGTGCTACTCTCATAAAAATAGTGTTTATAAGTGAAGATAGTACAAAGAAAAATATATGTACATAAAGACACAGTAAATAATAATTAATATTTGCTTTCTTATACAAATGTACTACTTGTAAGTTCTGTGTAGTTAATTTTTATTGTTTGTTTTAATTACTTAAATGCTATTTCAATACTAATTTGTGGGTAGTTGTAGTTGTTTTTCAAGCAATTACAATCTAAATAGCATATAAAGGTATTAGCGAATATATATTTCATTCATTTGAGCATGTTAAATAAATATTTTGTAAATGACTTCAGGCCCGTGCGCAGGAATTTACTATAGGGGGGGTTTTGAACTTTTGGATGCTCCGAAGGTTGTGACTTTTGACAGTTTTTATGAAAAAATTCAGTCGTTGAGAGCCAATAGGGGGGTTTGAACCCCCAAAACCACCCCCTGCGCACGGGCCTGAATGACGTGCATTTGTAATGATTGCTTAATTTGTCATTATCTTTTATTTAAATGTATGTAAATCTCCATGAGAGCCATTCCGTAGGTGAAGTTTGTTACCCGTTGACACACCCATTTTATGCTGATGTATGACAATTTTTAGTCTTTTTTATTTTGGCGCAAATTAATTGAACCCGTTATTTGTCTGTTTTCAGATCGGCAACTTCACCAAAAATGTTTACACCTTAATGCAAGTTCATACATACCTACATACATTGTTTCAAGACAGCATAACCGATCATCTGCTTGGTTTTTTTTTTTTTTTTTTTGTTTTTCTGTCTGCACACTTGCACTGTCGCTCTTATTGATACAATAGCTCATTGTTGTTAATTTTTATTGTTTCATATTTTCTTTGAACATTTTTATACCCTCCAAGAACATTAGAAGAGAGACACAAATATACGTTAATTCTTAATCAATACTTATTAGAACTGCCCTAAGGCAGCTCTTCCAGGAGTCATTTATCGGTGTTTCTACTAAATAATGAGAGCGTTACATTTAGAGGCTAATCTATATCTATGTCCATACCACTCTAATTTTTAGAATACTTATTTATTATTTATTAATATTTATCAGGACAGAATTGTCAAACACAAAAAGGCAAATCGAAATCTTACCGTTTTTTTTTTTTTTTTTGGAAGCTATAGGAATGCCACCACAGTCATATACATTGCTACCCTTACTTTTTACTTTTCTGTTTCGTGTTTGTTTACGCCATTTCACTCATATAAGTCCCGCTCTCGATATCAAATTGCGACACAGTAAGCGTGCACCTGATTATGTCGGCTTCCACCCGCAAACTAAATGTATGTGTGTCGAAATCTCTGTAGATCTAAATTCTAGACTTTGGACATTGATCTACTGAACTTTGGACTGATAATGAAAAACAAAAAAAGGGGGAAAAGTCAATCGAAATGGAACAAAAGCAGCTCGCCAAATTTAAATTGTATTGTCTCATATTTTGCTCGCATTACTATGCTAATGAATTCTTAACAAACAAATTCTGAAACAACAAATTATCTCGTAAAAAAGATGTTCAATAGGAAATACGAAGCAAAAGTCAACAATGGGAAGATTTGTGGTCGATTTTTCAAAAGAAGGCTTGCACGTGCATCGACTAAAATATGAGTGCTATGAGATCACACAGTTAGATTATTAGGAAGCTGTGCTTCAAAAAATATTTGGTTTGAGACACGCGAGTACGATCGTTCTGTGTGACCCTCAATATAGTAAAGAAAATGGATGGAAAAAAGTTTCGATTTTTTCCATACACGGATACTTGTGGAACACCTAGCTGGTTCGGATCAGAAATCTAATTATTGTATGAGAGAACGAAGGGGCTTCTGTAGGTAGTAACACTAAATTTCCTACCCAAAAACCTCTAAAGTTTTTAAAACTGTTTTCTACAATATCATATTTAATTCTTTTTCAGTAGCTTCCGATTAATTTCATTTTATTTTCTTCTTACAGGTTTGCATCGTAAGTGGCCGCCAATATACTTACGCTCAGCTGCGTGACAGTAGTGCAGCTCTGGCTGTTCGTTTGCAAACCAAATTCAAGCTGGGACTTGGAGATATAGCTGGGATTTGCTTACCAAATTTACCCGAATATCCGATAGCTGTGCTGGGCGCTTTAGAGGCAGGTTTATCAGTCACAACAGTTAACCCAATTTACACAGCAGGTGAGTGATGGGCATCAATGTGGAAATACTATTATTCCAGACAATATGTGGGGCTCTATGACATCGTCCACGAGCTAGGTTCTCAGATGTCTCTTTCACTGATTAGTCAGTGAAGGAGCGCAGGGGATTTCTCGTAGTTGGTCAAGAAAGCTTCGAGTATGCTCAAAATCGTTTCATACGCTTTGTTTGCCTTACGCAATCCACACTTGTTTCTGGCTGCATATATCTATCAACTTATTCTTGTTTGTGCAATCTGGTCAATAGCGTTTTATTAATTTTATTTTTTAACGTTAATTGTATCATTTTACTTGTTTATTATTCTATTGATGTTCTGTGACAGGTTCATTGCACGGCCATCAAGGCAACTGCAAATGCATAAATATCGGTCGACCGTTTACAGACAGTATTGTGTAGTTAAATATGCACCGCTTGAGGTGTAGCACATAATGTTTAGGTCCCTGAGGATTTCTTCGCTTACCCTTAGACGACTCTACTTGAGAATAGTACCAGTCAAATATATCTACAGACTAAGGTCTCCTTGCCTTCGTAAAAAATCCAATCGTAGCTAATGACTCTCTCTAGACCACCTTGAGAAACTATCCTTATATCTGTTTCACACTGATCGGTCCCCTTAGAAATAGGTGTTTCCTCGGCTCACGTGGAGGTGATGACGACCCTAGTCTGCTCTGAGAATAATGTATTACTGTTACTTTTTAGTGTTAAGGTCTTTTTAAAAGCATGCATTAATACAATTCTTCATTTTGTATATCTTCCCACGCTTTCAGAGGAAATTTGCCGCCAACTACAGCTTAGCAATTGTAAATTTGTTATCACTACTAGTCTCGGCTATAGCAGCGTAAAAGAAGCTTGCAAGTTATTTCAAAGAAATTTGCCAATCGCTGTAATACGCTTCCAAGCACAAGAAGAGCTCCCGGCAGGTGCCATTGATTTCTTCGAACTCATCAAACCGCAAAGTATTGACTATACACAGTTGAAGACGTACGATATCGACCCCAATAGTATGGCATTCTTACCATTCTCCTCTGGCACAACTGGCATGCCGAAAGGAGTACAACTTTCACACAACAATCTGACCATCAATGCCGAGCAACTCGAGGTCGGACTTGGGCTAAGGCAATCGGGCATGCAAGAGGTGATACCAGCCATACTCCCCTTCTTCCACATTTATGGCTTGAATGTTATAATGCTATCAAAATTGGCCATGGGCGCCAAATTGGTCACAATGCCACAATTCCGTCCAGAAGATCTTTGTAAGGCGTTGACCGAATATAAAGCGACGGTGTTGAATGTCGTACCGCCAATAGGTAAGTTGTGAACTACGAAAGGCTCGATCTTTTATTTATACAATCGCATTGTTTTCCAGCGCTTTTTATGATAAACTACCCGAAACTGACACAGGAGCTGACGCCTGCGCTGAAACATGTTTTAATTGGCGCCGCACCATTTGCCGAAAGTGATATCGAGCGTTTCTTGAAGAAGTAAGTTAGCTGAAACCTCCTCGTAGACTTTTTTCTATATTTTTATGCACTTCCAACATTTCAGATTCCCTAACACGAAATTCCTGCAGGGCTATGGCATGACCGAAACTTCACCACTTGTAATAATGGTGCCAACAAATAATACCAGATATGCGTCTGCAGGCGCACCAACATCCCTCACCGAGGCGAAGATTGTTGCCATAGACGGTAGTAGCGAGAAAGGTTTGGGTCCTCACACCTCAGGCGAGCTATGTGTACGTGGTCCTCAAGTTATGCTGGGCTATCTCAACAATGAAAAGGCTAATTCGGAAATATTCTATTCAAATGGCTGGCTGCGCACTGGCGATGTGGCGCACTATGACGACAATGGCTGCTTCTATATTACCGATCGCATTAAGGAGCTAATCAAAGTGAAAGGTTTCCAAGTGCCCCCCGCCGAACTGGAGGCTATACTGCGTGTGCATCCAAAGATACTCGAGGCAGCAGTCATACCACGACCAGACGAGATTGCCGGTGAATTGCCACGCGCCATTGTCGCTCTACGTCCGGGTGTACAAGCCACAGAGAAAGAGATCTATGACTATGTGGCCGAGCGTGTGGCGGAGTACAAAAAACTCGATGGTGGTATTATTTTTCTGGAAGAAGTGCCCAAAAGTCCTACCGGAAAAATTTTGCGAAAAGTTTTAAGAGAAAAATACTCGAGCTGAGAAGTAGAGTTTGAATGTTGAGGAAGTATGTAGAGGAAGTATGTATGAGTAGGGAATAGACTGTTGACTTGAAACCTGAAAGTTTTACCAGTAAATGTTTTACTATTATAGTTTTAAGTTTTAGAAAAGGGACGATAATATTTTTAATATATTTGTTGTATGTTTTTTGTTGTTAAATTTGTATAACGAGCTTTCAGCTCAGAGCGCGTCTTATTTGAGTGCGTCTACTATACAGAAATTGTTAAATACATTTAAGTTAAGTTAGACCTTAAAGCAAGCATAAAAGAATAATACGTTTTGGTACTAGATTAAAATTACCGCGCTGGTCCACCCTTGTTTAAATGGGTATGTCGGAAGTACATAAATGTCCGAAATAGTTATATAAAAAATGTGTAATTAAAGATATATTCAAAAGACAAAGTAATAAATAACAAATTTTTTACATAACGAGATTTATACTTTTACTTCATATTTCTAATTTTCAGCCAATTTTCAGGCAAAGCCACAACCGCAATACAGTGACAGGCGCCCATAGCAAGTGGTTCATCACCTGGTGATCTATATATAGGTCACATCACTTGGCGAGCAAGATGTCATATCATTTCTCACAAATCTGACTTACCTGGTGATGTGACAGCAGTCATTTCGTCGGATAATTTTCCTACGACGAAATAACTGCTGTTGTTGTTGTTGTTGTTGTAACGAAGCGTAGCCCTGCCCAGCGTGTACTTTTCCTTAACCTAAACTGTCATCAATTTCTTCTAACGGGAGTCCTAGGAAACTTGCAGTTTCAACAGGGTTGGACCAGAGGGAGATGGGTGTTAGAAGAGTGGGCTCCGAAGAGCAGATAAATAAATGGTTGGTATTATGGGGTGACGAGCCGCATGCCGGACATTCATTCGGCACGTCAAGGTCTAGTCTGGATAAGTAGGAGTTTAACCTGCTACAGTATCCAGAGCGTAATTGAGCCAGAGTGACCCTTGTCTCTCGAGGAAGATGACGCTCCTCAGCCGCGACGCGAGGTGGTTTGGCGTGCAAAACGGCGTTCAGTGGACAGAGCGAGACATAATACGCAACGGACGTGTCATGGATGTGCTTCAGGGCCTGCGTATGTACCTTTGGATCAAACGGCGAAAGTGTGAGGTGCCGGATCTCATCAAAATGCTCACGTAGATGTGCCCTTACGGTCCTAGGAGGTGGCTCATACTCAAGCAGTAGTCTGTTGGGATGTTGTGGTTTGCAACAGTTCAACAGGTACTGCTTGTTTAGCATTTCATTGTGCTCCAAAACTGGGAGCATTTCCACCTCATGATGTAAATGATGTTTTGGAGACATAAGGACGCATCCCGTGGCGGTTCTGAGTGCGGTATTTTGGCAGGCCTGCAGTCTTTTCCAATGAACCTCAGCAAGCCCCGGCGACCATATCGGCGACGCGTAATTCAGGATCGGCCGACCAATTGCTTTATAGGTTGCCAGCAACGTTTCTTTGTCTTTACCCCAAGTGCTGCCGGCTAGCGACTTGAGAATTTTGTTGCGGCTTTGTAGCTTAGAGACAATTGCGGTTGAATGAGCAGCGAATTTGTGCATGGGGTCGAAAGTTACCCCTAAGATTTTGGGGTGACAGACAGTAGGTAATTTTTGATCGCCTACGTAGATTTCTAACTCCATGCCAACTTGCGCCGTCCAGGTCGTGAATAGTGTCGCCGAGGACTTCGTTGGCGACAATGTCAGGCTCCGGGCAGTGAAAAACTCAACAAGAGAGGGGAGATAACCATTGATCCTGGAGCATAGCTCATCAACGGAAGTGCCAGTAGCCAGGATCGTACAATCGTCTGCGTAAGAGACAATCGAGACTCCATCTGGTGGGGAAGGAAGCCTCGAAATATAAAGATTAAACAGAAGCGGGGAAAGGACACCACCCTGCGGTACCCCTTGTTTAATCTTTCTCGGTTTTGATTTTTTGTTTCTGAAAACTACAGACGATTGACGACCACTCAGATAATTGGCGGACCAACGCTTAAGACAGGGGGGAGCGATGAATCTTCCAAATCGGATACCAGTTGTCCATGATTTACTGTGTCAAAAGCTTGAGACAGGTCAAGAGCAACTAGAACCGTCCTGTGATGAGGGCTTTTCTGGTTGAGTCCGTCAGTTATCTGAGTGTTAATGGCATTTAGAGCAGATGTTGTGCTCCGTATTTTTCTAAAGCCATGTTGGTGCTCGGCTAACCTCAACTTTGATGTATAAAGAGGAAGTAATACCGCCTCCAATGTCTTCACTACTGGCGAGAGGAGCGATATCGGACGATAAGACTCCCCTACGTTAGCTGGCTTGCCAGGCTTTAGTAGTGGGACCACGACTGCCTGTTTCCATTTTTCAGGTATGACAGAAGTGGCCAGGGACAAATTGAAGACGGTAGTGAGGTATTTTACTCCCTCTTCGCCGATATGTTTTAAATGCACCATGGCTATGTCGTCAGGGCCCATAGCTTTAGAGTTTTTGGCTTTCCTGATGGCCACTCGAACCTCTGTAGCGGTGATGGAAACGGGGGCATTGTTTTTGTGTTTATGCGCACACCTGAAGATCCTACGTCTGTCCCTGTCCTGTGCAGGGTGTGGTACAAACTGTCGGCAAAAGGCCGTTGCACTTTTCTTCGGGTCACTAAACGTCTTATCACCAAAGGTGATGTCTACGTTTTTTGGTGGGCCCGTCGAATTTGACAGGGATTTGACTGTGGACCATAATTTTCCAACACCGGTAGAGAGGTTACAAGACCTCAGATGCTCCTCCCATTTGGCATGTTTGTGTTCATCTACCAACCGTCTGATTTCCGCGTTGAGACCACTGATCTGTGGGTCTGCGGGATCGATGCTACGTATATGGTCACGTTCATTGGCCAGGGCTGCAGCTTCAGTTGGGAAGTTTGGCCGTATATTCTGTATTCTCCCAGCTGGTATAAAAAGGGCTGCAGCTCTATTTATGACCTTACGTATTTCCTTTTCACCTTGGCGTACGTCAGTCGGTATGGGAAGAGCACCAAAGGAGCTCTCAGTAAACTCAGTAAAGCCAACCCAGTCAGCCCTCCTGAAGTTTACGTAGGATCTCTTCTCAGAGGTGGTGAAAGCCGGGGCACGATCAACGGACAGGATGATTGGCAGGTGATCTGATGCCAAAGCCACCATTGGGCGCCAGTTTATGCAGTTTATTAGACCTGGACTAACAATTGTTATGTCCGGGGAGCTACTGCAATTTACTGCCATCCTCGTGGGGGCGTCCGTGTTCACCGCGCAGAATGTGGAAGCGTCAATTTGCTCGGCTATTTCCCGTCCTCTGCCGTCAGCAGAATGGCGTGAATGCCACATGTCATGGTGTGCATTAAAATCGCCCATAATGACACGGTTATCGCCCCGTAGGAAATCGCTTAAATCAGGGCGATAACTTCTGGGACAACAGGTGACGGGAGGTATGTAGATGTTTATCAGCTCGAGATCAACACCTCCAGCTGAAATGACAATACCCTGTCGCTCTAAGGGTATGTCCTCTTGGTCGGTGTTGAATGCAAATTCCCTATACCGCACGGTTTGGTGGATGATGAACGCAAGACCACCCCCACCGTCCGTACGATCATGCCGGAGAATGTGGTAGCCACCACTCGCTCTGAGATCCGAGTGGGTGCCAAGTTTAGTCTCCTGGATTGCAGCAATTTTGATGGAGTTTTGCTGCATAAACTTGGTGATCTCCACAATCTTGCCAGTTATACCATTGCAGTTTAATTGCATTATTTTGAAATGCGGGGGAGAGGCAATGGTCACTCTGGGAGTCAGGGACTGGTGCGCTCGCCGTGGAGGTAATATGCTAGTCCGTGATCGTCGTCGCAGTCCTGAAGGCGACAAATTCCGCTCGTTGGGAAACGAGGTAGAATTTGTCGGCAATGTGGGCTGCACAGCTCGACAACACGGCGCAACATACGCATCAGTCCATAGATTTCTGTTTGCGAGCCCTGAGCATATGCGCAGGTGACATTGGCCAAGGCAGATATTGCACTTGACCGATGGCACTCTGGACGCATATATTCTGTGCCGACAAACAGTGCACATGGTGTGAGGGACCAGGAGCTGATGGCCTTGATTCACACTTGTGCCGGTACCGGAAGAAGTAGAGGGGAGGAGAATATTTTGGGGCGGGAGTTGTAGCTCAGCAGTGCTCACAACATCTATAGATGTGCTACGTAGGGAGTAGCTATGAGCTGCTGTGTGAGGTGTTAGCGCGCTAGGGCGCGAGCTACAACTGGGAACACACAATGTTTGCTGAGCAATAGATATATTGCGAAGGGGAGGCGATAGCGCTACGCCGGAGCGTCGCGAGCCACGGGACGTTCTAAGACGTGAACAGCAAGGCGCCACGAAGGTTTTAAAAAAACTAAGAGGCCGGTGTGTCTTTGGATCTAGTCCGGAACAACTAGACTTGTGTAGCCAACCTTTACAAGATGTGCATTGCACCGAATGCGAACATCTGGTATAAATTTTCTTCCGGCACACGCAGCAGAACCATTCTGTTGGACCAGGGTTTAGCTCAACGCCAGACCGGAACAACAGAATAGGGAGCAGCCCTGCTGCAAGGAACTGCTCCAGGGATGACAATTTAAGGGGAAGGAATCGTGACACGTTAGACAGGGTCACTTCGGGTGTACTGCTCTTGGCCAGGCTGTAATAAAAAAAATACAGCCTGGGTCGTTTCGGTACGAAGGGTACTGCGCAAGCACATGTACCTTTCTCGCAGAACCGGCAGTACGTAGAAACGAAAATAGAAAATAACTGCTGTCACATCACCTGTTGAGTCGGATTTGTAACCAATGATATATCTAGCTCGCCAAGTGATGTGACCTCTAGATCACTAGGTGATGCAACACTTGCTATTTTTTATGGGCGCCTGATGCTCAGGATTTATTTGTAGGCAAATTATACGACGAAATGACGGCTGTCACATCACTTGGTGAGTCGGATTTATGAGCCGGATATCATATCAATGCCCGGCAAAACCAACATCAAAACTTGTCACTTTGCCAGTAGTTTGGCGAAATCCCCAGGTGTATTTCTGTCGTGAGAAGCTTCTCAGCAAAAACTTATTTCCTTTGCAAGTGTCGTTCGGACTCTGCAAAACTGTAGGTCCCGCCAACTTGTAGGAAAAATATCAAAGCAGCCCACTACAAGTTGGAAGAGAAGCTCGGCAAAAATCTCGTAGGAGGTTATAATAACCTGTTGGTATATCGCCGCATTAGTTATTTTTTTTTTTTTTTTTAGTTTTTTAAATGAAAGTCAAACCCAATCCAAGTTTTCTTTATATTTTGTATTTTAAATTTCTTTAATATAGTTACATGATTTATTTTTTCTCTGTTTCACCAAACAAATGATAAATAATTTTTATTAACTTTTTATTTATCTTTAGTATATTTCTCAGTTTTACGACTTGTTCTCACGTTATTGCTACCTTATATCTAATTATTTTGTTTAATTTGTTTATAATACGTACTCCTTTTTAGCTTGATTAGTTTAACGATTTTTTATAACATATTTATCGGTCGTGTATTACGATTTACATAAGATTTTAACATACATTCATTGTTTTATTAGACTAACTTTTTTTTTAATTTTAACATATTTAGCACGCACACCTATATATTTAGTTTTAATTTTAATATATCTAAGTATGTTTGTAGGCGCATTTTTTAAACTTATTTATTGATGTATTAAGCATACCTTCTTGTTGGATTCGTTTTTAAAAGGACAGCTGCGTTTAGCGTCGTAGGAGAGCAGTTGTAATGTTTGGAAAAATTGTTAAACATTTTCAGCGGACAAATGGCTTTTAGAAACAGATTTTTAAAAAGGCTGATCTTGCACTCAGCCATCGATTTAATGAATCGATTACGTTGATATCTATAATTCGATCGACTTTTCCCTGTGTAAAATTGCCAAATTTTGCGCCAAATCCTTTTTGATAAATGTATCGAAAAAAATGTTTAAAACAGCTGAGTTTCTGTGGAAGAATGTTTAAGTTTTTTGTTTAATTTTTTGATTTTTCATATATATGTATCTATTTTGCCGCCCCTAGCTCGAGCTACTGTAGAGTTAATTTAATTTTTTTTTTACATATTTGCAAAAGTATGAAAAAAGAAGAGAAACCAACGGAGAACATGACATGATACCAATTCGCGGAAATTGACCTTGTCGCAAAACAAATTCGAATACATAAGAATTAAATGAGGACAACTTACTTTACTGGTATTAAATTTCTTACTACCAAAACTATATCATGCGATGTTGGGCGTTGATTAATCCTCTTATTCTACGCTCTCTGCATGCCTATTCCTATATTTTTGGCCTAGAAACGGAAGTATGTATATAAATTTCAATAAAAACATCGTAGCTAAGTATCAACACATATCTACACGCTGTGCTCCCATAAAATTTTGTTTCCAATGCAACCGCAAAACGGATTTCCCGCAGGGTCACTGTTTTATCAGTTTGAGCGCCTTAGTTGAATGTTTGAAAGCTACTGCATTTAGCATGGCTTCAAATCACGGTACAGTAGTGGCGTTATTTTGCGTTTTAGCCACAATTTTGGACTTTTTATTTTTTATTTTTTATGTGTATCTTCTCTCTTATTATGTTGCAGAATTTTATTTAATGCTATCTTTTTTTTTTTGTTTGCGTTGTTCTAAGCTTGTAGTCGTTTTTTGTTTTGTAGTTATTATTTGTTTGAACTAGCATATAAATATGAGTTAGTTACTAAACAGTTTGTTGTTTAGTTACTAGCACTTTGTGTTTTGTTGTTATTATTTGTATGCTTTTTTGGTACATAAGTTTAAAGTAAATTCTTTTTTATGAAATAATGTTTTTATTTTCAAAAATATTGTACAGTATTTTTAATTTTATTTTTAAGCGCAAAACCATTGAAATCGTTGCTCGTGTGGTCTTGCTGCTTTCAGATATATTAATTTTTTTCATTTTTTATGTACGGCTTTACAGTTCATTGTGTTTTTATTTTACGTAAAATAATCTGCTTTGACTTTTCATATATTTCTTATTTATTTTATTAGCTTAAATTACTCATTTACAAAATTTTTCTTAAATACAATTGGAAATGATTTAGATTATTTTTTATTTAAGTCTTTAAATAAAAATATTTCCGAAAAGTTAAAAAAGGCAAAGACAAATCACTAAACAAAAAAGAAATATTAAGGAAGTTATATTTTAATAGTAAAATATTTCAAACAATAATTATATTACGTCACATAAATTACCACTATTTTGTGATACTTTCATATTTAAAAAAATGTCATCAAACGTATTTAGTTTTTATAAAATATTTTTTACAAACAGTTATAAGTACAATTTTGCTTTAGATTCTTAGTCTTATTTCTAATAAAAATTAAACCTAAAATTTTAGTATTAAATCAACAATTTATAAATAAAAATATGTTATTTAGCTGTGTATGTATGTATGTGTGCATGTAAAGTATACTGCTCGTAAATATGTAAGTATGTATAGGTGTATGTATGTACGTATTGCATTGTTTTTATTTTAGTTTTTCTTGGAAATAAAGCATTCGTTTTTTGCACTCTCAATTTCTTATTATGCTAGAAACCTTTATGAAGCCCGCCACTGTGTTTTGACGTTGACAGAGTAGCGCTAAAAATCGATAGCATTTTATCGATTTATTTCCATTTAAGGCCAAGAGAGCTGAAACAAAAGAAAACTTAAGCATTTTATATAGGTTGTTTAGAGTCTTTGAATAAATTTTGAGTTTGAAATGACTTTGCAAAATAAATTCTGGAAGCTATTTCAACCACACATTTTCTGAACACGAATTATGACTTCAATCAAATATCTTATTCGACACTTCAAATTGTCATCGAATATCTTAGAAATTTTCGCTGAAGTTCAAATCATTGTGTGGCAAAACAACTGACAGGCAGTCTAGGATGGCGTTTTTTAAAATAATTGCGCATACGTCACAGACGAGAGAGACAAAGATATAAACTTTTAAAACAGCTGATACTTTTTTTCGTCTAGATCGTAGAAATCACACTTGACTTCATACACTATGTTTAAAATGTAAGTTGTGAATTAGAATTAACTCTTTCTGAATTTAGTTTTCGAATTTTCTCTCATCATGGATTATTTCAAATGTCCAATCGGCAAACGTTTCTAGCCCTAGCTTTGTTTCTTTTGCTCTCCATTTGGCTCTCGCTTTATTTCCCTTGACTTTATGACTCGTCTCGATTGTTATGCACCCAACTAGCTGGCACCCATTGTGGCTCACGTTCCAACGAATTGATCTCGGCCAGCAGCTGCTGATAAGCACGATCTGTATCGTTGTTTATGATTATCATGTCAAAAAGATGACCCCAACGCGCCTCCATGTCACGAGCGGTGGCTATAATGTCTTTGAGTTCCTCCTCCTGAAAATATAAATGTTGAAATGTTTACAAAAATGCAAGGCGAATGAAGACGGTTCAGAGATTGGAAGGAACGCACTAACGGGGTTCTAGTTTTGGATTCCAAAGTTGGAGGAAAATATCAAACCACTGTTATTTGAGATTTCCTGTTGTGAGACTTTAGGGGTAGGTATGGATAGTAGCTACTACATATGTAAGTCCTCCAAGCCCTTCTTACTCACCTTGAATGGTTCACCATTGCGTATCTTCTTTTGTCGCAGTTTATCAAGACTCGGAGGCGCCACCAGCACCACATATGGCTTCAGATCGGAAGCGCGCAATAATTTCAAACTCTGCGGATGCAGATTTAGCACACAAATTTTACCACTCGCCACCACTGTACGTATGGCCTCCAACGAAGTGCCTGTAACGATGAAACAAAGGTTATACACATAAAAAAGAAGAACCAGAAGCAGCAGATGAAGAGGATATGAGAAAATTGCTGTTGACTTAATGCATTGCAAAAAATATGTAAAGTATGTATATGAAGTGTATGTGTAAATAAAGTACGAGTAGCTTGTAGTTATTACAAGAAAACTACTTACCATAGTAAGCCTTCTCGTATTCGCCATGTTCGACGAAGCGACGCGCCAGTATGTCCGCTTCAAAGGATTGGCGCGTGATAAAGTGATAATCAACGCCGGGTACTTCACCTTCGCGACGTGCACGTGACGTGTCTGTAGAAGTGAAGAAAAAGCAAGTAAATAAATATGTCATGTTTAAAACTATCTAGGCATGTTGGCTTGTAGAGGCGAGTGAAGGTGGTGAAGCGCATGAGCTGCTCGACCGCAGAAACAAATTGGCTGACAAATAAAGCGCTTCTCTGCTTAAGGCTTGCAGCTTTGGTGTGGACATGTGTGCAGTGAAAGGATAAGCCAAGTACATACATAGCTGCTGTCAGTGTTGGCAATAGAGATGAAAGCTTTTGACTTTGGCTACTGCAATTAAGTCGTTAGTAGCATAGGCTCACACAACCCAGCATAAGCTTCAACATATTGATGTATGTCGTGTATGTGCAAATTCGTTTTTAATTTTTGTCCTTGATAGGCTACGAAGGTATGTTTATAAATTAGGAATGTTGTGAAAGTTGGATTTTGGTGAACCGCAAATGCGAATACACATTTAACGAAAAAAATTCGTAAGGGCCTAAGTTTATAATTTTTTGACCTTAGCAACATTGGGTTCGGACAACAACTTGCAGCTTCGAGTGAGTATTGTTTTCAAATAGCAACGATGGTGAAATTTTCAGTCACTAATTAGCTAGTAGGTGAATTCTCATTTCCCTCCGCCACTTGATTCTCGTAGCAGCCGCAAAAATTCTGATTTCCTTTTTAAAGGAGCGAAAGTTTCGTACAACAGATTTTGAAATCAAATATTCGCAGCATTCCTTATTTTTAATATACGTTTACATGTATGTGCCCAAGTGTCGCTAGTGAAGTAGAGCGCAAGGAAATTGCCGCTTAATTACTTCTGTGCGCGTCCGCTTGCTAATACGAAGTGTAAACAAAAAAAAGCTTCGCATGTCAGATGGGTACAATAGCACAAAAAGATGAAAGCAAGTGACAAAAATTTTCAGAAATTTCTAGCTCGCACGCTCTTTAATCTACAAAGTACTTGATGTTTTTTATGTTCTATTTTTGCAAGTTTACCCTTTTTCAGCTTCTCCTCTAACAATAGGAAAACTAAAGCAAAAACGAAAAATTTTAAAATTTTGATAAAAGAGCGATTATATAAAAAGAAATCTCCCAATTTAACATATATGCTAAATGTACTAAAAAATTGAAACAGACTTTAAAGATGTGTTGCTAAGAATTGCAACACAAGGGAATGAATGAATGAAAAATCTAAATCGAAACAAATCCAAACCAAATTAATGAAGCAACAATTATTTTTGAAAGCAAATATAACTAGAGGAGAGCGTTAGCGTAAACAAGCCAAAAAGTAAAAACCGAAAATCCGATTGCTCAGTCAAACCAAAATTGTTAAGCCAACAAATCAAAAGTTCACTTACGTGGCACCGCTGCGGAGAATCGATCCGAGTCGGCCATCAAACGTTGACGCAGTTCATGGCGTCCAATATTTGGCGGCCCAATCAACACAATGGGTCGTTTATGTGTGGCACGTGGATAGTATAAGGCGACCTCTTCATAGGTGAGTATTTCCTCGGGATCCGTCTCATCGGGCGCGGTTGTGGCATATAGAGGATAACTAAAATTTAAAATGAAAACATTAAAATCATATTTAAAGATTTTTTTTTATTTATTATACAGAAGCTGAAAGCCACTACTCACCCCGCTTCGGAACTGGCCTTCTTTTTCTTCTTTCTTCCCTTGCGCGCACACAGCAAGGTCGCACCCTTGCTCGTATCTTTGCCACGACTGCGCTGCAATCCCGCCTCCTCAGCAATGGCCAGCTTCATAGTTTCACGTTGATGCTGAAACGCTTGACTAGGTATGAGACCGGCCAGCGTCTGATCTTCTTCACCCTCACGATACGCTTGCCACCAATTCGGATCATCTCGCGAGATTACATGCAGCACATCACCCTTTTGGAAGCTAATACCCAACTCGCGACAAGGTATATACAAATCATCTTCGGGATCGTAATCGAAGTGGGCACGCACATGCAGCACTGCACTTTCACGGTGGCCGCCACCTGGTGGTGGACTACCCGCGGGCACTATGAGGAATGTTAACGTACCTTGCATTGAGCTAAGCAGCGCACAAACTTCGTTTACTGTCTTGCCGCGCAGCTCCTGTCCATTCACTTCGAGTATCTCATCGCCTTCGTGTAGCAGTCCTGACTTTTCGGCAGCGCCGCCGCGCACTATACGTCCTATGACAACCGCTTCACCCTCGTTTCGTACCGTTGCGCCCAATGGCTCTGTGGATTTCTCAATCTGTATAATGCGTATATTGTCGCCGCGATCCTGTATCACCATAGAATTTAGCGGTGGCACCGGAGGCGCATGACTTAGCACATGCGCTGGCAGTGGCATTGCGCTACGCGGCGGTGGCACCACAGGTGGCGCTACTGCTGTACCACGCAGCGCTGCACTCTTCGGTAGCGGTACAGGTGCAGCACTAGTACTCGTCGACGTTTGCTGTGGACTGCTAGGGCCGCTCAACACTGGTGATGGTGTGGCATCTGTTAGTGTCGCCACACGATCATGCGCCAACAAAAGACCTTCCATTTCGTGACTCGTCAAAAGGTTGCCCAATTCGATGGCCGCTGCAGAGTTCGATTGCGTTAGGAATTCTACGATATCCTTCTGTAACGCTGTGGCATTCACATTAACCGGATTAGCGACTCGAGGTCGTCTACGCTGTAAGACAGCGGAGCGCGCAGCGAGTGCATGTGCTACGCCCGCGCCACCCAACACATTATGGGCAGCCGACACTCGGCCCGCAAGTGTAGACATACCGTTTTTGGTGAGTTGATTTTGCAGGCGCGTCAATGCGGCTATAAGTTCGCCGTAACCTGTGGGATAGCCAATTGTTAGATTCTAAAAATATAAAAAAATGCCAAGTGCTTACCACTGATCTTATCCATCTCCTCATCGTCCATATACGCCTCATTCTCTACACCCGTAGCACGCTCGGCGGCAACCGGTTGTTGTTGCTGCGCCACCGCTTTGCTGTCCTGCAGTGCTTTAAGCTTCCGCGAGCCACGTAAACTGTTGCGTAAGAACTCATTTTGTTGCGCGATGCGTTCCTCTTCCTCGCGCCGTCGACGTAGTTGCTCCTGAAAGACAGTAAATACAAGATTGGTTAGTTGTAGAGCTCCCCAATTGTATTTAAAACTGCGCTCGAAAACAATGAGTGCAGTCGAAAGAAATATGGAGAAGTAATGGAGTGTTGATAGCGTAGGTATTCGCTGCATTATTGCAATGCAGGTACAAAAGCAAAATTAGTTAATGTTAAAACCTAATACTTTTCGGTGCTGTTTCGCTAAAGATAAACATCGCGCGCAACCTTACAACTGAAAATTTCCAAGCTTCAATACTAAGTTACTTTATTTCACATACTATTGCGCCCTTTTTAACGCAGCGACGCGCTTAATGCGTTCTCTGTGTGTTTGTGCGCATCTTAATCTTCGCTAGCAAAACAATTCGCTTAATTTAATTAGCCCTCAAATAGGGTGAATGGGCCACTAGGTCTGCGGCAGCACAAAGCTGTGGAGATAACACACACCCACCTCCACTTAATGCACCGTTGTTGCTGAAAGGGGTGGCGACCTCGGCTGACATGTTCACGTTAAGTGGCAACACTTGAACGAATGCTTAAAGACAAAAACAAATCACAACAAAGATACAACATGAACTGCAGTAGCTTAGTATTCAGTTGGGGTGTTCATTGTGAAGGGTTAAAATAGTAAAAATCGTTTTTATTAAGTAGGGCGCTTAAGGTATTAAAACGAAGTAAATTAGGTTCGGTTGGCGTTCTGTTGGAGAGGTTGAAGTTGAGAGGAAAATTACAAACATTTGTTTATGTTTTCGTTAGCTCTGAAGCAGTTGGTTGATTTGGATTATATACCCTTAAGAAATATCTTGGAAGGTCCTAGTATATGATCCCACGGGATACATCTGCGGAAAAGAATTCTTACAAGACACATTTTAAATGTAGAAGAAACACAAAACTCAACTTTTCTAAAAATGTAAAGTTAGGTTTTGACGTAGACTACCTTTTACTTATTTGTCTGAAGTAATTACGTTACGTAACAAATTGAAAAAATTAGAAGCAACATTTTCCGAGCTTCGCAGATGTTGTAGGCCTTAAAAAGCAACATGCATATGGGTGGTCAAAAGCCCCTTCTTCATAGGTTGAGGAAACAGGCCTCAAAGCTTGACAGAGTTAGCTTGATTCGGTTAGCTAAAATCGTCTATAGCTCCCTTCTTCAAAACTAGACCCCCAAAACCCCTGCTCCCACACGCAGCCCAGAAAACCCCTTTACACGATATCATCTGGTCTCATGAGCCAAAGCCATTTATAAGTGGCACGAATGTTTATTGTACGCATGAAAGTGTGCAACGAAATGTGCACACAATAACTCGACAAGTGCAATATGCAACATGCAACATACGAAATGCAAAAAAAAAAATCACAAACAACAGTTGCATATGTGAATTGCTTAAAGCCTTTTCTGCTGGTTGTTGCTGCCGCATTGGAAACCTGTCAAGTGAGATTACAAGCAATCCATCAGAGCGCGTAGAAGCGGAAGCGTGTCAAAAAGCAACATGAAGGGTATGCCAGCATAATAACGTATATGTGGGCGTATGGGCGTGGCAGTTGCTAATATGTGGCCCAAGGGATGATGCGCGTAGAATTGGAGAGCGTGTACGGTGATGTGTTGCAAGTATGATACAATTTTATGTAAAAGCAACAAGCGTCATGTAAAGAGCATATAAAACGAAAAAAAAAATATACTAAAACAACAACAAAGGTGGCAAGTAGCGGAATGTAAACGTTGTGTGCACCATTCAAGGATATGCCATTTATATTTTGTTTGTTATTTTAGCGCCCATTTTGAATGTTGATTTGCATGCCACACGCTGCACGCTGACTATTTATTTGATACAAATGTGTGTGCATATTAACAATTGGAGCAGAAAATTGTATAACGAAAATGCGAGATTTGGTTTATAGTCTTCTTTTTGTTGTCCTTTTTCTTATTGCAATCGAATTTTTCGCTGACAAAGTAACCTTCAAAAGTGCATAAAATCAGCATGCTTTCGGGGCAAAACAAAAATTCGGCTGCACAAAAAACAGCTGTCAAAGGAATAACAATATAAAAAAAGGATTGCAATAAAAAATTTCGCATTAAAACTGTTTTGCTGTTGCTTTTCATGCAAACAAATTAAAATTTGAACAAGTCGCTGCTGGCTGGCGCATGGCGCTTTCATGCTGACTTAGCGAAAAAGTGGTCAAGACGAAGTACTGCAAAGTAAGTGAATTAAAATGTCTTTGAAAATAAGGTCGCATTACTCATTTTTAGCTTCTACAAAAACTATGTATAAAATAAGAACAGTTCATTATTTTGCTCGCACATAATTTATGTAATCTTCTGCGATAAAACAAAAATAATTTTGAAATAAATTATTTTGCACAAAAAGGCCATTGTTTGGAGCGGCTGATTTGCCGTCCTGATAATGATGTCGGATGGAGAGGCTTAGATGCCAATCCACGTTTTGAGATAAATGGTTGGTAGTTTTCGACTAGGCGGTATCACCAAGACGAGAGGGTTGACAATAAAAGGCACTTGAACCTAATTGTCGTGGCGAGAGATAAATGAAAGGTGGGCTGTGGATTGTAGCTCATTCATTTCTTTCTTCTTTATTTTAATTTCTTTGCTTATATACAATTTTGGTCTTAACATTATGCTGACTAGTGCATTGCTCTTGACTTCCGCAATACTAGGTCACTAGTCAGCAGTCTACCGTTCTAGGTCGTCAGTAAGTGACATTGCTGACCACCGTACTAGATCGCCAGCTGTCGCAACTGCTGACACTAGCGGTTGCAAATGCTGACGCCAGCGACGGCACACTTACTGACGGCCGCGAGCAAAATATGACGCAATCGTTACTCCGCACTTTTGCTTGTTCTTGAATTTCATGCAAACAAATATGCCTGTGTCTGCATATTTGGACAGAAATGAACATGCTCCCGCCCGTGACTTTATTCAACGAGTTTCGATATGCGTCATTTCCCTCACTTGTGTTTTAATTTACATTCTTAGTTCTAAATAAGGCATTTTTTTTGTTTACATTTTAAGTTTATAATTACATTTCGTTCTTAATGCTAAGTTTTAATTTACAATTCATTCTTACTAACTCTAATGGTGCGGTGGTCCCTTTATGTCACTGTTACGGCAAATGGTGCTTGTCGTGCCGCTGGCCGTGGTTGAGGAACTGCGTATGTAACGGGAGCTCGGGACTTCTTTCGAATGCAGGTTATCACAATTGCAAGTATGATGCCAATTGATAGTATTAGAGCGGCATACGCAATTGTCGCATGATGGTATTTGAGGTGGGAAATTTGTGAGGGTAGCTCTGTCCCTATTTTCTGCATTAAATCTTGCTGTAGGGTCGATATATTTTTGACCTGATCAATGTACGGTTGTATGTGCAGGATTATGGACGATGTCTTTTCAGGATACGTAATGCTGCTGAGGTTTGCGGTTGCCGTGTATGATGCGTGGATTGCAGATGAGTATACTTGATGCCCTTGAATTATGACTGACTTGTGTTTGAGTGTGCAGTCGGGGCCAATTTTTATAATCCCCGAGCCCTTTAATGTTAGCTGGGAATGATTTGCTCCGCACGCGGCATTGATTCGAGTGGGGGACTCCAACGCATACATCCAGAGATTATTGTGCGTCAGCTGTTTTATCGGTGCGTTGTCTTCTACCGGGGCTACCTTGCAGATGTTCCCTGGATTGTTGTTGAGCAGTGACATTTCGCATTGACAAGCGCCTGAGTCTGCGGTGAATTTTGTCTGCACGTTCAAGCATAACACCTGGTTCTCCTTTACAGTAATGCATTCTCGCCACTGATTTTCTGTCAATGTTATATATTGATCTCGATGCGCGTTGATTGCAATGAGATCATTGCATGGCGTGATGGCAACCGTTGAACTGTTTATTCTGCTTGAAATCGGATGTGGTTTGAGCACTTCCCAGGTCTCTGGATCACACAACGGAAGTGACATTTCGAAGATCACGTGTTCATTCGTTCTTCCGCCTTTCACCTTCATGACCTTGTAGAGTTGTAAGAGATTGTTTTGGTCCACTGGCAACCTTAGTGATGTGGGTAGATGGTTGCGAACTCGGACTAATTCTGCTCGAAGTTGCGATGGTGACAGTAACGTTGGACTGATTTTTCCGTGGTGCGCATCTGTCAACGTATTGATAATTCTTGCCTGGATTCTGTGTAGTCTGGCTGATAATAGTGCGAGTTGAGTTGCCAATGTACTGCTAGTTTGGACGAGGTTTGTTTGGTACCTTTGCGTCTGCTCCGTACGGACATATTTTGCCACCTTCACTATTTGGTCATCCACCACCTTGAACTTCTGTTTGATGTTCTGCTCCTCTTGTTTGAAGATGTTGAGAGTTGCATCAATAACTGATGTTTGATTGTTGAGTAACCCGTATAAATGGTTGTCATTTTGTTTGAGCGTGTTGATTGTGCTTGACATCTCTTCTGCATAGCTGGTGTCCAACACACCGAACAATGAGTTGGCAATGTTGCCGATGAAGTTGACCGCGCCTCGTTTGGATCGTGTGAGGAGGCTATTTTCTTCAGTTAGTTCTGCGATGTCGGCTTCCAAGGTGTCTACTACGTTTTCACAGGCCGATTTCAGCACTATGGTGTCGCATATGGCCCTTAATGTCTTTGTTCCATTGATGAAGCGTGCTGTTTCTTCCCAATATGGCTGTAGATCGTAGTAGGAAATTATTTTCCACTCAGAGCGTGACACTTCCATCTTGGTGATGCCTTCAAAGTGGATGCCGATCTTGGTGTCGAATTCTGTTGTTTCGATGTCTGCGGAAAACACAAGTGGAAGTGCCAGCAGAGCTATTATCATTGTTGTCATTGTTGACATGGACGTAACTTTTCGTCGTTTTGCCTTGGGTAGTTCCTCTGGGGATACTTCATTATCATCCGGTTGCGGTGAGCTTGGTGCCAGACTTGGCTGGCTGCCTGAGTTTTGGGTTTCCGTTTCCCCATCCTTGAGTCGTGGAATTGGAGCGAGGTATCTGATTGCTCGCTTCAGCACTCCGGATGCTGTTTTGACATCTGCCACTCTGATTATGTCGTCTGGACCCTTATAAGTTTTCACTATTCTCCCCAAGGGCCACTTCATCACTGGGACGTTGTCTTCCTTGAGTACCACTATGTCCCCTGGTTCTATATTCGCCGTCTGTTTTTGCCATTTGTTCCGGTACTGTAACTCGTTGAGGTAGTCCCGGGACCATCGTTTCCAAAACTCGTGTTTAAGCTGGGACACTAGCTTCCATCTTGTTTCTAGGTTGAGCTTGGCAGCCGTCGCTTGTGCATCAATTTGTGCTGTTAGTGGTTCTCCTATCAGGAAGTGCCCTGGAGTAAGTGCCCCAATGTCGTTCGGATCATCTGACATTGGTGATATCGGGCGAGAATTCAGTATCGCCTCGATCTCGATTATCAGGGTTTCGAGCTCCTCATACGTTAAGCTGGCATTTGCTGTACTTCTTAGCAGCAGATGCTTTGCCGATTTGACTGCAGCCTCCCACAGTCCACCAAAGTGTGGCGCTCTTGGAGGGATGAAATTGTATGTATTTGCCATTTGTTCCGGTACTGTAACTCGTTGAGGTAGTCCCGGGACCATCGTTTCCAAAACTCGTGTTTAAGCTGGGACACTAGCTTCCATCTTGTTTCTAGGTTGAGCTTGGCAGCCGTCGCTTGTGCATCAATTTGTGCTGTTAGTGGTTCTCCTATCAGGAAGTGCCCTGGAGTAAGTGCCCCAATGTCGTTCGGATCATCTGACATTGGTGATATCGGGCGAGAATTCAGTATCGCCTCGATCTCGATTATCAGGGTTTCGAGCTCCTCATACGTTAAGCTGGCATTTGCTGTACTTCTTAGCAGCAGATGCTTTGCCGATTTGACTGCAGCCTCCCACAGTCCACCAAAGTGTGGCGCTCTTGGAGGGATGAAATTGAATTGGATTCCTCTTTTCCCGCATTCGTTAATGATTTTTTCTTGTGCCTCTTGTGAATGTATTACCGAGTTTAACTCTGGGAGCTTGTTCTTAGCTCCTACGAAATTGGTGGCATTGTCACAAAACAGGTTTTGACAATGGCCTCGCCTGGCGATGAAGCGCTTGAGGGCCCCAATAAATGCCTCGGTGGTTAAGTCACTCACTAGCTCTAGGTGGACTGCCTTTGTGGTGAAGCAAACGAACACCGCAATATAAGCCTTGTGCGGCCTTTTTCCACGAAGTTTGTAATGCACTGTTATAGGGCCGCAATAATCCACACCGCTGTTTATGAATGGTCGAGATGGTGTGACCCTTGAGGAAGGCAGGTTTCCCATGATCTGATTGAGTAGTTCTGGCTTTGCCTTGCTGCATGTGACGCATCGATGCACTGTTGCTCGTGCCATGAGTTTTCCCTTTATGGGCCAAAATCGTTGTCGCATTATTCCCAACAGAGTTTGCGGGCCGCAATGTTTGTTCTCCTTGTGTACCATTTCGAACATCAATTTTGTAATGTTATCGTTGTATGGTAGAAGAAGTTGGTGTTTCGAGTCGTATGCCAATGATGAAGCCTCTAGTCTCCCTCCAACCCGGATCAAT
The DNA here is from genome assembly GCA_964058755.1 of Campiglossa producta. NCBI lineage: Eukaryota > Metazoa > Arthropoda > Insecta > Diptera > Tephritidae > Campiglossa > Campiglossa producta. The sequence goes on from CAXKVI010000005.1 coordinate 1,388,603, forward strand.
CCCTTGTTATCCAAAAATGGTGCGAGGTTGGACAAGTTGCTAGACCGCTGGAGCTCCTTATGATGTTTCAATTGTTTGATTTCTTCCTTAAAGTCTGCCGCTTGTATTTGTTTGACGATGTGCATTAGTGCCAGCTCCAGTTCTGCCGTGGTTAAGCTCCGTGATGATGGCTGTGCTGCTGTTTTGCTTTTAGCTTGCGTGATGAACCGTAGTACATAGCCGATTATACGTTGTAGTCGGTGAAATGAGTTGCCGTGATTCACCTTGTAAATCATCTCCGGTTCTTCTACTGATGTGACCAGTGATTTCGAATGGTTGGCCTTTACTTCTATATCGTTCTGGTTGTTGGAGGCGGGGTTGAGACGTTTCGGCCAGACTGATTCCTTGCCATGCAAAAATAATGGTCCACAGAACCATAGTGCACACTCTTTAAATGCCTTTGGTGACATTCCTCTAGACAGGATGTCGGCTGGATTGTCCTTTGATCGAACATGTCTCCACTGTTCCGCTCTAGTTGTTTCTTTGATTGTTGCAATGCGATTGGCGATGAATGTGGTGTGTGCTGCGTCTGAGTTTACCCAAGCCAACACTATCTCGGAATCGGTCCAGAAATATATGGCACCCTTAAATTGAATGTCTGCTGCTATTCTTTCTGCCAACTGGGCCCCTAATGCAGCAGCACATAACTCCAAGCGGGGTATTGTTTGTTTTTTCAATGGAGCTACCCTTGACTTTGCACATAATAACCTTGTCATGACGGTGCCTTCTTTCAGCGTGGCGCGAATATAGGCCGCGGCTCCATAGGCCTTCTCTGATGCATCCGAGAAAATGTGTAGTTGCATGGTTTCCGGGAGTCTTCCCTTAAAAATGTGCCTTGAGATCTGAAGTGTTTTTAACTCTTCAAGATCTGACCTGAACGTGAGCCATCTTGTATGTAGCTCTGCTGGAAGTGCCTGATCCCAATCTAATTTTAGCTCCCATAGCTCTTGTATGAGTATTTTGGCCGTTACTACAATAGGAGACAGTATTCCTAATGGGTCGAAGAGCCTTGCTAGGTCTGACGTGACCGAGCGTTTTGTTATCCTCTTTACTTCTTCTATGTTGACCTTGACAGATAACAGGTCCGGTTTTGGGAGCCATGTGAGCCCCAATGTTTTGACGGCTGCAGCCCTTGTGTTTTCCAAGTCCAGATTAACCTCTTGATCTCCTTCTGCTATATTTTGGAGCAGTTGAGGGTGGTTGGCGCTCCATTTTCGTAGATTGAAGCCGTTTTCCTTCATGATCTTTATTAGTTGTTCTTGTATGAGCATTGCTGTGGATAGGTTGTCTGCTCCGCCTAAGCCGTCGTCAACATAAAAGCTTTCGTTTAGGAATTGAGAGGCTAGCGCATATCGAGAAACATTTTCGGTGGCAATTTGTTGCAGACATTTCGTGGCTAGATATGGTGCTGACCTAGTTCCATATGTGACCGTGTTTAGCTGATAATACGTTATTGGCATGTTGGCATCCTTTCGCCAAATTATTAGTTGAAATGGCCGATCTTCTGGTGCTATTAAGATTTGACGGTACATTTTTTCGACATCAGTGGTGAACACGAACCTTGGCATTCTAAAACGCAGCAATATTGAAAACAGATCGCTTTGTACCTTTGGTCCTGTGTACATAATATCATTTAGGGAATGACCGGTCGATGTTTTCGCAGATGCGTCAAATACCACGCGAAGTTTTGTGGTTGTGCTCTCTGGTCTCAGTATACAGTGATGAGGTATGAAATAGTTCGGTGTAGTAATCGTATCTGTTGATATTTTCGTCATGTGCCCCAGGGCTTCATATTCGTCCATGAACTTGACGTACTCTGTCCTCACTTGGGGATTTTTCTGAAGTCGACGTTCCAATGATAGGAACCTGTTGAGCGCTATTGAGTGCGAGTCCCCCAGAACCATGGGGTCCTGATGGAATGGTATTTTTACTGTGAACCGATTTTCCTTATTCCTTGAGGTGTGTCTGGCAAAGTGCTCCTCACACTTTTCCTCGTCCATAGATAATGACTTCTTGTTGTCTTTTACCTCTTCTAGTTCCCAGAGTTTCGAGATAGAGGTTTCTAGGGATTCGTCCGCCAAGCACATTCCACAGGATGCATCTTTTGGGCTTACTTCGTTGAGTCTGCCAGACACAATCCACCCGAGTGCAGTATTTTGCATTATTGGTAGATGCGGGGCTAGCTTGATCTGCCCAATGGTGAGAAGCTGGTGATAGTGCTCAGCTCCCAAAAGTAGATCTATTTTGTCAGGGCGATTGAAGTTTGGATCCGCTAACTGGAGATTCCTTGGTAGTGACCATTTTTCAGTATTAATGAATTGCGATGGTTGAGGCGAGATGATGCGAGGAAGGACGAGTGCTTCAATGCGTGCTGTGAAGCTTGTGTTTCGAGAATGTAAGGCAACGTTCACTCTATGTTGTGTTTTTGTGTTAGTTGTCCCGATCCCGGTGATATTGACATGTGAGGTTTTCAGTGGTAACCTGAGCCGTTTTACCAGACGTTCTGTTATGAAGTTTACCTGTGACCCTGAGTCTAATAACGCGCGGCATTCAACTTCTGTGGCGTCTGTTTTGATTATAACTACTGCTGTGCTCAATAGGACGTATGGCCTTTGTCCACCTTTGTCCGTCGCGGTGAGTGAATCTGCTTCAGAACTTCGTGATGAGGTGGATGCCGCTGAGGCAGCTTCTGGCGTCCTTTTTCTGGTTACTTCCGCTGATGCTGCTGATGTCCTCCCGATTTTGGGCTCACCTTCGTGACTCAGGCTTGGCCTTGATGAGTTTCTGCTCGTTTCCAGGTGCAAAAGTGAATTATGTTTCTTGTTGCATTTCATGCATCCTCTTGACTTGCAAGTCTTAGAGGAGTGCCCGGGTCTCATGCAGTTTACGCATAGTTTTTGTCTTTGGACGTAATTGAGCCGTTCATTTGGTGTCATTGTTTGAAATTCTTGGCACCGAAACAAAAGGTGGCTTCCATTGTGGCAGAGCGAGCAGGAGGTTTCCTTTGGTTCGGAGGCGGCCGCACATGTTTTTGACACGAACTTTTCCTTCTGTCCCATTGCTTCCATTGATTGAAAGCGGGCTTCAAGAAAGTCCAGGAAATTGTTCAGTCCTTGAACTTCCTTCGGGTTTACTATTGAACGTTCGTATAATATGTGCGTTCCCCGATCCAATTTTTTTGTGAGCAAGTGTATTAAGATGGGGTCCCAAGTGGCTGTAGGGATGCCCATGTTTACTAATGCATGCAAGCATTCTTTTGTTACATCATGCAACCTTTTTATTGATGTGGACGTTGCTGTAATTGTTGGTTGCTCCAGTAATTGGTTCATAATGGATGCAACAAGAACCCGTTTATTGTTATATCTATTTTGTAGCAGCTTCCAGGCTGTTTCGTAATTTTCGGCAGTGGCTGATAGATGGCTTATTAGTTGTTCGGCTTCCCCACTTAGGGTTGACTTTAAATACCACATTTTTTGAATTGTGGGGATGTCTTGTTTGTCTACCAGTTGGGAAAAGAGGTCAAAGAATGCTATCCATTTTAAGTATTCCCCATTAAATTTGGGGATTGTTATTTTTGGAAGCTGAATCGTTTTATTTTTGACCGTTTCCTCAATTTTATTTGCCGTGTTTTCCTTGAGCTTGAAATTGCTATAAACCGATGCTTCGACAGTCGTGTATGACTCCATGTCATACCCATCTCTTACAGGATCTATGCTGTCTTCCCCGATCGAGAAGTGGAGCTCTTGTATTTGCTCCCAAAGTTTCTCTTTTAGCTTCATGTTTGCCGCTGTAGGGTCCATTTCGAGGAGCCGTTTTAGTGATGCTATCATCACGTTTTGTCTTCTAATGGCTGAAGACAATTCTGGTTTCCGAGAGGGAGCGTAGGTACTTCCGGGAAGTCCTTTCGTTTGCTCGTCCGGTGTTTGGGTTTTGAGAGGTTCCGTCATGCCGGACTCCATTATTTCCTTGTACTTTGACGTCAACTCGGATATTTTTTTGTAGTATCCGGTGGTGAAATATTGGTGGCTGGGATCCATGTCTGCGAGGCAACGGATTTTATTGTCCGTTACCTCAAATTCGGCCCACGCTATGTCTAAGCGTTCGAGGCGCTCTTTATAATATACAGGCGTTTTTCTCGCTGCTGAATCCTTTTTGAAGTTACGGATTATGGTCTCTATCAACTCTCCAGTTGTACTTTGGGAGGCTGTCAATGTTTCCATTGTTTCTTCATTGGTTGGAGCCATATCGAAATTGATTCTGATGCTGGCTAACTGAATTGGCAAGATTGAGGGTGGGTCAGAAGTTGCTGACGTTGTCGCTCAAGTCGTTGCGTGTTCGGGATTACAGACTGGCGGAGTTGCCGAGTTATTCAGGTCCTGTAACTTGCGGGGTCACAGGGGGTCAGAGGGTTGCGTGTTCAAATCACGTCGGGGTCACCAAAATGTTTGGAGCGGCTGATTTGCCGTCCTGATAATGATGTCGGATGGAGAGGCTTAGATGCCAATCCACGTTTTGAGATAAATGGTTGGTAGTTTTCGACTAGGCGGTATCACCAAGACGAGAGGGTTGACAATAAAAGGCACTTGAACCTAATTGTCGTGGCGAGAGATAAATGAAAGGTGGGCTGTGGATTGTAGCTCATTCATTTCTTTCTTCTTTATTTTAATTTCTTTGCTTATATACAATTTTGGTCTTAACATTATGCTGACTAGTGCATTGCTCTTGACTTCCGCAATACTAGGTCACTAGTCAGCAGTCTACCGTTCTAGGTCGTCAGTAAGTGACATTGCTGACCACCGTACTAGATCGCCAGCTGTCGCAACTGCTGACACTAGCGGTTGCAAATGCTGACGCCAGCGACGGCACACTTACTGACGGCCGCGAGCAAAATATGACGCAATCGTTACTCCGCACTTTTGCTTGTTCTTGAATTTCATGCAAACAAATATGCCTGTGTCTGCATATTTGGACAGAAATGAACAGCCATGATCAAGCTAATAGTCCGGTCATAATAAACATTTGAAACAACAAGATCCCCGTCAGAAGAAAAACTTCAAAAATTAAGCGGCAAACGAGAAGCGTCGAGGTGCCGAATCCCGAAACCCTTCGACGGTCGAAAACTACAATTAATATTCCTTAAATAAATAAAGAAACCTAACTAACTGAAACGGTTAGTGATAATAGTGTAAGCTTTTTTTGTTGAGAGTGAAAGCTCTAAAGCTTAGGTTCGCGTTTGCTCTTAAAAATGTAAGCTTTATTTTCACAAACACAATAATTTACAATAAAAACAATAATCTCACAAAATTTCCAAGCTTTTAGGCTTTTAACTTTTGTTTTACGTCTTTAGGACTTTATGCGCTCACAGAACTCGCACGCATGAGCTGTTGAGATCTGATCGATATTGAAGACGCTTGGTATTGAGTGCAAAGCGTCAAATCATTTTTATGTGAATAGATTTATTTGTTAGGCGGGTCAGAGGCAGTGGCAGCGAGTACAAGCATGGGCGGAGTGGTTACTTTACAACAAGATCAGAACAAACTGAAAAACGCTTAAGCTACTTACATATTAGGCTTTTTGTTGAGCTTAATTTTGAGTTCGTTGTTTTTTAAGTATATATGTATGTACATAGGTACATGAAGCACTAAACATGTGCGTGTAGGAGTATAATTTATGACACAGAATATTTTTTGTTGTTCAATTGTATACTTTTTAAGTGCGTACAACATTCAAATTGTGCTTCCGTAAGCTAATACTCAGCTGGTTAAAACAAAAGTATGACAGATTTGTAAACATGTTTTGAATTTTTTTGTAGCTGCTATAACTATATTATTTATTGCTATTACTTTTTTTAAGCTTAATATTTTCTTTAATCTTCTCTAATTTTTTTACCACCACTTCCTTTAGTTAATATTCAAATAATTAGCATATAATTAATTGCTAACAAAAGACTAGAAGGTGGAATGCATAGAAACGCGAAATGTTTTCTTAAGGCTTGGTATCCAGCTACATAGCAGAGCAAAGCAACAGTTCATGTAAATAAAAGCAATATAATGCCATCGAAAAACTTCAGATAATACATTTGTCAAAAAAATCCACAGCTTAGCTGAATTTAAAAACATTTAAAAAAAATACTTTTAAAGATTTTTGTGTCTCTAATAGAAGTTATAAACGACTATTTAAAACCGAAAAAGAGAAAGAAATTTTTTCGAGCATTTTCTCAATGCCCGAATACTAAGCTTTAGTATTTAATGAATAATAATGATATCAATAGATAAACAAAGTAAACAAGTTGAAGGTTCATGAGCGACAACACTTGAATCCCGCCCGTTAGCGTAAAGATGACATCAGCTTGCGGATTTGATTGTTTGTCTAAGGTGCAAGCGTTTTCGTATTTGTGTAAATGGGAGCCATAATACAGTGCTGCACAAAAAAATAGCATCACAAAGTACTGATCTGTTTGGGTAGATAATTTATTTATTGAAACCGAGTCTTTGTTGCTTTTTAACTTTGTAGTCTATTGCTGTAATACCGGCGGTATTTACAAGCAATTTTCGGGATTGTATGAAAATGTGTTTTTTGAGAAAAATTTACCTACGCGCTGCAGGAACCAGACAAGCCGACATATGTTTCGATGATACTGGAGTTACATCTCTTCAAGGACTTTTCTTCCCGGCATTGTGAGAGTCGAACTCACAACACTGTAGTGACTTGTATGCTAGAAGGTCTACCACCTTCGGCCACTACCCAGCTTGAAAGTAAGTCTTGTTGGAATATCAAACTTAAGATTGGGATTTTTTTAGGGAATTGAGTCTAGGAAAACAAAACGATTGCAATTTTCGGGATTTATAAAAAAAATATTGTATTTCGAACTTCTATAAGAGCAACCCGAAATAGGAATTACACCTAATATTTCTTTGAAAAATATTTTGTTCTGATATTTTTTTGCACAGCACTGTACAGCTACTTATATGTACAATTCTGCCTTATTTCAATAATCAATTAAATTGTTGTTAATTGTTTGACGTGCTTTCACAAATATAATTAGGTATTTTACACGGTTAAGTATTTATTTGAATTACAATATTTAATGTGAATTATTGCTCTTTAATCATTATTATTTTGAATTTCCAAGCAAATAGCTTAATAGTTACATAGTACGACTGTGTTAAGGACAAAAACTCTATTAAATTTGTACATTTGGTGGTGCCGAGATGATATTGCAATTTCTCATGCCAAACGCAGATTATAAATCATATCAACAAATTTTTGTTGTACTTGACTGTACTTTAAACACCTGTCTATTTAAATATTTTTATTATAATACCTATTCCCCCTTTATTTATTTATTTTACTTGCCTGCTGCTGACGCAAACGATTTGACATATTTGTTTGTTCGTCACGCTGCAACAACAACGAGCTGCTACGTTGTGGCAATTGTTGTTTTCGTTGTTGTTGTTGCTCTGAGGACTCCCGCACCGTTGGCGGTGAATGCCGATGAATTGGTAGCGGCGGAAATGGTTGCTTTTGTTGTGGCACATTATTGCTATCACATGTACTTGGTAGGATTGTTGTTATTTTAGGTTTTAATGCTGGTGGTAGCGGTGGTGCTGGTGTTGCACCATTAATATCACAAAAACTATTGCTCGCATTGCTTACACTTCTAACATTACTAATGCTACAACTATTTGTGTTATTAATATTATTATTGTTGTTGTTGTTGTTGTTGTTGTTTAAATTGCTATTGTTATTGGCACGCACTAAGTTGTTGTTGTTATTATTGCTTTGATTGTTAACATTAAAATTATTATTATTGCTTCGCGTTTTGTTGTTGCTGTTTATTTGCGAGTAATCGGGAAATTTCGACGCTATTCCACCCACTGGACTGTTACCAGCACTGCAGCTTGTTGTAATTATTGTTGGTATTGTTGCTGTTGCTGTAGTGCGCACAACGATGGGCATTGGGGTTGGTGCCGGTGCCGTTGCCACCATTCCATTATTATCGAGTGTTATACTCAATGTAGATACAACCATTTTGGTATTTTTTGCATTTTCTTGTTTTTCATATAAAGTTGTTAACAATAATTGTTGTTATAATCATTAACTCATGCTTCACTGATTTGTTTAGCATTGTTTTTATTCGCTGACAATTTATTGCTTATTATCTTTTTGTAACGAGTTGCGCGCTTCAGAGGGAGGGTACAGCGAGATAATCAATTTCCAAATTATTATTTATAATCTTTTTTTATTTAACAAAAAACACAATTTTTTTTAAATTAATTTTTTAATTTAGTATTATTCGAATATATTTTCTTGGTTTTTGCTTTTTTTTTTAAATGGGATTGTGCTCCTATACTCAACTTTTCCCCCAACCTTCCTAAGCAAAAAACTGAACCTGCGAATTACAGCAGCAAGGGAAGTTTAAATAATAATTCAAGCGCCAGAGAATGGAATTTTTTTTTTATATTTTTTAAATAACAGATACCCGAATATAAAACATCTCCACTGTCAAAATATTTTGAACAATATTGCCTATCAGCCATAACGATCTGTTTACAAGCTGTAAAATAAGTCACTGATGAGCTAAGTCATGTGGGTGATTATCTATTCGAATGTTAGTCATTTTTGACAGTGTAATTGCTTGCCAGTTTTTTGACAGATTGACGGTTTTTTATGGCCGAAAGTTGTATAGTTTTTTAACGTTTTGAACAGATTCATAGAATTTTCCGCATTTACGTATAAAATAATTATTTTGTAAAAAAAAAAATTATAATTGATTTTTGTTAGCATATGATGCAATCGCAAGGGCATCACTTTTTTGCAAACATTGTAAACAAAAAGGTACAAGTTTTTTGCACTTGAAAAATTGCTTTTTTCAGTACGCAACTGCAGCTCGTCAAATAATTCACATTAAACAAATTATGATAATTTATCGAACAGGTTTAAAAGACGTCAGCACGTATTTAGAAACGTATGCATGTATTTACTTTGAAAGCAAACAAAAAATGATTTGCTAATAGTTTAGAACGTTCATTTACGAATATGCTTCGCTTTCCGCTTGAACACTCGATTATTTAAACCGCGACTAAATTAAATTAGCGCCTTTGAAAAAAGTGAAGAAAAAATAAATATGACTATACGCTGAAAACGATTCCATACTTAGCTAAGTCTTGTACTTCTACAATTTTTATGGTTACCTAAGTATCTACTTAAAACACACTTTTGTGTTCTATACAAACAGAAGCTTCCAAAAAATAAAACATAAAAAAGTTTGAATATTCGCCAAAATTTAGCATTGACATTTTTTAGCAACGTAGATAAAAAATTATTATCAACAAAATTATAAATCAGCAATGCCACTTCATTTGAGAGCGCACCTAAATATTATTATATTCATATGCAATCCCTGTCGGAAATTCAGTAGACGAATATAAAAAATGTTGTATTAAAGACGCGTTCTCTTGGAAATGTTCCGCATTTCGAAAACTCGATTTTTTTTATACCTCATTTCCTCATTTCCGAAGTTTATTAAAATCAAACCTTAGAGAGAACTTTCGTTATGCTATGGATACACACACGGAGATTATCTCCAATAAATTTTTTTTAATCAGATCGAAATTTCGCCCTGACACAAAATTGATGATTAACAGCATTGAGGATAACTTTTTTGGTTGTTATTCCACCATATTTTTACCTAACTCGGCGACATCTAGCTGTCGAAATTGCGCTAATGCATCAGTCCTATTAAGGAGGGTTTCATTCCAACAAAACTACACGTTTCTTGAATCTTCTCTAAGATGACCTTGAAGACTTCTTATGAGTGAATATCACACCAAGTTGAAAAACTGTGATAATAGTTCACTCATAGATAGTTCAGTTTCCTTATAGTAAGTTTAATTTTCTAGAAGGTATTTGATAGAGGGTAATTTGTATGTATTTATGTAGTGCTTTATGTAATTGTGTAAGCTTGTCACTGCAGTTTTAGCAAGTACGTGACTGACACAAAAAAAAAATATTTTTTCAACAAAATTTTGTTTTGCTTTGTTTTTTTTTTTTTTTGGCGACGAAAAAGGCTTGTGTTTGCCTTTAGTTTTGTTGGTTTAGTCTACCGGTCGTATTCCGATAAAAAAAATATAATACAGCAACTAGACATACAGAGATAAATTTATATGCAGGGCCACATAAGAAAAAAGGCCTAAAAAATCTTATTTGTATAACCAAAATGTAGGTTGTTGTGCGGGAGGAAACAGAGTCAAATATGACTCACCGGAATTTTAATAGGGTGTGGAAACCCGAGTGCGCTATCAGTAGCAGTTATGGCTAAAAATAATAACAATAGTATTCTAACACAAACAAAAATGTAAACGGTTGTTGAGGCCAATGAAGTCAGGGATCAAGAGCAACTAACGCTACCGCTATCTTCATAATATAATTGTCTCTTGAAAGATTTTTTGATGAAGTTTTGCGGTTTCAATATTATACGGGTCATAAACCAGCTAAAATCCGAGCTACTATATTTTATTCTTCATTAACAGAGCTTTCTACCCTCACTGCAATATTTCATGTACTATTCATACGTCATCGGTCCTTCCCCGTTTTCTGTCTGTTAATCTGTTTATTTTTAAATGCATTCAATTCCAGTCCAGTACTTTTTAAAAATGGTATTTACCTCGGGTTTTTGTATGCCTAGCTAAAATGTTGACGATCCAAGAATTTAACACTAAATTATGCAATTCTAAATGCAAATAGAAAAAAAATTTGCTGAAAATACTAGTCAAAATATGGTCGGGCTCGATAACTAGCAAGGCTCCAAAATTTCCCAAAGAACAGCAAAACAGATTGGAAAAACTTAGTAATCAGTGAAAATAAGTACTACCTATTATAGATCAAATACTCCAAAACGATCATTAAATACGAAAAAAAAAATAAAATAAAACTCTGCCCATATTGTGTAAAACAATAGAACGTTGCATTGCTCATATTCATGCAAAACGCGTACGCCGCCAGCGTTAATAAATAATGCCACAGGCCATATGCGTAATACCGCAGAACGTGCGTAGCATTTTGAAGCACTGAAATCGAGCGCTGGGAATACGAAAACTAGCCGCATTAAAAAAAAAATTATTTACAAAATTGTTTGCTTTATTTTTTTACGATTAAGCTATTTTATACTGAGCTAAAAGCTCAAGAGCCAAATTTTGGCATACAGCTTAAGGTCAAAATTCTAGTTTTTTGGACTTTTCACGAAGCGATAAATTTTTCGAAATATTACTCGAGGCAAAGTTGTAGATCTGGAAATTATGTGAGATATCGCGATTGTAAAATTAGCTCTGGAAATTATATGAAAATATATGCCCCGTATGAGCTTTTCAGGATTTATCTCTCTTTTAGTATGCGTAGAAAAAATTTTCTTTTAACGTTTATCTATCACGAAGTTCCTCTTCGATAATGAAAATAGTTTTTTTGTAGAGCCTATAGCTCTCGAGTTAGAGCCAGATTTTCTCCATGCATGATATCAAAAAATACTACTCCGGTTAATTTAGTTTATCTTGTATAACAAAAAAACCAATAGAGCCAATTTTTGTCAGGAGCATAGGTTCACCCCCAGGAAGAAAACTGCAAAAAGCCCCATCGATCCTATCTGTGCTAAGAAAGTTATTCGGGGACAAAAGTTGAGGAAATTTGAGTTTTTTTTCTCAACGGTATGCGAAAATTTGGCTCTGTGGGAATTTTTGTTGTTTCAAATGTCTATATTGACCCGACTATTAATTTTTTCAAAAAATTTTAATTTTGGGCACTTTTTTGCGTTTTTTGTTTTTTTCTATTAATTGTTTTGTTTTTTGTTTGCCTTTTCAATTAATTATTCTTTGTGTGCGTATTTTTATCGTTAGACAATCGTTGCGCATGCGCAAATAAATAAAAAACGAGTAATGTAAGCAAAAGCAGTGAGAGGAAGTGACGAATTATACAACTCTGAAAGTTCTTTTTTTAAGTGGTAAACTTTTGCCGTTGAGAACGATCTTTCTTAAATCGAAAAAGAAATTGTTTTCTGCTACAAATGTGAAATGGTATGAAATTTTACTTTTCTCACATAATCAACTTTTATCTGTTTTTTTTTTACAATTAACTTTGACTTGCTTGTTTCGTTTTCATTACAAACTGCCAACATTTTATTGCTAAATAATTTTGAGAAATTCACAGCCGCGATTTCACATGCTCGGAAACGTGTTTTTTTTTTTTTAGATACTAAATTACGTTAAACAATTTATTTTATTATGCGCATTTTGTAAAAGTAATTATGTACGTGACATACAAATATATTTGCTATTTATATAAATATCTTTTAGTATAAATAAACGAGTATTAAAGGGCAGCTTCGGCTTGCTTATATGTATGTGAACATTTTTTTTTTTTTTTTTTTTTTTCAATTCAAATTTACAGATCCACTTTTAATCTGCTAATTAACAAACAATACATATTTACATCTGTTGACTTTGTAAGCACCTCCAATCTCATATTTTATTGAAACACATCTGAGTCTTTAAGCGTGCTTCAACGTTTATAAGCTCGGGATCTCGAAATGATCTACGCAGATAGCCGTAAAACCTCTCAAACCTATATTACAAAAAATCACCACACCAAATAGAGCTACATAGCCTATTATTTTTGACAAGATCAGAGACACTGAACTGAACACTGCATACTTTTAGGCGCGCTTCATACTATCAAGCTCTATCTTTATCCACACCACTGATAGATGCTCCTAGATAAATAGAGAAAGGGGTAGAAGTTTCCTAAATCCAGGCCTAGTTCAATTTCAAAATTTTCGAATGACCTCCGGAAAACTTTTTGCACGCAATTTGTGACATATCTTCCTCAGTGGAACTTCGGACCCCAGATTTCAACTACAAATTTTCAATGTAGACAACTGTTTTACATCGAAAGCTTGCCACAGAGACATAACTGTCGACAGTTAGTAATTCGAATTAACGAGCCATATGCCTAGGCCCTAATGCTTATTAACCAACTTTATCATCATAAACTTGGGCTGTTGATAAAGTTCCCTTGAAATTATGTATTTAATCAGTTTTAATGATTTTCAAAAATGTAGCTGACTTATCGTATAATTCACTTCTATGATTCATCATAAATTCGTTTTATAAAAAAATGTCCTATCACACAATCTTTAGCTTCAGCCACAACTTTTGTGTTGACTTAATAGCTGGTCAATGCCAAAGCGATAAGAAAAATTCAAACAAATTACACGTAAATAGCAAAGTTATGGCAGCAAGCAAAAGCAACCGCAGCAATAGTCAGGAAAGTATGCGGGGAGGCAGGGGGAGTAAATACCAGCCGCGGGGCGTCGACAGGTGGAAGTGGAGTAAGCACATTCCAGAGCATTATTGAAGCGAAAGTTTTGCGTAGTAGACGTTGGAAACTCGTCGCTAACTTTTTTTTTGTTATTTCTAGACTGTTTTTGCAATGCGCTCGGTTCTTCACAAAAAATGTATTGTCTTAGCGCATAACTCAATCACAGTTTCTTTGCAGTTTAAATTGCTTTTTTTACATCTTGTTACATTTATGCGTTGCACAATTTCAATCGATTTCAGCACTAATTAAATTTGCTTGCATTTGACGCTGTGCAACGTGGCTGCGTGGGTGTTGCAGTGCGTGCATTACTCATGACTGCTTCACCAAGACGCGTACGTACGCTTAGTCAAGAATTTCACTCAACTTTTGATTATTTATTTTGTCATTTAATATTTCTTAAGCTATTTACTTTTGGTGCGCGCTCGAAATCAAAACCGCTTCTAGCCAAAACAAATGACAACTGATTTGCGCGTTGCCAATAACACCAACACTTGGTTAGCGCTTACGGGCAACTCGCTTTAAGCCTTTTGTTTGTTTGCACGTCTGATTGTATGCGGGCGCGCGTGTGTGTGTGTGTGTGTACGCGTTTGTGTGGGAGCGCCTTCAACTAAACAAACAATTGAGCGCGCCACCTGTGCATGTGTATGCGCATATTTCGCACTCTGGCTTTTTTGACTGAAACTGCATTTATTTATTTTAGTTGCACGTACAAAAATATATATTAAAAAAATCAACCACTTGTCATACAAAAACACATTTATACATAGAAATCAACGAGAAATTACGCGCTTCCGCAAACGCTTCTTTTTTTTGTTATTCTTTTTGTACGATTTCAAACCATTTTATATTCATATTTTTCAGCGCGTCTGTTAGCCCACAAAGCTACGCGCGCGCTTCTAAACTATTTCCGCTACCGTCCGTTATTATTTTAACTACCACGTCGAACGCCACAACTGTGACTGCCAGAAACCAGTTAAATGTTTAAAGTTTTGGCCAACGACAACACTCGCCACCTATCCGACCAACCGACCGGCCTATAAAAAGCCCAACATAAATACAGTGTCGACCGCAGAGACAGCCAGGCAAACAAAGTCGCGCACAAATGGCGACAACCTTTGCTTGACTTGTGTCGTTGTCTAGCGCGTCATGACAACCGCGCGCGCCACCCCGTCTGCCGCTTTGTACTCACTATTCATTGTGTGCCCCAACCCCGTCCTGTGATTGAGCATGCAGTTGACCTACCAGTTCGTGGCTTAAAATAAAATATTCTTACCACTTTTTCATTTATATTATCAACTTTTTTCTATTGCCCTGCGATGACGCGTTTGTCGTGCATGCAGGAAAATTGCAATCGTCGTGGTAAAGATAGGCACAAAGCAGCCAGGGGAAAATGTTGGCAAGGGTAAAGCACACTTCTGAAATACAAATGCACGTCAGCGAAAATGGAGTATTTCAATAATACAAATTTAAAAAGTTTTTTTTTTTTAATTTGTCTCCCGAGACCAAAACGCAGAGTTTATAGAGGGTTCTAGGCGTTCACGCTACTAACGCTACAGTTATCGTCCGAAAGAGTGAAAAATAAAACAGAAATCGCTTTTTGGGTGAGCGCGGGTGACTTCAGCTAGGCAAACGAACATTGTCAGCTCATAACTAGCCAGCGCCAAGTTTATCTGTGGCTTACTTGTGCCCACAGCCTATGCACACCCATACATTTTTATACACTCACACTGTTGACTTATCGTGTTTATTCAGTTTTTCCAGTCGGTCCATCCAACGAACCGCTGCATATTTAAATTGCATTAACGTGTCTGTCACACCAACGAAATAGAGACAAGAGCTGCAGCAGAAACAACGCAAAAAAAGCACGGCTCAATAACCCACTAAGAATAACGTAAAAAAGGCAGAGAGTGCACCAGAGAGGGCTGCCGGCTTACAAAGCTCCAACGAAGCGTATTAGCTACATATTTAAAAAACGCTGGCTGCGGATACTTCTGGCGAGCCATGGCAGGTCAGAGGTACATTTGTGCGCTGGAAAATCGACTGTCAAACCGATTGACGTTGATTGCTGGCATTAAATACAAGTTTTCCAGCTCTCCCTCTGTTGAGAAACTTGATTTGTTGCAGAAAAAGCTGGAATATGGGACGAGATTGTGATATTAATAGGAAACACATTTAGGTCCGTACGGCGGTCACCGTATTGCCCTTTATTTCAAAGTGACCTTTAAAACGAAATGCGAGATGAGAAAACAGTCCTTACTCAGAAAATAGCCTGTGAAAAGAATTAGAAGAGTTGCTAGGGAGACCACGGTGGCCCGTTGGGACTTAAAGGACCCATCCGTATTGTGTGGGGGAAAGGCGTTGATGCAATGGGGATTGTGTTTAAGATGTCGACATGTGGGTAATAGTTGGAGTCATACATGACGTACCCATTCAGAGCAGCTTAAAAGTATTAAAAAATAACCGATTAAGTGGAACGAAACGCAAATTCAATAAATTCTTACATTTTTTAAAGACTAGCCCCCTCAGCAAAAAAAATGTAAGACCCGCCGACTTGTAGGAAAAAATCAAAGCAGCACACTACAAGTTGTAAGAGAAGCTGTGCAAAAATCTTGTTAGAGGTTATGATAACCTGTTGGTATATCGCCGTCATTAGTTTTTTTTTTTTCATATAAAGAAATCATTAGCCTTTTTGTTTTAAATATAAAACACCCTAATGCCTCGCATTATGAATACCCTGTTCGGCGCATAAAACACCTGTCATTAAGTAACATTTGTCCATAGAGAAGAGGGTGAATGAATGCAAGCTCCAAGCGCTCATTTGCTCACGGTGCTATAAAGTGGGTGAGTGCATTCTATTGTGTTTCGTTAGCTGTAACTCAGCTACATATATTTGAATGAAAGTGCGGGTGTGTCACACAGGTTATTTGCACTTACACTCACACATATAATATACACATGCAATACTTGTTAACACATAATAATTTCTATGTACACAATTGCCGCAGTGCATGTTTAATTAACAGCCGAAATGGATTGCCACACAAAGAGAGAGAACAAGCACCCATACCTGAAAACATTACTTACACAAAGTTCAGTGTTGCACACGATAGCGTTGTTTAAGCCAGGTATCGCCAAAAATAATAATGTGCAAGTTCTGGTTAGAGTAAGTACTACCATCGTAATTGTTTGGTAGACGTATTTCATTAGAGACAACTTGCAACAAATTTATATTAATGCTGTTAACACCTTTTGAACAATAGCCACATGCGATGTTGCCAAACAGTAGACCAAAGCGAGTAAAAATTTCTTTAATTTGACGGACGTACATATCGCTCATTTGCTGCAACGTCGTCATAACTCAAAAAACCCAAATTTTGAGTTAACATCACTAATATATCGGAAACAATATTTTTGATCAACTGACAAAGTTTTATATCCGAGGTTTTAACATTTCACGCAGCATCGCGATATAAGCCTTTGCTTTAATTACATATCCCATATAAATATACATTAATTCAAAAACTAAAAATGCGTTTTCTCTGATATCAAATTTTTTGAGTTATGACGACGTTGCAGCAAATGAGCGATATGTGTTATGACGTGACGACAACTGACATTCAAATCTTTTCCAATGCTGTGCATCACTGGTTCATATGGTTATTGCGTTAATTGTTAACAATATTTTGTTCCCGATTGCAAGTCTGTTGCTAATTTGCTTTGCATCATTACTTCACCCCTATGACCACGAACCTGCTTTTGAACTAAGTGCAGTGTGCTCGCGGTTAAATAAATGTTAACATATGTTCGTGCTACATTTCTAGTCGTGGTCAATAGCCCGATGAATGACTAAAACAAAAGGAGGGGAGTGCGCCTTGGGGTGGGGAAGCGCACCTGTTTATTTGTTTACGGTTTGTGGTGCTTTTTGAATACCTTCTATATTTTTAAGTAGGGTTCTCTTTTAATATAGTATAGAGCTTTTATAGGGTTCCCAATGTTAGAACTTGGATTATGTAAGCCTTTTCTTGGAAATATAATCAAGGTATGTTTCTGCTCATTACCATAGTTCGAATCAGGGTAAATTATCAAAAAGATTACCAACGCAAAAAGTTATACGAAACGAAACCTACTCTATTGAGACATCAAGCAGTTCCAAACCAACTTACTCAGCTTATTCTAACTAAAATTATATTTTTTGCTAAATTATTTTTTTAATTGACCACAGCAACGCGCACTACCTCTACCCAATCTCTATCAGACTCACTGTTGTGTCAAAGAGCCATCTCTTTTAACAACAAACTGCGTATGCAAAGCCCTCGATTAAAATACCATTTTATGTTTGAGTTGCTTTATGTCATTAACATTCCAAGCTAAATATAATTTGCCTTGCCCTTCTATTAACTATTTGTTAAACCAGTTCCACCGCATTTCTGTTCGCATAGAAATATTTAGTATGTAAATAGTGAATATGTATGCTTGAATAAAAGGGTGTTTCATTGGGAGGAAATATTGTTATCTTAGCGCTACCTGTACATTTTACTCTTCTATGTTCAACAACTTTTTCAACTGTACTTCAGAACAGGGTTGGGCCATTATGAATAAAAAATTATTCAAATAAAAAATAAAAAAATTATTCATTATTTTAAAATTTTTTGGTGATGAGTGACCGGCTGTTTTTATTCAAAAATCGCTGAAAATAAAAATAAATTGTTATTCATCACTAAAAATTTTTCAAATAATGAATAAAAATTAATTTTTAATTTTTTCGTCACTCGTCACTCAAAAATAAAATATTGTCCATCCCTGCTTCAGAAAGCATAATATATTCTACATATAAATTGGTTTTACTTAAGAAATCGTTTTTCGTCATCGAATCTGTTGAGAATAATCAGTTGTCTACAGAAACCAGTTCACTATTTCAAAATAATATGTTGTTAATACATTTTACAGTTTCTGTAGTAAAATTGAAATTAATTTCTGCAGTTGATTATCCTGAGGTACTACTTTTTTTGCTCTCTGAAGAACTTATACTTGGAAAATGTGTTGTTATGACGCTTAAAATTTTTTTTCAAAAGAGCTCTATCCTACATACATAAGTCTTCTGAAAAACCAAAAAATCCGTTCTCCTTCTGTTTATTTGTCCTCTCTGGATCTATGACAGTTCCTACTTATTTTACAAAACCTAAATTTTTTGAAAAACAAAATTGTTCAAACATAACACCCTAATGTACCCATGCAGCAATTTAAAGATTACTTTCTTTTAAATTTTACTCTTTTTTTACCTGTGAAAGTGAAAAGGTAACAAAGTGTCATTTACATTTGACAACAAATATTTAAAAATGTTAAACTGTTAACAACAAAGTGTGCGTAACAAATAAACGTTTTGCAAAATTATAATAAACAAAAACCAAACAAAAGACAAACTTCGCTACCAAACTGGCAATAAAGCCAGTTGAAGTCAATGTGTTGACACTAGAAACGAGTAGTCATAAAAAAAGATTGAGCGAGTTTTTTTGTCACATAAAAAAAATTAATGGCGGTGACATACCAAGAGGTTATCATAACCCCTAACAAGATTTTTGCCGAGCTTCTCTTCAACTTGTGGTGTGTTGCTTTTTAAGTTTTTACCTACAAGTTGGCGGGACCTAAAATTTTTTGGCGACTCCGAACGGCACTTGCAAAGCAAATGAGTTTTTGCTAAGAAGCTTCTCATGGCAGAAGTACACCCGGAAAGTTTGCCAAACTATTAGACTAGATGGCTATTTCAAGTAGGTAAGTAATATTGACCAACAGTTAAACAGAGAAAAATAAAAAAAAATCTTGATATTTAGTCATGACCTATGATGGTTTATGGAAATTTTAAGCTGTACTTAAGCGACTTTCAAAAGAAGAAATTGTTTAAAGAAAGTATCAGGAAAGCCGAAAGTGAAAAGTGAAAATTTTGAGTATATCGGCGAATTCTCCTTACGTACGTGACGTATAAAAATTGCTTACCGCTTAAACGTTCGAAGCTGCACAATGTCTGCAATGTAGTCTAGCAAGTCTCTTTAATTAAGACTAATGGAAGCTTTATGAAAACATTCATAACAGCGAGTGGTAACACAAAAGGTTGATAATGGAGTGGGTTAACCCGAGTGCTCCAAAGTCACAAGACAGTGCAAATAAATAGAGAGACAAAGAGATGAATCAAAGTACGAGAGATGGTGGACGCAGAATACGTTGAATGGATAAAAGGAGTCCATTATGTAAAAAATTAACGTCTAGTATACTCTTTCGGAAGACTACAGCACTCACAGTCGCCATGAGGACAACTTGGTTAGCCAAGCCATTGCATCTACCACAGCCAACTAGTGCTGAAAGTCGACAAACACCGTTGGTAAATCAGCAAAATGTATGTTCGGCCAGAGACAGCTCGACAGTTACGCACATACTTTGCACTCACATTGCCACCTTACAGCGCGCAGCGTTGCATTTTTAGCTTTGTATTGGCCACACAAACTTGCATAATAGCTTTCAAGTAGTAGCACATTTTCATATTTCCATGAATGACACTTTGGCACTTGAATGCCTCTCGATGAGTATTTGCACACTTCACTCATCATAAAAATAGCTCATTCTGTGCGTTGTTGTTATTATTATGGACATTACAGTTATTTGCATCAGTTTGAATGCCACTGCCTTTGGCATGCACCGGATGTTGTCAACCATTTAAATTTTCACGCTGTCATATTGGCAGTGGCACAAAGCAATCCTACGTCATAACTGTTAACGCATATACATACATTTTACATGCCATTTTTTGCTTTTTTTACGGCTGAATTTGTTGATAGGCAAGGACATAAACTTTTAACTGCCAAGTCTGTGTTTTTCTCTTGTCATTTTCTCTTATTTAAGGAAGCAAATATACCGTTGTGTTTACTTTTTTCTTCTTCCTTTACTGCCCTTCATTTATTATTCGATCACATTTTCAATATTCATAATATTATCCTTGCCACGCTATAAATTTTATATTTTTCCAACTTTGCTAAACAAGTCTAACCTAATATTTATTTAAATTGGAAAAATTTTCTTGTTTGCCTTTACTGCACTTCCCATCATTCTATGGCTATTCGTTTGTTGAAGCCACAAAGTATGCCATGATTTTACATACGCAGTTTCCTGCTGTGGCCAGGCAAATGTGTTGCCTTCCACATTCCGATTGCAAGCACGTGCTATTGCCAATGAATATACTCTGCATATTTACTTAAGCGTAATGGGCTTTTGTTGCATGTCGCTTGAGTCACCGACATTTCCGATTCTTATTTTTATTTCCTTTCGCTTTTTATTTCAATTTTCCTTCCTATTTGCGCCAGTGCTTTGGGGAATACTTCATTCCACTGGTAGCTCAACTTTTTCTGACCGACGTGTATTTGCTTAGTATGCTGGAGCTTTTATACTTGTTGCCGTTTTTGTTACCCCTATTGTTGATTGCGTGCACTTACCTTTACAATTCCACTTCTGATTACAAATTTAGTATATGCCGCTGGCACAACTCTGATGCCCTATTTTTTTTTATTTTTTATTTACAAACTTTACACGTTCTCTTGTTTGTTGTTGTATGTTTTTATGATTATTGTTGTCGTTAGAAATCACCTATCTTGCTGTTTTTGTTGCTGCTGTAGTAGTTACTTTTATTGTGTATGCAGTCATTGAATTTTCTATATCAATTTTCAATACAACTTGCTTGTTGCGGTGCTGCACATTTCATTCTCGACAGTTTTTATTTACTTTGCTCTATTGTTGTGTTTCTTCTTTTATTTGCTTGTTTTTTTTTTCGATTTACATTATTCATATTTTTCTTTCACCACTTTTAGCTAGCATCGGTTTGTGGCTTTTGCACTTTTACTTGCTTACTACTTTGCAACTTTTCACATGCAGATTTTGCTATGCACTCAGCGCTATTTGCAATTTGCATATTTAGTTCTCTCAGGCATCTGTCAACTCAACTGAGTGATTGCTGTGAATAGCCAGGATTTAGTTTGAGTATAATTTTGTGACAGGTGGATGACGAGATGGTTCACCTAATACTTAACTTCCACAATACTTTTTATTTTAACTATTTTGATAGTTCTTCTCCCGCAACATAGAAGTTTTACAAAAAAAAATAGTAAATCTCTCAACCACTTTTCTACATAAATTTGCGCTCCCACTCACTTAAGCGACATTAAAATGTTAAATCAGGGTAGAAAAGACCGTAAAAAAACTCATCACATGACAAAAAAATTCTAAAAATTTCCGATTTCGATAGAAATATATATTATTTAATTTGCTCAACTTCCAAAATTTGTATTATTCTTACTCCCTAATTCTCGTTACCTATTACTTCCATTTTTTTCCTTTACTCCTTTACATTGCCGATTCCTCGCGGAGCTTGGATAACTTATTGTATACAAATTAAGAGTACAACAATCTGGGCAGCTCGCGTATATTTTAAAAAGTAGCCGTTGCCACAGGTTGATCCACACATCCGCGACCAGTAGGGTTATGGAACTAAAATTCAACCCTTAACTAAACCTTTAAATAAGCTTAAGGTAAACTTAAGTCCACTTCCTGAATTACTTCTGTGGAACAGTTTGAAACATCGAAGTAAAACACCCTATCGAGTGCATCAAATCGCCTTTCCTTATCTCTAAAAAAAATTTAGGTGTCTGTGTCTACTGATTTAAAAAACAGCGAACATAGCAGGAAAAAATAAGGCATTCAGGTATTAATTCATTTTTTGACCAAATATTTGACGTAACCCAACTACTGTACTGCACGCAGCCGCACGTTGTAAAATCATTCGCATACCAACGCGCCAGCAAAACAAACAGTTTTACAGCCACTGCGTTGGCATCATAAAACGATAAAAGCACGATTAAGCGCTAAATGCGAAAACAATGCATATTTTTAGGGGCACCATAGCGGATATACAAATAACTAACGTTAGTTTAATTTTAGCATCAACCTGGTGAAGTGCCACGCGCGCTATCAACACTCAAATTAACATATAAAAATATTTAACAACGCGCATAAAATAGTTACCAAAGAAGAGAAGATAACTCACCTGATATTTTTTGATGCTATCCAGCTGCTCCAGCGTTGGCTCAACAATTTGTGCAATTTGCTGTGGTGCACCCATGCGCCGATCTGGCAGTTGCGGCGCTGGCGTACGATTTATCAGGCGGCCATCTTTTTCGACATGCAGGTGATCTCGCGGTGGTGGCACTGGCTTTATGGAACCATTTAACTGCTTTATTAGCGATAAGTGGAAGTAAACAAAAAATTTGGGATTAGTTAAAACATACGTAAATAACTGTGAAAAAGTTTGTAGTTAGCCAACTTTTAGTTTACTGTTGTTAGTTTTGTAGTTACAAGTATGTAAGTAGGTATGAAATTTTAGATATGCAGCGCAAATGGAAAATGCGGTTATGCAAGCGAGTAGGAGGTTAAGTGTAAAATTTAAATGAAATTATAAGTGTTGATAAGTGTTTGTTTTTTCTAGCAGACGATTTTAATGTTGTAGGCGAGCGTTGGGGTTTCTAACGGAAAATTAGAGGTGAGTTTATAAACATTATGCTTAATCCTGCCTACCTTAAACCTTTTAAATTTTTTTTTTTTTTTTTTTTTTTTTCAGAATACTAAAACTTTTAATGCATTGCTTAAACTAAGCTAACTCAAACAGAAAATGGCTGCACAATTGCAAATAAAGGGAAATAGAAAGAAAAAAAATAGCAACAGCCCACAGCCAGCCCAAAATTTAATTAGTGCTCGACTGAGCGCATTTAACCTGGGCGTTTTGAGTTTTCCAAGTGAACTTTAAACTATTACCGAAAGTTGAGTTGATTGCGCGTCTTTTGACAGTTGATTTGTCTGCACACCTAAACAGGCAGCGCTGCAGCATGCACGGACGCGCTTTTCAAACTTTGCAAATGAAAAATAACTTTTTGATTTATGAAATTTATGCGACCGCATAACTTTCACACAAATTATTACCAGTATGATTGGGTTTAAAAAGTTGCGCATTTACAAGTAGCAGTTGCATCACGTGCTGCACTTTTTTTTTTTTTTTTAAGTGTAGCAATTATCATAAACCATTAAAATTCGCTACAAAAACATGAAAATCTGAAAGACGAGGTCGTTTAGTTTTTGCTCATAAAAAAGCTCAAAAAATTTGGGTCAACATGCTCCTCCTACTGGCATTTATTTTATACGGCTTAGCAGCTTTCCGATGAAAGAGAAGATTAGTTAAAATTCCAGCACACACGTTGTTGCTGCACTACTACACCAGTTCTACGAAAAAATATGCGGGTCAGCTGTTCCTCCCACATTCAATGTAACTACACTGCACTGCTAATAATTCCGCAGTCATGCAGTTGAACTGCTAATACATCCCTTCAAGCTATCTTGGCAGCGCATGGCCAATTTTGCGGACTTTGAGTTTGTGGCACGTTTACATTGCTGCTGCTGCCCATGCGATAAGCATCGGCAACATGTGTTGCCAAGCAGCGCATCAGGAGCGGGCATGGATTTTCACACGGTAGTGTAATAACGGTTATAGTTTGAGGTGAAACAGAGGGAAGCAAGACCGCTGCTGTTTTGGTGCTGGCAGCATTTAAAATTATTATTATTGCTTTACTTTCCGGCGGCAGTCTAGCTCGGTTTAGTACGCTAGTTGGTAGCGACGTGCGGCATATGATGGGTGAAAGATTGCAACAGCAAAATGAGTCGGCAGCTACATACTATTATCTGCAAAAAGTTGAGAAAATTTGCACGTGCTCTTAGCTGTGCAGCAAAAGTAATTGCAAACGAAATATTTTCTATGCAGAATTTAATTCTCAACACCGGTAATGCTGAGATTAAAAGTCAGATAGGAAGTTAAAATATTGCCCTTTCACAATTTAAAGAAAATTTCGCTAAATAGTATGTAGACTGGAAAAGAGTTTGAAATTTCAGAAATTAATTTTAAGAAATTAAACAGAAATGATTGTAATTTCAAGCAACAGCCAGGGAGCCAACAAAAATTTACGAATTCTCTGTATATTTTCTAAAAAAGTTCAAAGTGTAAGTCTGAGAAACCTCCCGGTCAGCTCGTAAAGTTCTAAATTTTTTTACTGCAATTTATAAAAAGCGATTGCCAACTAATTTTCCTCATTTTACTTAGCACGTAAAGTGCATAAAACACTCGAGCGGATAAGCGCTAAGTGACAAAGAAATCAGAGTCACACAAATGCGTTTGGCACGTATTTATGTGGTGGATTACAAAAACTGCTCAAAAGCTTGCAAATGAGCCATAACATTGCACTAGTAACCTCCATTATTAGAGCGCGAATTCCTTTTTTCAACCATGTCAAATATTTCTTTTTGGTGAGCAGGCCACATTACACAACTGACCCATAATTGGCTTGTGAATTTGTTATTTTACTATTTTTTTTGCCAAAAATCTCAAATTTATCTGCATGTGCTGACAGCAACTTGACATCGATATAATGCGGACATTTGGAAAGCTTGTCATAAAAATTCGCTCAAGCACTCTTTTCCACTCTATACTCCTATGTGCAACATGTGCGCCATAACAGCAGTTTCGTAAAACCCCACTCATGAGAGGCGGTGACACAGCCACAGAGTTAGCCAGCAGGAGCTGTCACACATTAAATTGCAACGCATTCGTTTCGTGCGTCATAACTGTCAACGAAATATAAAAGTAAATAATAGACGCAGTAGTGACTATCCGCCCAAGAACTAGACAAACAAAAAAGGAAGATTAATGCAGAGGCTGGGCTGGGCTGCTTTTAACACCCCGCACAGTACTCGCCTTTGAAGCACAAAAAATGGTTGCACGATTTCGTAATTTGCTGTCGTCTGTCACATTTATGTGCATGACATATAACACGCAGTTGAGTGCATTCGCAACTTGTTTATTTGAGAGCAATTTAATGTGCAGCGAATCATAATGTTTTCGCACTGTCAGTGACAGCAGTAAAGACGCCAAAGCTTCTGTCACAAGTACAAGTATCGTCATTTCAGAGACGCTACAAATTCGTGCTTTACTAGAAGTAAAAGTATCTATTAAACTTTTATAAATGGAAATATGGATTTAACCACTTTCATGAGTTATAAAAACGTAAAACATCAGAGGGGTCGTTACCATCCGATATGACTTCTCCTCGCAAAAAATCTTGAGGAAAATGTAATGCAAGGAATTTGAATTAGATATATAATTCAGGAGCACATTTTAAGTGGGTACGAGCATACATCACATAATTTAGACAGTTAGTGTATAATAACTGATTACATTTCTTGCTTTATACAGACACAAGACAACTCCAGAGGAATGGAATAAATACTTAACAAAATATATATCAAACTACTAAAAGGATACAAAAACAAAGGCGTAACGAAAATAAAATTAAATAAAAAGAAAACATTACAAAATTAAAATATTTACATCCAAACAGCCAAAATACCAAAGTAGAATCTAAAATGTATACAGATAAAGTCATCTGAAGAGCAGGACTACGGGCGCAGCATTGCCTGTGGCCAGCAAAAGTGACAGCCTGCGTTGTGTTGCAGTTCAGCCAACCATGCTTGCCACAATAGTGCAGGAGGTCAACAGGAAAGTGTAGACGATGCAACGTTTTACAATTTGCAAAGTTTATATAGTGAAGTGGAGAGAGAGGTGTGAGAATCAAGTGGTAGGTAGTACCTCATCGTTGCGTTTGGACGACGTTTTCACATTTTTGCCCACCAAGCAACCATCGACCACACTCGCTCCACCAGTCGAAGACGGCACTTGCGGTTGCGGTTGCTGACGTTGTGATGCTGCTGATTTATCTAATTTCTCACTGGAGCTACCCAAAGAGCCCAACGATAGTAGACTCTTTTGTTTAACTAATTGCTTCAATGGATGGCATGCGGACATTGACTTTGTTGTGGTTGTAGATGACTGATGATCCATGGAGAGTGGCGAGCATGTAACCAACGAGACAACACCCGACGCCGTGGCCGATATCGAAGCCAAAGCCGAGTATGAACCAGAGATGGAAGAACACGTGGGCGAAAAAGAGTTATCGTTAGTGTGACTGTTGTTACAATTGTTATTGGCGTTATGTGTTGAAGATGCAGACGATGAGTTTATGTGCGTCAATGTGGTGTTCGCCGTCGATGTGGATGAATTCGACGAAAGCTGCGATGAGAGCGAGGATAGATGTGGTGGCGGCGGATAGCGCGGTGGCGCCTTAATGATCTCAATGAAACTATCCGGCACATCAACTGGCAGCTCACGATGTTTCACAGTTGGCTGCAATAAGCCAGCGCGCACTTGCTTGCACATTGCAAGTGGTACCAACTCATACTCAGGCGGTGCAGCACCCAAACCCTCAATCAAGGGTCCATCATTTGCGCTTGGCGATGAACCAGCTGAGCTATTCAGCGAACCACTAACGCCACCAGAGCTATCAGCAACGCCACTGCCAACGCCGTGCTTAGAAGGCGTTGATGAATTCGATGAATTGCTTGTTGTGTTGTTGTAATGATTGTTGTTTATGTTATTATTGTTAAGATTGTTTATGTTGTTGTTTTTATTATGTAAATGACAGTATGCAATAGAATCTAATGAACTCTTGCTTATGGACTCCTCATACGATGATGAATACGAAGAAGATCCAGCGCGTTGGAGGAGTCCACCATCAATGGCCAACAATTCAAACTCTTCGCCGCTGGTGGTAGTGGTTGGAGTGCTGCCGCCATTCGGATTGCTACTAGGCGCAGTGTACTTGCTGGGATGTGGCAGATATGCTTTTTTGGTGCCATTCATGTGTATGCCACCCGATGGGTGTTGTTGTTGTGGTGAGCTATTGCTGCTCTTGTATTGTGTTGGTGGCTGTGATGAATGAAATTGTTCAGTAGTGGAAATAATTTTTTGTTGTTTTGTATTATAATGTGGTTGTTCCGTTTCGGTGGCCCAATTATTTTCATAATTTTCAATTTGATCCAATTTCAGTTGATGTTGTTGGTTATACAAATTTTGTTGTTGTAAAAGTGTATTCGTATCATTAAGCAGTTTAATATTTGTGATAGATGTTGCAGATTTTGTTGATAGTGTTGGTGAGGTATTTGTAGGTGTGATTGTGGTTGTTTGTGTTGTTGAAGGTGGTGGTGATGTTGATGATAAATTGCATTTAGAATGATAAGTAACAATTAGTCTGTTACCATTACCGTTAAATAGTTCAACACATTTCTGGGTAAATTGGTTAGTTTCGGTATCGATATTGGTTGTTAAGTTCATTAAATTGGATTTAGTGCTGGTGATGGGTACGAAATGGGTTTGTGTTATGATAATATTGGGTGGGGGAGTTGTTGGTAATGGTGGTGGTTGAGGTGATGATGATTTTGATGATTTGTGCATTTGGGATTGTGAATTAAATGTTTGTGGAGCAATCGAATGTGTTGTGCTTAATTTTGAGTTTTTGATGAAGGTAAGTTTGGTGGATTTGTGGTCGTTTAGTGCTTGCATGCTTTTGTGCTTATTGGGTAAGGTATTTGAGTGATTGGTGCAATATTTTTTCATTGTTGAGGTGTGCGGTTTCCTTGACGACTTGCCGTCAAGCGTGTAACTATTTACCTGTGGAGGACGGTGTGGTGGCGGATAACGTGGTGGTGTCTTATTACGCGCTATAAAATTATCTGGACAATCGACAGCCATCTCACGATGTGGACCTGTAAAAAAGTTGAACAATATTAATGTGCACGGGAAAAAGTTAAGAAATACCAAGTTCTATGAATATTTTACCATTATCTTGATTTACTGAGAGCATTGTCAACATTTCCTGATCGATTTCCTTGCTATCACCAGAATGTTGTCGATAATGCTGCCCACTTATATAATCATCAGGTAAGCATGGCTTTAAATCGTCACCATCAATAACGACAATACTGGAGCCAGAACGGCGGCGAGGCCTAAAAGTAGAGGAAAAGATTTGGAAAAGAAATTAGTTTTGGTTTGTAGAGGTGCATAAATAAAAATAAAGACGGAATGGGTGGTTGGATAAGTTTATCAGAAGTGGAATATACTTGTTACGAAAATGTCTGGTATAATACTAAAATTTCAATGAATTCAGTGTTTGAACGTTGAGAACATATTTTGGAAAGTTTTAACGAAATGATGATTCAGAAGTGGAACAAATTTTAACCTACATTGCAACAGTTCTGCTGGAGGCTGTAGTGAAAATCTTTGACTAAATTGGAATTTAAATCCGACTACATATCGTCGCTTGGTTGCCAGAACTTGAATATGCCAAATTTAAATTTTGGGAAATCGTATTTGAAAGTTTATTGCTCTCGCAAAATTTGAAATTTTAGTTTTTGTCATAAATATATTTTTGCCAGATATATTCTCATTATACTCTTTCCACTGATATAGGTTTGTACAATCTTGTTTCTGGCGGAACGAGAATGTTCAAAAATTTAATTTCTATAGCTGTGTAGCACATTCGTTTTTCTGGCACAATTTTCAGAGATTGAACCACACATTCATTAAAATGGCATTGCAAAATTTCCGGGGGTGCCTTTTACTTTGGAAACCCAGGAATAACGTGAATCGTAGAGAACCGAGAGATTAGTCACATGAGCCTATTTTCTCATTCATCCCTCTGGCAAGCGTGAGACGATTTGTTGAATTCGGCTCCACTTTTCGATTTCCTTGTTATTTCTAAAATTTTTACTACTCCCAAACCATCAACATTTCTCAAAAATCTCCACGTACTTCATGTGAGCAAGGACATGAATTAAAAACGATGAGTGAAGTCTATAACCGTAGTTTATGACTCATATGTGATTTGGACGAACTGGTTTAAAGCTTATTGTAATTTTCAGTTTAATGGCCGGAAATTGCTTTGAAATCTATTTTCACACATACGAACATATTAATGTTTTCATTTTGGGTATTCACAAGGCATCCCAACAATTCGATTTTGAACCAAAATTGCTTTTCGATTCACAGAAACAAACACGCAGATATGCACATTAGCAGATAGGACGTACGGGTAAATATTTGTTTGTGTGCATGTTTGAGCGCAAAGAAACAAAAACTCAAATTCCTTTGGAATACTAAATGCGCACACAATCATTGGAACTCATTGTAGACATGCGAAGAATCGTGGGATTGGATAAGGAGAACCGGGTACAATAAAGAACCGACCTTCAGGGATATTGCAATAAAAACGGATCTCGGAAGTCTCAACACGGTTGCAAGAGATCAAGTTCTAGGTATGAACTAACTATAAATCTAACCCAGAAAAATGGTAACAGTAAACGGAAAAGCAGTCTTAAGGAATAGAAGCAATGTTTCAGGAAAACTGACTAAAAACCTAGCTCATTTTAAAGCTAGTAAAAAATGTGACACAACTGGAAAAAGGATAAATTATCCCTTATTGTCCATCTGTCTATTGGACGCACGAAATAAACTTCATACACTGAATACTCTTAAACTCGACAGAACCGATTTTTTTAAATACCCGCAAAAGCACATCACTAACGTAAATACGAAATATCATTGATCCTCACCGAAGTTGCTCAGGCTTGGGCTAAGGGTCAATAAGGCGGTGTTGTTGTACCTGCTATTGATATATTTGCTCGCTCGCTCGACTCGAACGTGAAATGACAATGTCAGTAAAACAAATATTGACAAAAAAGCAAATCTAACATTTCACTCCATTTATGGTGAACAAAAGAATTACCTTTTTTATTTTAGTAGGTAGAAGGAAGAGGAAGACCACTGAGAAAGCGGAGAAGCTATGAGCGTTCTGAATAAGAAATATGCCAATAATACTTGCGTACAGAACAACGATGGGAAAGCCAGAGTAAATATGAAGCATAACATTAAGGAAACGGGAAAGCAAATAAGGAAAGACAGCGCGTCGACAAAGTGCAGAGCATTGCGCCGTAGCAGGTGATTTTTTTGTCATTTTCACCCTGCTGTTTACCTTTTTCGTGCCGAAGAATCATTTAAGCATATCTCCCTCATTCATAGGCGTATGCTAAAAGAAACGGGGTGCTAGGACCCTGTTTACAATATAAGAGCAATAAAGAGGTTTCTTATGTACAAAGCGAATGACGCTGGCTAGACTAATTTTTTGAAAATTTTCTTTGAAAGAAGACTCGCCATCCACAATAAGGAAACGTTACACTTCATGCTACTATGCTTCCTAATAGATCTTAATCTCCCTGGCTCGCATGTTGGTTATGCCCCTGCACTCATTCTTTCATTGTTTGCTTAAGCTTGTCCTTCAATTGGGTTTTCGAAAACAAACAAAAAAGTCATTAATAAACAATAGAGTTCCATCTTTTACTATCTCGAAAGAGCATACAATTTTTGGACGCAATGAAGCTGAAAGTGCTAGCCGTAACTTGACGAGATCCCATATAGTTATGAGAAAAATCCCGGAAAACATGCAAAATAACAACAAGAGGGTAGAAAAATTTATGTCAGCGGCGTAAAAGTATTTTCATCCTATTAACATTTACACACACAAATACACCGAAACTTGCACCGTGGCCAAGCGAGTAGGTCAAATAGTTAAATCAAAAGCTGGTCAATGAGGCATTAAGCATGGCCCATAAACGCCGAATGGTAAATTGTAAATGAAGTCGATTGACGGCGTATTTTGTGGTGTGAGATAAGTATTTGTTGTAAAATATTAAATTACTAGGACAACAACAACAATAGCAAATAAATGCGCCGTTAAGCAGATAGGAAAAGCAGTGAAATGCAGCAAAGGCGGCTGAAGAGAAGAAAATGGTGACTGAGGTGTGAGTGTGGTTATATCTTGTTAATTTACTGCAAATTATATATTTTTGCCGCATAACTGAAAATTTAAGCGCGATGAGTTTAAACTTTGCAGCAAAGATTTTTTTTAGGAATTTTTTAATCATCAAACAGGGGTCTTTTTTCTCATATTCTGTTGGTTTTTACTGCTGTTCCGTGATATTTTCCGCAATTGCATATGGCATTTAGGTGATTGTTTGCAGTTGTTAAAATGAAATTACTTTTTTGCCAATTTGAGTATACATATTTTCAAACACAGGCGGCTAAAGTGGGAACAAAGAAGGTGCGTCCGTGTAGCCACACAAGTGTTAAACTGGTAATTACGTAAACGTTTGAGAAAGAAAATTGTGCAATTTGGAAATTCCTGTGCTGAAGAGTAATTTTTTTTTTTTTTCATGGGAAACTATAGGACTTGGAGGCAGGGTTTGCAGTCGAAGAGAGGCAGAATTACCGAAATCGCCACCGATACCGATACTAGCCCCGTCAAAATAGACATAAAAATAGTGTTTAAATAGCAATAATTCCCATAGCCCCAAATTCTGGTAGAAGGCTTAGGTTCGCCGCCAAAAAGAAAACTTCAAAAGTCCCCATTGCTCCCATGTGTGCTAAAAAAAGTTATTAGGTCGAAGTTTTAAGTTTTTTGGACTTTTCTCGAAAGCTATAAGTTTTTTTGAAAAATTACCTGTGTCCAAGTTGTATAACTGTCATTTTTTCTCTAAGAGTAACCCTAGTCTGGAAAGTTTAATTATCTTGTATAAAAAAATTCCCACAGACCACATTTTTGTGGCTAGCTTAGATTCGCCCCAAAAAGAAAACGGCAAAAGTCCCCATCGATTCCATTCGTTCCAAAAAAAAAGGTATTCGGGGTAAAAAGACGAGAAAAATCCACAAAAAACATATTTGAAGGTTTTTTAAATTAGGGGGAGGGAAAGATTCTCATTTATATTGTCCAAGTGAAACTGTGTAGTGCTGTATAAGCCATGGTCCTTGACTCCATAAACCCTATCAAAAAACTGAGGAAAAAAGGAGGAAAGACGAAAATGACTCTGGACAACTTTCACATAAACTAGATTTCGAAGCAGATATTTTATATTTAAAGACGGTAAACGTTAAGCATAAAGCGAACCTGAGCCCTAACGAATATTTCCACTGTACTGACCAATATGCATTCTGAGAACATACTTCGTATTACCTCTCTCAAACAAACCGTTTTTGGTTTCCTTACTTTGATTACATCAAACGATGCACTCAACTTAAGCCTAAGTATATCTTCTGCTCGCCCACTGCTTATTTAATTTCACTTACCACTGCATTTCACTTAAAACAGATTGAACAGAAATTCTGACAACCGTCGATATTTGACACCAAATAATTTTTGACAATTTGCATAAATTTTCAGCAAATCAGAGATGAAACCAAATATTTGTCAGTAAAAATGCGATTCCAAAGCAACAACACGCAAATTTGCAATACAAAATACGCATTTGTACGCAGTGGGGCGCAGCTGAGCAATTGACTAACTGACAGACGGTCCGCAACGACTATACGTATTTTGACTTTAAAGATAAGCCATTCAAATGCTCAACTCTACTGCTACCAAAGTCAAACTGTCAATGCACAGTCGGTCGGTGGCATCTGATATGTCCGTTCCATGTTGCATGACGATTTCACAGATATTCAATTGCATGCGCTTAACTCGTACAGAGATTTTGGATTTAGTTTTATTTGTGGATTTTACTTTGACTTCTGTTATGCGCTTGTTGTTGTTGCTATTGCTATTTTAGCTTCTGTATATGAATGCCAAAGCTGTGAATTGCAGATGAAGATTAAATTGTTGCTGACTACGAGTTGGTATGACCAGCCAGCGCTTGGTCATTGTTGGAGTGTTGCACGGAAGTAAATACGTATGTATGTGTTTGCCTGTGTATAGGTTTGTGTACCGCACTTCAGTGACCTTTAGAGCAGTTCATATATAAGTACATAAGTATATACAACTTTCTTGATGCTCTTAGTGTGATTACTCGTATTGTACTCACTTTAAAGTAATTCACTATTGAGTGCTGTCAAATTCAGTGCATCAAAGATTAAGAGGTTAAGAGGAAGAGTAAATCAGGTTGAAAGCTCAAATAAAATGTAATTATCTGCTTTTGTATTTTATCAACTGGTAGCTGTGTTGAAAGGGTAAATGAATGTGGAAAGTAAAGATAAATAAGGGAATAGAAAGCGCAGAATAGTTGCAGGACCGAGCACTGATGACCTACAAATGATAAGCTCTTTGGCATTCGTTGTCAGTTTTGAATTCAATGCACTAAGATATTGAAATACATCAAGCCTGGCTGAGATCTTCTAATATGAGGGACTACATAGTCAATGCGAGTGTGAGCTCATTAGAAGGGTACAGCGTCTGGCATAGACTGAATCTCCAGTCAAATTATGCGGTCACTCGCACTTTGGTGGGGATATTGTAATACACTGAACTTTTCCTTTTCGAGTCTAAGCCGCAACACTCACAACCCATGTTCTGCAAATGGAGAGTCAGACTTTGTAATCTTATTTTTGCTTACTTTTTCAGAATATTCGGAAATGTTCACAGCACATTTAACGCTTTATTTTCCCCATTGTTGGTATTGTGTTTTTCCTCCATCCCCCTTTTCTTCTACCCTTAACTCAAGTGTCGTTCCCGAATCCCTACCATATTTTATTATCCATATCTGCTACACTTTTTTAGACACAGTGATAGCTGCCACAAAGAAAGCGCAAATTACAGCAACAAAGCTTTGGAGTTATCTCGCTTTAGCATACCAGTTTCCCCTCGTTCTCGTATCTTCTTCGTTTTTCTTTTTCTATTACCATTTTAATCTTACTATCTTGTCTTCTGCTTGTTGCTCTCAAATGCAATTTCAGTTGACTACAAATGCGCATTGTCACCCTTCCTTCCACTTCATCGCCTTAACGGTCTTTTCCTCGAAAATTTTTTGCATTTTGTTTGCTCAGCTGTTATTGCTTTTGCTATTGTTCCGACCTCAGGCAAGCTTACGTTTTCAGCCAGTCAACTTTGGGATGTAGTAGGATGGTGGGCGGAAAAGTGCTAAAAACAGCAATTGCAAGTTCTACTCGTGTAGCTGCCACAAATGTTGAGCGATTTATCTCAAATGCACTTCGATTTTTTTTTTTCGGACTGACAAAATAACATTCCATTCGAATACGCTGCAAACAGACAGCAGATTATTTGAGTTAAAAAACGCGTCTTCAATTTGCTTTATTTGCATTTTGTGCGAATTTTCTCGTTTCCTTTCGCCAAGTTTCTCAGTTGACGCATTCTCTTCAATTTATTTTTGCGTTCAAGTATTTTTACTACTTCTTGTATTCAAATTTAGAAATTGAATTTTTCAATATTCATCGCAATGCCAGGTCCATTCTTTCGCAGCACAAGAGTTTTTCTAAGTTTTAATCAATTCAAAGCCTTGATGAAAATTTCAGAAATGTCTTAGTCTAAGCTACCAACATTCAATGGTAAATACAGACTCACCAATCTCAGTACCAGCCCGATTACCCTACTTAGGGTATTTACTAAGAAGCCGAGCCCACTAGGGGTATTTCAGCCCACCCCTCTTCTTCTCCCTAAATTTTATATCACTACCCATTTCTTATCTCTAGATCCTTCACATCCCTACAACTTGTTTATATTATCCTCCTTCAAAATTTACCCAAATCCGCAAGCTTCCTTCATCTCACACTATCGCCCACATGACGCTTTACGAAATTAGATCCATATCAATGAAAAATTTCCTCTGTGTCTTTATTGTTCGTTTTCTTGCCACTTTGTTATTGTTAAAAGTATCCTGCGCATTATATAAACTTGCAACTTAATAATATACCATGCCACGTAAAAAAAAAAATCAGCACAACATTTTCTTGCCACACTGAACCAATTCCACTTTTCCTTACACATTTTCTCGCTTTCAACTACAACAAATCCACCTTGCTGTTTTTGTTTTTGTTACCTTGATGTCATCTAAATCCATAAAATATAAACACATGCAACATATCGCTAGTGTTGCATGT
Organism: Campiglossa producta; assembly: GCA_964058755.1. Classification (NCBI taxonomy): domain Eukaryota; kingdom Metazoa; phylum Arthropoda; class Insecta; order Diptera; family Tephritidae; genus Campiglossa; species Campiglossa producta. Next base: position 1,423,914 of record CAXKVI010000005.1, read on the forward strand.
GACAACAACCAACCCACTTGCCACACACTTAAGCTACACCGCAGTCAACACACTAAGTGCAATCGAGGCAGGCTGCCGGTTAGGTGAGCGTAGTTAGCTGCACGGCATTGCAAGAGGATTGTTTGTGACAGCGCTTTGTGTTATACATTTTTAAGTTTTTGTTGTTGTTGTGGTTGTGATTATTATTTCCGTTTGCCGTTCTACTGCCAAGGCAGACGACACTCATGTAAACAACACCAAATCCCCGTTGTAGCAAGCACGCAATGTGCCACATTTCTTTGCTGTTGGGCGGCTGCTGCTTTTGGGTGGTTGAGTGGCAGGATTGTGATTATCTTTTGCTATGTGCCACATTGCATGGTTGCTTGCCACACACTCGAATAGTTGCATATGCCCGTGAATGTGAAAGTTTTTTGTCGTTGTATCGATTGTATGCGTGTGGTGAAAGCCAAATACTGTACCGCTATTTGTTATTGTTTGTTCACAATAAATACCAATATGAAATTGAAAAATTAAAGGCGACAACTCAGCAACAACAATTATAATAAAAATATTATTTACGTGCTTAAAACGAAAAAACCACCATGAAACCTGATTTATTTCATCATTCTACTACACTCCATATCATAATTATCACTCGTTCTAAGCCCTTATTTAATTTTTTTTTAATTTTAATTTTTTGCTAATAGAATTCTAAATTGAAAACAATAAAAGTCTCCGCTCTAAGCTTTTACACTGATTTTTTAAAGTTAAAAGATCCTTCAACAAGATCGAAATTGCAATCATCGTAGTTGGTATATATAATACATAGCATCTTTCAACTTGTTTTCGCCAAAAACTCAAAAAGAATAATTTGATAAAAATTATTCGACTGATCAAAAGTCCACAAAATTTTCAAAGTTTAAATGATTAAGGGAAAGTGGATTGATCGCGGTAGAGAATGGACTATATGAATGCATATCAGCTATAATAGTTTGAGAGCTAATGTAAATGGATTAAAAAACCACTACAAAATTTTAGTGCTTATAGGAATATTGGAAGTATTTTAGGTTTACTATATAATGAATAAAGAATGAAGCAATCGCGGAGAAAAAAGACAAAAGAACTATAGGTAGGAGTGCGTCTCAGCTAAAACAATTTAGAGCTTAGGCGAACGGACGAAATAAGCTCTTCTTAATTATAAAAGCAGTGAAAGTGTGAGTGAGGGTTCACTCTTTGGAAAAAAGCAGCACAAGTACGCTGAGTAGTAGCTCGCTTCGTTAAAATTAAATAATCACTAAATTTGCTTATCAATTGTTAACATGAAAATAAAATGAAAAAAATTAATTCCAAGAAATATGTGATTACTGCTTTCATTTTCTGGTATCACCTTTCAACAGCCATTCGATATTTGTCTACTGGCAAATTTATTATTCGATTAAGCACACTGCTCCACACCTCTGCACTCCCTCTCTTTTACCACCGTCCTCATTTTGGTTTTAACTATGGTTGCCATTCCAACTATTTGCAAATAATACACTTGAACTATGCGATAATCCTACCAACTCTATATCAATTCTAGATTTTGTCACATGCATTGCCAACGTGCCTTAGCCATCACGAGTATCTGCACATGACACTCGAGAGAGCTGCACACATACATTCACACATACATACATATGTGTTGTGTAAGAGAGACCTGCCAGTTATCGTCAATGATTACATGATGAACGCTTAGCGAGATTTTATTTGAGTTGCATATAAAATTGCTTTCTACTAATGCTTCTGCCACTTCTTTTGCGTTTGCTGCGTGCTGTTCATGGCAGCAGCTATCACATGCATACGTATGTACGTCAGTGTTGTGCAACGTGCTGGCTTTCATTTGGGAATAATTCTAGGAAAATGTCTGAAATATAACACCGCTGCTGTCATTCAGGATTTCTCTGAAGCATAGATAGATACATATAAAGTAATTTGCTGCTTAAAGTGGCGATGAAATCTCGAAAATTGAGAAAAAGGTAAAAGGTGCTTGTATATGCTCTATGTTTTCCTTGCAGGATTTTTCTTAGTTTTTACTCTGCCAAGGACTTGTGATAAATACTCCCAAAACATGTGATTTACCACAAAAATACTCTCAGAGTCGGTACTTCTTATATGTATGACGTTTGACGTTATGTTTTCCTTTTTCTGACCACATATCCCCATAGAAAAGGCCATCTCATTTCTTCTACCGCTATCTACCCTTTTTTCTTCACTTTTTGCCCTATCATTTCTTTATATCTCCCACTAGCTCCCACTGTTTCCTTTGCTCAATGTATATTCTTTCTCTTCCCGTTTTCCCATTAACTATTCAACTGTTCTTCTTTACAATCTTCTCCTATTAATTCTCCCTCGGTTTTGAAATCCTCTTTAATTGTTTGCATTGATGATTTGTTCAACTGACTGAATCACCCCTTTTCTCGATACGCCGCTATACAATTTGCACTACAGGTTCACAGCGGGAATTTGCAACAACAATGAAGCAGCATTAATGAGATGTCAGCTGTTTCCAGGCACTGCAGCAGATGGTGAAGGAAACAGCGCAACATAGAAGGAAGGCGCGGAGGGTGAGAGGGTGAGAGTATGGTAAAAAAGGCTTGAAATTTTGAAAATGTTTACAACCACACTTTTGAGTCGGCCACTGAAGTGAGACAACTAAAAAAACTGGCTTAATTAAGTAAGAATTGGCGTCCCTTTCACAACTTAACTACATTCTGTGCTAAGGGTTGCCACCTGTACGAACAATGTTTCAACGTATTATTTACCATTAAAAATTATTTGCTGGACAATAAACCATTTTCAGAAGATTAAAAAAATATTTCCAGAAGACTAGAAAAATACACATGCATTTATAAAATGTATCACTTCTGTCATTGTTTTCCCTATCCTTCTCAAGTCCTAGCAAAAAACATTAAAGATCACCCTCGTATATAATTTTAAATGCAGCAAAGACAAAAACCTATCCTTCTCTATTGCTTTGACTCATGGTCAACAAAAACAAAAGTGAAAATGCATTATTCTGGTTTGGAAGCTTAAAATATTCAGTGTTAAGCACTTGATGCACTTTCCGGCGGCACGCTCCAGCAGTTACGCTTCAAGCAAAATAAAATAAAATAAAATAAAAACCACCAACAAACAAACTATCGACGAGTCATTTGCAGTAAGAACGACTTTGATAAAAATTCCATTCGTATCAGATAAGTGTATTACTTATGAATAAAATGTTGTGCAAGTAACAACAACAATAAAAAAAAACAGTAACAACAGTAGACGCTGACCCTTAGCATTGTTTTCAATGAGTAGATTTGTTGTGCAACTCAAGTGCTATTACACTTGTTGCATGCCACACACAAAACGCTCAGCAAAGACCCCAAAGCTAATGCAGGCGACACCAAATAAATAAGAAATAAATGAATTTTCAAAAAAAAAACATACATTTTTAAATAGGGGAATCGTGCTATCTATCGCTTGGTGGTTGTTGCACTATCAAGTGCTGCGTCACCACCGACTCGAGTTACAACATTTAAGTACGCGCTTTGTTTTTGGTTTTACAAGTTCTTTTGTCACTCCACTTCCGCTCTCTTTTTGTGTCTCTAATTAAACTCCCCTTGCTATGAAAAGATATATTTTGTCAGTATTACCGCATTTTCCGGAAATTGACTATTTCAAAATGAACGTGATGACCGTCCGCTACCGGATATGACTGTACGATTTTTTATGGTTGGAAGTGGAACTAATGACATTGGGAGAGTCATTCGTAACATGAGTTGCACTTGTTATGTAATCAGCAGCAGATTATTTGTAGGCATTTAGAATTTTTATAGCAGTGGACCAAGGAGGTCGGTTTGTTGTTTGTGACCAGACATATTTCTGACCTTATTATTCATTTGTAACAAGCTCTTCCTACTGATTATTCCTAGCATACTGAATATCGGTATATAGCTTTCTAACAGAGACCAATATTTCTTCTATAAAGAGATGCTGATTGTGTTATGTAAGTTGATGAGAGGGAAAGTCCTATCGACATTTTCGGCGAACAAAAATGTAGTCCTATAAATACATAAATCACCTGTCTTAAATGCAGAAGAACTCTTCGGAAAAACTAATATTTTTAATATTCTCTCTCAACCACTGAAAGTATGAAAACCATGATGTCGACGACTAGACATACACTTCAAAGGTTTCATGATGAGCACATATACTGAAGCTTCCGTGACCAGATACGAAATTATGCAGAAGCGCTGAAACTAATGTTAACGTTGTAACCAATATTTTTTCAAAATGATTTTTTTTTATTCTTATTCTAATTCATAATTCTAAACTAAAAAAATAGAAAGCTTTTTTGAGCTAGCGAACATTATTTATTTTGTCGTTTACAACGTTATTTAAGGCGCGCATTCATTTAATGCGGCCATAAATCAAAACAAAACACAAAAAACATCTCCGAAGTCATAAACATCAATCAGATTCGATCTAGGCTATCAATCTCTTTTGGAATTAAAACATAAATCTCTTATCTAATAGTCAACTCACATCTTCACTACCTAAGTGGTGGGTCATGATCAATACAATTTCGTCTATGAAAAACAGATATGTAGATACACACAAAATCAATTCGGGATGATCCTGCCGTATTGAGCATAAAAGAAAATGTTATACCAAGCATTTTACGAAGGTTGTAGGAGTAGTATTCATCTCACACTATTAATCTACCTGGCTGCCATTAGTGTGCAGTTCGTAGTTAAAAGAAAATTCCGAAAGGCAATAAAAAAACCAATAGTATTAGGGGTATTCACAGTGCACTGGAAAACTTAACTATTCCCCAGCTCAAAATTGTAGCTTCAGTTTAAAAAAAAACCGAGTACAACACTCAACTACCTACTTTGTATATCTTTGAATGCCCTTATTCATGCTCGGCTCACAAATTATCTCAATCTAGTTCTGCTTGTAAACTCTATTTGAGTCATCAGTTAATGTACAAAAAGTAGTAAATGCCTTTCAATGTTTGTTTTTTTTTTTTTTGTGTGTGTGTTTTTTTGTCTTATTGTTTCCCAGGCGGATTCAGCAGCAGATTTCGTAATGAAGAGAAACCTTTTTTTTATTTTTTATCTTTCTGAACTACTTTGCTTAGGTATTTTTTTAACGGCTAGAAACACCTACACACGCAATACAGTATACAAAAAAGACAACAACAAGCAACACAAAAAAGGCGTGTATAACAAAAGGCGTAGAACATTAAAGAAGAAAGCATGAATTACAATACGCAACCAAGACTTTTGTGTTTTGATTCTGCCACTGATGGGCAGGTCTGTTATAATTATGGCAAGAAAAATTACTTCACTTCACTCGTAATAGCGTTTTAATGCTGAAAAATTGTAGTAATAATGAAGCATAAAAGAATTAATGGAAAAGTAGTGTTTCGAAAAGGTTCTAAATCTGCGACTAAAACTCGGATCTATGAATCGTTCCAAAATTCTACTATTAAACTTATTATTAATGCAACCCTGATTCAACTTCCCAGCCGTTCAGGTAAAATATTAAGCAATATAAGTTTCTTTTCGCCAAAAAATCGTTTCGCATTTAAAAAAGGTGAATGACAAAGTTTTTCGACTGTCAAGTTCAATACCACCGCCCAAGTTTTTTTATTACTATAATTTGTGCTTCCAATTAAATTAATTGTCAATTCGGCTTTATTGTTTTGTGGCTATTTTATTCATACCTGCATTGGGGTGTGTAATTTTGAAACAACTTTTAACCAAATGAAGGAATTTATTCCGTTTTAGAGATTTTTTTAATACAAGAATTGAAGTCTTTTGTGAGGATAGGATCGAGAGTGCAATGGCCTGTAATTATAGTCAGAATTAGATAGTTAAAGCTTTCTGGCACATCTTTATATGCGCTATCTGTCAAAAATATTTGTATTAGCGAATCATGGTACCGATCAAATAATGTTATCTCTTTTTCTCTGTCGCTCACTATCAAGTACCCAAGCAGTAGCGTATGTTGTTGCTGGCAAGTGAGCGAGTGAGCATTATCAACGACATATTTTGATTGGCCAGTGCGATTATAGCGCTCTCACAAGCGCAGCAATAATTTCATAGTTCGGGAGGCAAGGCAAACTTGTGTTAATTTGGTTCTCAGATTTTCGGACAATTGTCGAACTAGGTGCCTAGGACTGAATTCCATAAGCTGTTTTATCTGGTTATGGAAGATGAATAAACTTTTAAGTCCCTTACCGGAAAGCTAACCGAATACAAACAAAAATTTCCATGCAACTTGGGGGATGGGTCAAAAATTCTTAACGTTATTTATGGATGTCCACTTAGAACAAAAAAAAATGCACAGAAAAGGTACACCCTAATAACAATTATTGTTCGCATATGTGTCTGGTAAACATTTCCTTTGTTGTTGAGCATTATTACTTGATTGTTTATATATTTTAACGCTAATTTAATAGTTTCAAATTAACATTTATTCGCATGTCATTATAAATAAATGTTGCTAAATTTTTATTCATAAATATATGTGTATGTAATGCACTTCTTATTACCAGGTAAGAATTACTGTACGGGTCGCTGAAGAAGAAACCGCGCAATGAGTGCCTTGAAAATAATATGACATATGCCATATCGCTGGCTTCCTGAGCAAATGTTGTAAGTCCATTTTTTTTAAATGAGATTTAAATGCAAAACGATAACACAGTTATAAATACATCGTTTTGCATTAAAATCTCATTTAAAAAAAAATGGACTTACGACATTTGCTCACGAAGCCAGCGATATACACTTATTAGTGTTGATTTCCGAAATCTCAAAAATATCGGCATTATTTTCTTACTAATAAATGCGGACCAAGTTCATCTATGTAGGACATACCTACTTATCATCATGAAGCTCATGTTGAATAATTTCACTTCGTGTTTTAAAATGACTTCCGGTTAAGACAACACTGTCTATCTCATGTTAATTTAAAAGGATATTTCTTGTTATTTTAACATGATTATTGTACATAAGAATTTATATTATTATAAATATTAATACTTAAATAAACGTCTTTATGTTGTTATTTGAAAAAAAAAAAAAAAAATCGGATGTACAAAAAATTTAAATTATGCCTGACAGAAACTCGAACAAAACGCTGAAGAAGAGGTACGAGTCTTAAATAAAGAATGTAATTTTGTTAGGACAGACAATGTGGTAATACATACATATGTACCTATGTCTGTCTGTATGCCATCATTAGCGTAGTGACAATGTACAAATGCAATGTGTAAATGCATTTTAAACGCTTACAACAACACACCTAAATAGTTTAACAGCGAAAGACTCAACAAAGCATTCAACTCTATGACCAAACAAAACCATGAACCCAGCCGTTCACAATGAGACACACTCATACATTCGAACTCATGCCTGTGTGGTGTGTTGTCTGTGTGTAGAGCTCAGCACTCACAAAAATCTCAGCTCATTTTAAGGGCCAATGAACTTGAAAGCTTTTACCAAGTTACGTTCGTTTGAAGCAGTTACCAAACTATTTAACAAATCGGTTAACAGACTGACTGACTCAAAGGCAGGCGACTTTCTTGTTGCTGTTGTAGGTCGGTTAGCTCATGCACAGCAAGTTCGTGATGCTGGCGCCATAAGTACGTAAGCAGCTGAGCAGCAATGGTGCGGGTGCAGACTTCTTTTATAGTTTTTGCTGTACTACATTTAATGTGATTAGTTTGTAAGTTTTTTTTTTAAATTTCTTTTTTCCAAAAGTAAAAGAATCGAGATCTCATTTGCTATCTTTCTTTTCAATTGTAAATAAATAGGTACCTTTCAAATAAAAGTTCACATCTTACAAAGAAAGACAATCTCCAGCATCACGATTGCATAATTGATGAACTTGTTTATGTGAAAATTGTAGGAACATAATAAATCAATCATAATAAATGTTTTCGAAATGGCTATAAAAACTCGTTTTAATTATAGAAAAATGTCAAATCTAAAGGAAATGCAGTGAAAGTTAGCTGCAGTTGACAAATGTGGGAAAGCAAAACGAATTTAATTGCCATAACGAAGACAAATTGCTTCACAATGAGGTCACTTTTTCTTGGAAAAACCATGTAAAAAAATCATTAAATCTGCAGAAGCAATAAACTTAAAAAAACAAAGATAAATAATTCGACAATGGTCAATAGATGGTGATTTTTTGTTTCTTTAATCTAGCTCAAATGAACTGCAGCCAAAGTTAGCGAGCTATGACTGAAATCTGGAGAATTTTTATAGGATACATACAATATTATGAGGCAGATATCCGATATCGAGATATGGGGGCTATAATCAGTTTCACAGAAGTAGCTTTTTTCCACATTACAGAGAAAAAGACAAAGGCAAAGGCAAAAACAATTGAAAAGGAGACCGAGAATTCAAAGAAAAATAGCGAAACTAACAAAGCACAAACCATCGTACAAGTATATAAAGTGAAGCACAAAGGAAAACAAACGGGGTCCGCCAAAAAAAAACGTGTAATGAAAACCAGGTTGCAAGCTCCAAGGAGCAGCACAAGCATACGTATGAAATATGCCCACACACAGCAGAGCACGAAGAACGTTGAGTTATAGCCGTGCAATGGCTCGTAAAGATGTAAAGATGAAGGCGGATGAAAGGATGGGGGACGGTTGAACAGGCGGACATACAATTCGTTAGTGCAGAATGAAAGCGACGATTGTAAGCGCAAAAGGTCGTCAAAAGCAAAGAGCCACAAAGGCAGGGTCGGCAGCAAGCTCGAAGATGCTGCCTACAATGTTAGGACAAGTTAGCATGGCGGCAACAGAAATCCGAAATACAAACAATGAATGAATGCCACAAAGATCCAGCGGCGAAATGGTGGGCAGAAATGAGGGAGGAGAGAAGAAGGAGAAGCAGAGGCAACCAGCGATAAAATATAGCAACAACAAAAGTATTTGGGATTTAAGATCCCAACGGTGTTGAGTTAAGCAAAAGTAAACTCGAAGAACCAGTTAAGAACGTTTAAATTGAAAATAAAGCAAATAAACGATGAACAAATACGGCGTAGAAAAATAAGGCTGAATAAAGAAGACGAGGCCGAAGAAATTCATATGCATGTAAATGTGATAATATGTAAATAAGTCGTGGGAGCAATAGTGTTGAGGCAAGAGGCAAAAAATGCGATTAGTCTAGGATTATTCCGGAATTACTCGCATTGAGTATGCGATCCAAGCCAATTATGATCGCAAGTCCTATGAAGCGAACAATTGGTCCCGCTTCTCTCAACATCTACATATAAGTATCTATGCTACAAAAACACAAATTCAGTTATACAAACTATGCCTACTCTTTAGAGATTAATCGCACGTTTTTGTGCAGGGCTCGGCGAGCATACATAGGTACATGCGTAGATATATGTGTGAGCTAGTGACCAATATTTTTTTGCGTGAACAGAGACAGATTATATATTTTTGCACAATGCGACTACGAAATGCCTAAAGGAGGTTTAGAGAGCAAAGCTAAAACTGGATGTGGAAATAGAGCGCCATCTCAATGGCAATGACAATGAAGCTAGCTTTGACGTTGTCGTTGGCTTAGTTCGGTTGCGGCCCCATTTGATGGCAACACTTTTGGTACTAAAAATAAAGCGCTTAGAAAAAAACAGCAACAACAACTGCAAGTGACAGTGACAGTCGAGAGCATAATAAATGATGTGTAGCAACAACAAAAAGCATCAGCAGCAGCAGCATCAGTGCAAAATAACAAAACACTCGAACGCTGCAAGCATCCATTTGTTGAGTACATAAAAGCAAACAAGTTTAAATGTCGGTAGGTAGCTATATTTCGCTATATACGAGGACTCGAGTATTAGCGGCACAGTCCTATTTCGCATGCCACCAGGGCAATCATATGCTCGCACACGCACTCACATGCACCCGCACTTGAATTGAGCCGCACTCACACGCTTATTATGCATTCATAAAAATTTAAATACGTAGGACCTAAAAAAGCAAAAAATATTTGCGAAGAAGAAGAAAAATAAGCGCATAAAATTGTTGTTGTTTGTGTGGAAAGGAATAGGAAGAAGCGTGTAAGTGCTGAGGAAGCCGTGTGTAAGCCTGGTTGAGCCTTTTGTGCACAACAAGTCAATGTAAATCTGTGCACGTTCAACGACAATTTTTTGGTATATCATTGCGATATTATGCACTCAGTCGCAAAACAACAACAACAATATGACCGGTTAAATTTTTTTTTTAACTGATTTTTTTTTATCTATATGGACGTTTTGGTATATCCAGTTATGCACTTTGAAAACAAACCGTAAAGTCTAGAAGTCAGTCTGTACTTCAAACATCCTTCTCTTTTAGCTTAATATTTAATATTTTCCATAAACTGGTTGAGAATTGTTAGCAAATGTTAGTGGCGAACGAAAAAATTGCTAAATCTGGCACAGAAAGGGGAACATCGAGATATTTAAAAATCTTGGAATAAATGATTTACACAACTTCTCACCTCTGAAAAGATGTCACAGAAAATTTGAGTCCACTCAACTGAACGAACTAGTTCAATCAATCCAACTTCTCACCAAGGATTCGCTGCAATTCTTAACCAACTTATAGAAAATGTCTTTCGGCTCCCAAATAAAAAAAAAATTTAGGGTCTATATTTGGTTCTATTTATGTATAACTCGAAGCATCGAAGTTCCAATTCATTCTCCTGAAATAGTTTTTCGAAGATTGCACGCATGTAATACGTTCAAAAATGTTCATACCTAGCTAATGAAATATATTTTCCCTGGATCATCATTTTACTATGGCATTGTTGTGTGAGAAAAAAAGATTAAAAAAACATACTTCCTTTTTTCTCCTCTGGCAAATAATCAATAAGCCAAACTGAGATTTTACAAAAAAATACCAAGAAAAAGGTTGTCACTGTTGCAAAACAAAGAAGTTAAGGCGGCACCGAGGGCAAAGGCAAGGCGCGGCGCAACAATGAAAGGTGTGGTGGGTGCGTGAGATATGCGTCAACTGTCAAAATCAGACACACTCAAACGCACAACAACAATAGCCCAAAACGCCTGCCTGAGCCTGCCAAGTCAAGCGTGCATGAGCGATAAATTCCATTTATTTATATCTTTTGAAACAACAAAAACTTGCATGCACTCATTCACTAAGTTTTTTAAAGATTTGCAACATTTCGTGCTAAAAACAAGCGAAATTGAAAGCTTTTTGCTAACTTGCAACTAACAACTTTCTCAGGTGAACAACAAAAAAAGAAATTAAAATGCTGCACGCCAAAAGCGACAACTGAAGGTTCTGCTGTTTAAGTAGCAAGCGATGGTGTTGTAGAGAAGGGAGTGGTAGCTGACAGGCGAGCGGCTGGAAAAATCAGCAAATGCTAGAAAACTCATTGCATGCAGCTGCAACTTGAAAAGCTTAAGACTTTTGTGAAATTTAAATCTTTTTCTTTGCTTTTTCATTGCAACTTACTTAATGTTGTCTATTGGCAGTGGCATGCAACAACACGCTGCAAGTCTGTAACAAAAAATAAAAATATTTCAACTTTTCCAATGCTTTTACGGCAATGACACATGCGCGCTTATGTATCTCTGTGTGTTTGATGATTAAGTGCAGGTATGGGTAATGCCGTATAGAGTGGTTCATTACTTTTATTGCTATTTCCCTTGTTGCTGTTATTGTTGTTGTTGCTGCAGTAGGGCAGGGCCAAGTGGATGCTGTGTGGTAGGAGCGCATTTTTATGCTTGCACGTGCTGTGCTTATTCATGTTTCGCAATGACACAAATGCACTCGCATATTTTAGCTGCACCACAGTGACACCTAGCATATGGACGCATTCGCAACCCTGCAGCGAAAGCAAACTAGTTGAAAGCTACTTTACAACCAGTTTGTGCACCAGGCCTAACCAGCCAGTCTTTTGTCTTTTCTCCATATAAGCAACAGGTATTTTTTACGTGTTGATGTCCTATGAGATGTCAATTGTCAGATTTGGACCAGAACATGCCCGTCATCTACTTGTCAGGAAATTCTAGAATTATACTGGCGTAAATACCAGTCTCATACCAGTTCAACCTGGACTAGTATGATTTCAATAAAATGAACTAGTCGCCATACTAGTCCAAATAGGATGCCACTTGAACTAGTATGAAATGTAGTAGTCCCCATACTAGTTAAAACTGGACTAATATGATTTCAACCAGAAATTAATAGTCGCAATATTTTCAGGACTTGCCCTTTATTTTATCAATTGCCTTCAATTACAAGTTTATTCAAAAAAGCACCTATGAATTATAAGAGAAAAAAGAAGCAAACGAAAAATTTCCAAAACTCGTTTGCTTATTTTTTCTTTTATAATTCACAGATGCTTTTTCGTGAAAATTCTAGGTGTATACTAGTATGGAATGGATATTTCCTGACTAGTATGAGTTCAGTTCACTAGTTTGACGTTTCGCTACAGGGCTATTTTAGGGGGCACAAATAGGTCTATCACGGTATTACCCTTTTAGGCATACAAGTATACAAACAAGGTCTCCATGGGTCAAGCCCAATCAAAAGGGATCACTTCAACCCATATAAAGAAGTCGAAACCCTTCATTCCCCTTTGTGATTCATCCCGCATTCAATACACCCCAGTGAAACGACTACGGGCTCGTACTAGTTCTGAGCTACTTCCTTTATACAAGCATAGATAGTTTCACTTCTGGGACACTACACACTTTGCACATTTTATAACTGCGCGTACGAACGGATTGTAACTTGTTTTCATCGCGCCCACTTTTTAAAGGATTTTATGTATGTACATATGAATGTCAGTGCATGGAGATATGTGTGCTTGGTCGTGGTTGTGGCAAGGGTTCACTATTACGTGCCACATTTATCAGTTACTTTAAAAATGTTCGCTTGAAGTTGTGGCCTTTTCACGATTTTTTTTTTCTTTTTTTATTGTTTCATTATTTTTGGTTTGTCGTGCTTCAGCGATGAATCATGCAACATTTCGTTGCACTATGAACCGTCACTTAATGGAGGTTCATTGCTTGCCCTGGCATATGTGCAACCCTTTCAAGCAAACTATTTTGTGCATTACTACTTTTAAGAACAAATGGATGGATATATAGTAATTGCTTTGACTCAAAAAGTTATGTTGTGGGATATATGTTTAGTTTCATAGAAATGAATGGCCAGTCGTGTTTTTTTAAAGAACTGGGGTATGCAGAGCTTGTTTAAAGCAGAGCATTTATGGTATTTATTGAAGGTCTCGCAGTTGACAGCACACTCAGTCTATCTACGGCAGCGTCTGCGAATCAGAAACAGGTGGGCTACACACCTTATTATCCCAAAGTTAATTATTCACTCATCAGTTCTACTTTCTCTGACATGGTGCAACAGGTCAACTAAGGGTAAATTCAAACGTAAAAGTAGACCTTACTAAAAGCTTTGCATTTATTTGAAGTGTTAAATACCAAAAAAAACAGCTTAAAGCTACATACCAACTGACCCGTCAGCTATTCATCAAAGCTCGACAGATGCAATAAAAATCCATTAATTTTCCAAACTGATAATTTTTCAAGTTCTGGAAGATCCATTGACTTAAACGATTTTTTATAAATGCATTTAAAAAATTTATTTAATTTTTTTTTTTTCAAATTATGCATCACTGCATTTAACAACCGAACAAATCGTGGCTTTGCTGCTAGACATTTAACAATGAATTACAGTCACTTATCACGACATTTCCTCTTTACAAAGTAACAGACGCCACAAGCTGACACGAGCATACCAATCAATCTCGCGCCTCTAACAAGCACCACTGTACATTTCTCAGCCCTAAAATTATCATTTTAAGGTACGTAGGTACATCAATATGTATATGGATAGGCAAGCGTCCGCTTACAGAAGCGACGTCTAATTTCAAAATCAATTTTTATGCATGCGGCATTCAGTTTTGGAATTCGCTGTCGCAATGGCTTTGCTACAGGTCAATTAAAATTCCAACTGGGTCTTTCACACTTACTGAATGCAGCGCAGTACACGATGGAGACACTGGCGCAGTTAAATGCTCATAACAAGCAGACTGAAATGCTATAGTGCAGCGGTGGGCAAGCTTGGATTTTAGGCTTAAGGACGCTACATAGCTTCATAGGTTTTCAAATCTGCATATTCACCTTAACTTACAACAACCGCTGGTCCCCACAAGGTTCTTACTGTAAAAAGCTGATATGGTGCAGGTCCCACATATTGATATCAAATCGTTCGCATGGCAGTCGAGCTAGTACACGAGCGTGCCAGGTCGATATCCGGTACAATGCTTAGGATGAAAGTTTCGTGTGTCGGCTGAATTCTAACCTAACATTCTGATTCGGCTACAGTTCGCCTACGCTTGCCCACCCCTGTTGTATTGTCTATTGTAAATCTCAGTTGCATGTTTGTGTTTATTATTTATTGTTTTATTTCTCTTCTTTTTTTTTTTTTTGAATTTTTATTATCATTTTTTATTCTTTCTGTGTAATTTTGTAGAATCTTAGATATAAGTAAGTGTGTAGTTATAAAATTTTCCGTGGTAATTATATGTAGGTACATTGTACATACATAGATACTTGCACACATACATGGAAAACTTATAAGCAGGTAAATTAGTATGCAACTTGAACGTGCTCTGTTCGTTGATTTGCGTGTCTAGAATTTTTAACAATTTAGTGTGGGTAAACATTTTAAAAATTCAACGGTTAAAATATTTTTCTTATTATTATTTTTTAATTCGATGTTTAATACCTACTAGTCAAGCTAAGATTCGAGCGTTAATATGCGTAAATCAAGGCTTGAAATTGTTGAGTTTCTGAGGAGACGATCTCTAAAAATCTAGATTTTTTCGACAGCCAGGTTTCAGAAAACAGGCTCCCAAAATCTTCATCAATATACACCGAACTTGAGCTCTCTTGGATAGGTAAACGCACTATCGGACAGAATATCGTTAGCGGCAGTCAAGCGGCCCTTGGCTCCTACTCTATTCAAGATATGGCTCAACAAAACCGCGTGAACCTCACATGGATCCCGAAACACAGGGACAATGAGGGAAACAGCAGGGCAGACGAACTTGCTAGGCAGGGCACGACCAAGCAGATTCTTTGGGATAAAGAGCGCTTAGGTATACCATTTGCCACATGCTGAAGGACGAAAACAATCCCCAGGTTGCGGGATATCCAAGCATACCTGCCGAAAGTGGATCTGTAAAGATCTAGACACATTTACGACCTAAAAAGGAAGGAAATCTCCATGATAATAGGTGCTTTAATCGGGCACTGTCTTTTTGGTAGGCACGCAGCAAGGCTAAGTGTGTCCTACCGTCGATGCTGTACGAGTAGCAAAGGTGATAAGGAGGAGGAAACGGTGGAGCACCTCATCTGCAACTGTCCTTTCTTTAGCGAGGCAAGAATGCACTTTCTGGGAGTTCCCTTTCTGGATATCCTAAGCCAGGTCGCGGAGCTGGACATAAAGGACTTGATGGCCTTCATCACGTAGTCTAAATGGTTGGAGGAGGAGTAGCGGTATCGGTTTAGGAGTGTCAGTCCAGGGATTCTGTTATGTGGAGAGTCCCAACACCACAGGGATTTATGATATGGCCGGGTACCGCGACTGACTTTCCTTGTGTTGGTAGTATCACAACGGCCCTTTTACAACTGGCCTAAGTGTGCCTCTGCGGAAGCCACTTGAACCTAACCCAAAATCTTCATCAATACCCTTATATATCTATCGTTTGGTGGTGACTCAATGACTTCAATAACCTTTCCACATTTCCGCAGTAGTTTTTTTAAAGCAATTTCGATAAAGTACATGCAGAATTAAACAAAAAAAATCCGGAAAGTCTGCAAACTCGTTGTCCCATAGAAAGGCATAAATTACTTCAAGTGGTTCAGCCTAGAAGTATGCACTGACCGGATACTTAATCCAAGTCTATAGCGCTAACCATTTCCAAAAATGGCTAAGGGTGTTACCAAGAGTATGATATGTTTACTGGATGTTTTTCACTTTTAATATAATTTTTGTACAATATCTTGCTTCGATCTGGAAACTTTTTCGCGAACTTTTTTTAAATGTTTTATTATTATTATGATTGATTAACTTGTTTTTATTTTATTTTTTTTTACTTCAAATTTATTCTTAAAAGCTTTGTCTCTTCTGCAGTTTGCACATCAAGCATTTGCTATAAAATTTAATATGACTAACAAGGCCTAAGAATTGCACTTACCAATGCTTTAGTATCCGCATTTTTGTGACTTTTGCTTTTGTGTAACTAAAGCTAGTTGTATATTAATTTAATAGAATGTGGGCATGCAATGCCACCTGTTGTTTGTACAGTTGTTGTTTATGTCAATGGCGTGGAACTGGATTGTAACGTTGCGCTGTTTGCTGTTGCTTGCATTTTTATGCTTTAGTTTTAATTAATGTAGTACATATATAAATTTTAATATATTTTAAATTTTTATTTTATATTTATAACATTTTTTTAAACACGCCACTGTCGTATTAATTGGCAGCATTAAACTTTTAGCGTGAAATAATTTTTATATACATATCTAAGTTGGCCACATTTTGCACTTTTTCTTAAATTTTTAACACTTTTCGTTTTGCTTCACTGCGCATGCGCAGCCATTGGAACGACTAAATCCGTCTAATGCACTGCTGTAGTGGATATTTAATTTATTTATTGAAAATTTTAATGCAATTTTTTTTGTTTGAAACACAATTTTCACACTTCGCAACTGAGTCTGTGGCATGCAGCAGCACTGGACGACGAGGTGCTTGGTATGTATTTGAGCATTTCGGTTTCGCTTTCGTTATTTTTATGACATGGAATACTTTAATTTTCTCTGCGCTGCATTGGCGGTTTGCACTGATTTCTCTAAGCGTTCACAACTTTTTGAGCAGGGTAAGGTACAAATTGGAAAGACCACTTTGATGCTACAAAAATGTGGCAAATATGCGGTTACCACCCCTTACTACACAACTCAAGGCAGTAATTTTTGGAAAAAAATGTCCTAAAACCACTTTTTCTTAATTATTTTTGTCTGCATGCGCAACAATCACTTTTGCTATCCGTTAGCTCTTTTTTTTTGTGTCTGCGCCTGCGCAAATGACTGCTTCTTATTGCTTACTAATTTGACGTCGCTGACAATGCACTTTTCACTTTACTGTTGCACATTTTTTCCATTAAATTTTCAAATCAAACGGCCACTAAGTCGTTACGAATGCGTCGCACACCGCCAAACCGTCAAAGTCTTAATGACGTCTGACTAGCCATATGAAATGGTGTTGCGCATTGTTGCACTGATGCGGGTTTCAAATTGTTGTAAAAAAATTGTTTTTCAAAAAAGTATTGCACTTTTTTGAGTTAGGTTTACACTTTTATTTTTTTTTTTTTTTAGTATTTATTTTGTTGCATTTTTTCACTCTTTTTTCTTTTATTGTAATTCCAATAGTAAATATGTATATTTCTTGTTTTTGTATTTCAGGTTTTTAAAAATCGCGTTTGCGCCGTCGCATCCGTTTGTGGCAAAGTCGCTTACAGACTGGCAACACCACAACTGCAACAACATGACCCAAGCTGTATAGCAACTCGACAGCGCAGCAGAGTCCAAAAGTGCCTAGCTGCCTCGAAGCAACAATAACAACAACAATAACGACAAAAACAAGAAATCAGTCGCTTCAAGCGCACAGGTACAAAGAAATCAAAAAAAAAACCGACAACAATGAGCAAGTCTCAGTTACACGCACACACAGACTTTTATCCAATTGCCAACACACTGACAATTTCCTATTGACCCTGCAAAACATCGCGTGACTAATTTACAATGGGAGGGGTCCGTGATTAATCTCTATCTTTTACAGCTCATGTTGAATAGCTTCACTTAGTGTCAAATTAACATGATTCCTGTTGAAAGAACATGATTTTCTGTTAAAACAACATGTCTTACTGTCATTTCATATTAATTTATAAAGCCTTTTCTTGTTATTTTAGCATGATTCATGTTGAAAAATAAACCGGAAAAATATTTTTTGTGTAGGACTTATGAGCATCCGTTTGGATAGAAAAAGTATTAGTCCCATTGTACCCGGTTAGTTAAATCGGTCTCTTTATAGAACAAACTTTAACAAATATGGAGAGTTCACCCCGATAAAGTATTCAGAACTGGCTTTTGTCGCATGCTTGATTGCGAATCGTGTCGCACTCATCCTAGACTAATCACTTTTTTTGCAGGCTGAAAATCTCACACATACACATGACACACAAGCGAACTCGAGCAAACAACAGCAGCTAAATAAATAAGCACTCAAAAATAAAACAATTGCATTGGCGCACTGTGGTCCAGTTTTGATACAATTTGTATCAAAGTCAACTATTTCCTACTCGAAACCGTAATCTATGCAGCTCTAAGGAAACCATGGTTTCCTAATTTTTCAAAAACTATTAATTTAGGTACAAATTTTGTAAATTTTTTCAAAAGTTTCTCTCTGGGCACATTTAATAAAAATAATATCTTAATAATTTTAAAACTTTTTAAGAATTAGGATTTCATTAAAAAAAAAATCTGAAAAAAAAGATATAAACAAAAACTATATAAAGTTAGAGGAAACGACGCATACAATAAATCGAATAAGGAAAATTTTAAACACTTTCGAAAATTAATCACAAAATTTACGGAATCCAAAAAAAAAATTATTCTAAAATAGTGTCTTAAGAAAATTTTAGTTTTCATTTCCGAGACAAAAAGACGTCAAGATTTCAAAAATTTGTAATGTAAAAAAAAAATTTTGTAAAATAAATGACAAAATTTTCGAAATCAGAAATAATGTAGGTATTTAAAATTGTGAAAAAGTTACTTAACTCAGGTGTTGTATTTTGATTGTATTTTGAATGTTTTAGCTTTTATATATGGAAAATTTCTAGCTTCAAACATTTTTTACATTTAAAACTTTCTCGAATTAAAATCCAGGTTTCAAAAAGTTTTAGTTCTTTCTAAAATTTCCGATGTAATTTCAGCAGCAAACATTCTTTTCTGAGATAATATTCCAAAACTTTTTAATATCTATCAAATTTTACGAAAAATCTCGAACTTCATTCGAAACAACTCACTGTCCGCCGCACAACAACAACCCAAACAAAGCCTTACTCAGATACTCAGCTCAGCTCAGCAACATGAGCCGGTCCCTGGCACAGGTACACACAGCACATCTGTGTACACATAACAACAAAAACCCTGCTACAAACACATACACATGGACTCGCTTTGAAGGCTTCGATTGACGCTGTCGACTGCTAAGCTGGCGTTGGCAGTTTCTGCATCTCCGCCTTTGCCTTCAAGACACAACGCACGGCTGTAGTTGGTGTTGTTTTTCTTATTGTCGTTAGCGTCACAGTCGTCAGCAAAAATTCCACGAAGTCTATCTCAATGTTGCTTCTCAATTTACCTGCGGCTATTCGTACGTTGCCTACACCGTAACAAATCCAATTCGAGTGAAGCGTTTTAACGCTGGGAATTGTGGAATTTGGAAATACGAAAGGCATACACATTCACACATGTTTATTTATAGATAGGTTGGATTCAGGTGACGAGGGATTTTATTTTTCGAGTACATAGTTGAGATTTGTAAGACGATGGACTGCGCAGAGTTTCAGAATATGAGTCACCCTGTATTACCGTGCCTTACCCCGTTAATCATTAGGTATTGTAAAACCTTCGAGTGTAGAAAGGTTTCCCGGATGGCCCGGATATTGCTAAATTGGACCGACTGATGCCGACAATAAGTTTTGCATACTTTTAGGCCAATATAATATCCCTACACTTTCTTTTACATGATAGCTTATATGATAATCAGCTATTATTGTTAATACTCTATGAAGTTTTGCAAACGAGTTCCAGCATTCCGTTTTCTTTTTAATTTACAAAGAAATTGCGATATATTTTTCTCAGTGTCTTTTAAATATTTCAACGTAACGTGCAACTGCTGTCAAATTGAAAATAGTAGTTATGTATGCTAAAACAACAATGAATATTAAGAAGGGTTAAAAGAATAAGAAAACGTACAAGAATTGCAAGCAAATTAAGCCGACTAAAACCAAATGAAAAACCACACAATAGCACAAAAACAAAAGCTGAAGAAACAAGTGGACTGAAGAGCAACATTTCCAAACACAACAACAACAATTAAATGATGCCTACAAGTCAAATAAGCCAAGGTATAGGTACTTATGTTTGTATGTGAGTACTTAAGTACGCTTTGCTAATAAAAAGAGTTAAAAATGTAAACAAAAGCTAAGAGCAGCAACAACTACAAAACCAAATCCCCTATTAGGCAAATAGCACATATATTTAGTTGAATTTGCACAAGCACCTTTGCCCTTCATGCAACTTTAACCAAAAACTTGCCACAACACACCACACCACCACCGACGATGGGTTCGTTGTAGAAAATGGGTGCAACAGCATTTGGCCATTTGGGAAACTGGCCAAGTACATGCACATGCTGCACAATTGGTATGGCATTTGAAAGGTATGTGTTTGTGAATGTTTGCTAGGGTCCAACCGAGTGTTCGGTTTCGGGTAAGCTTATCAAGCTGTTCGGTCTTTAAGTTGGATCTCGCGTTCGATTTCGGTTGGCACTTGTTTTGTTTCTTTTTGAATGGCACTGCTGTGGATCTTGCTCTCTCATCGTAAAGCCAATATAACATATATCATACACAAGTACAAATTGATATAGTAACTTATCCTACATGCTACAGGTTCATACTCATTTTAGCGGTTTAAAATCTTTACTCACTATTAAACGCATCTATCAAAATTAAAACGGAAAAATACTGGCTTCCGAAGTCAATGCTACGAAGCATTCAAGTATCTGAAAAGATCACTCTTGAACCCGTCCTTGATCCAGTACCCAGATTTTGGAAAACCAGTTTGCATCACAACTCATCATAGCAAGGCAGACGGTGAACAATAATTAACATCTATACACTGCGCCATAACTGCGTAACTATGCAAGTCACTTCCGCTTTTGATGCTTTTCGTTTTTTATTTATTCTTGAACTTAGACTTCCGTCTTTTTTAATGCGGCCCCTTGACAACTCTATATCCCCCCCTAGAGTGCATGCTCCACCGGTTGGGAACCAAAGTGTTCTAACAAGTTGCAGTGTAGAAATACAAAACCGAGCATTCAATTCGTGTTCGACCAAACATTCGACTTCGGTGGCACACGAGTATGCAAGATCACCTCTCTGCCTCATACGACCCTATTATGTGCCACAAGAAGTCAGCGCACTAAGTGCACAGGTAAATAACAATAAACGTTACAGCAATAAAAAACAACAAAAATCACATAAAAACAACAACAACAACCAATGCTGAAATCCATACAGCCCAAACAAAACCGGTCAGTACCATATGCATTACTTCAATCAGTCCATCATTCATTCATTTATTCATTCCATCATATGGCCGTAGAGAGGTACCAACCACTCAACCGTATAGGCAGTGAGCTCGAAAAGTCACGTCAGTCAGTGCATCCCATGAATTCCGTTTTGTATGCAACAAAAACAACAACAACAACAACAACAACAAATATGCATCTGTATGCATATCTGAATTCCAAGCCCAACATATTGTTTGTGGTGGCCATTTCGTATTATTATATTTTTTTTGTTGGTCTTTTGGTATTAAGGTGCTCAGCACATATTTCTGGTGTATGTGCATACATATTTGCTGGATTGTGGTTTGTAGTATTATTGTTATTGTTTTTATTTTAGTTGCTATGTTAGGCATCAAACGTTGTAGTTGTGTTGGTTGAGTTATGATGGGCTTAATTTTCATAAAATATACAGTTTTTAATATCACCATGGCATAGATATTGAAACCCGTTCAAAACTACATTCGCCCCATATTTATTCTAAACCTGGTGAAACTTCAAAAACGCGCGAAGACTAAATGGTTACAGGGACTTATGGAGTCGAATTCGACTTTCCGATTGGTGATAAGCAAGTCGCGGTACCACGCTGGGTCTTTTAAATTTTGACCTATAGCCCAACAAAACATTGAAGTTGGATTTTGATGCCATCTCTAACGTTAGACGACGACTCTAGAAACAGTGGAGAAACATAGCATTCTCCAACAAAATGGGACATAATTCTCAAAGCGAGAAAATCAAAGTTCTCTTATCGTTAAATTTCCTTCGGTACTCGCCGTAGAGAACTTTTCTCTCAATGAGCCGTACATCAGGATAGTTATAATAAGAGACTTGTAGAGCGTGATCTGTTTTCGTCATCTCATATTCAAGACAGGTCAATTCATGGCTGGGGGATGCAACACAAAGTGCTGAGAAAGCTTTATCGAATAAGTCTTCAACGGCCAGATGAGAGTTTTAGGCGTACCACAGAACACAGCCCGCTAGAATGCGACCGCATTGCGAGAAAAAAAAAGCGAGCATCATTGGCCGACTAAAGCTAGAAAGAGATGCGACGCTCCGTGAAGCCGAGCTTAATCCTTAACTTCACGGCAGTTTTCGACTGGGACGAGAGGGCACCATATACCAATCATTATTCGTTGATCTTGTCCATCTCTTCATACAGTAAGGAAATAAAGATGATGACAAGATTCTGTTTTCTTACAGGTAGACTCTAGGCAAATTCGGTTAAGGCCAACATAATCAGCGACTCTAACCTTTTCCAACCCAGTTAAAATGCCAGAAATATCATAAACCATAGTAAAATAGAAATACTTAGAGCCTGTTAATGGTGTTGCCAGTTATTAAAAAATTGTAATTTACCACATTCCTTAACGTACAAAAAGTTCTAGCTTGTGTGATTTTTCCATCAAAATTATAACGCTTGAAGTAAAAAAAAAAATTGCACCCGCTTATTTCAAAGTGTATATTCACTTGATTAGCTGCCAACTTGGCTGTGATGGCGCATGCAAGACGCGACCAACACTTGTTGACGGAAAAACAACAAAACAATCGCCGACCACTGCTGACCGCATCAACAAAAATATATGTATAAACAAATACATTATACAACATACCAATAAATTGCAAACATATTTATGGGTGTGGACAAAGTCCAATAAACTCGACTCGACTGGCGGCGGCGGTGCACAGTTGCAAGCAAACACCGTAATTTGCAGTCGTTGAAACTTTGGTTGTTGTAGTTTTTGTAATTGGTATGTCTTTTTGTTGTTTCGATTGGTATTAGTTATGCGCCACAGAGTTATTCCTAACATTTTTCGGTGTTTGGCTCTTCTGTTTCCTCCTCACTAAAAACAGTTGGCGATCGCAAACAAACTGCAAAAGTTGGCAACATCAGCCGTCAAGGATTGTAACAGTTGTGCGTACAGAGTGCAATAACAAAAAAATAAACGAAAAGCAATAATAAACATAGCAGCCTCACAAAAGTTAATTCCCGGTGACAGCAAAATTCCAACAACACCAGAAACAGCAAGCTTGTAACTCTCGCGGCAGCGTCAACAAATTTTATGGATTCGCGCGCGCGTGAAATGCAACGCAATGTGGCAACAACAAGCAAAATTTACTATGAGCACTATTTTTGTTTTTTTTAGAAGCTGTCATAGCAACTGTTGCTGCATGTTTTTTTACGGTTGTAGTTCCAATGCTCTGTTTTTTCTGACTATCGCGCCAATAAAATGGGTTGATGGTAGGTACTCAAATTGTTGTTGTTGGTTTTTGCTGCACAAATACTCACATGCAGCGCACACATGTCAGCGCAACTGTGACTTTGAAAGTTTGCGTTGTTCGTTCAAAATTGAAAGTGCAACACCGCGACGCCTTAAAGTATGCTGAGATGTTTGAAGTGTAGCGAAAAAGCAGTGGTGTAGGCTGAAGGTTGTGAGTCAAGAGGGTCCAGAACCTCATCTTATCGTGTATAATTGAAAACTCGATCGATAGGGTCACGGGAAGGGCCATAAATCTACCGCAGAATATTTCTTTAGAATATTCCAATAGTGATTTCAGCTTCTTTCGGCTTATTTCTAGGCCAGCATCGGCATCATGAAAGACATACATAGCGTAGTTTTACTTAACCATAATGCTACTTATTACGTCTTGATTCTTTTATAGGATAGGGAGTCTGAGGCTTCGTTTTGTTTCGAGTGGCTCGGAGAGGTACCTACTTATCAATCCTGGTATTGTTTTCCATAGTCACGTTATCGGTGAAGTTAAAAAGGCTCAGCTACATATAACCCCTCCTTAAATAAAATCCAACGCCTCTTCCACAAAAAAAACCTACACACGCTTTGCACTCAAAATACTTTCGCAGCTAGTAAACTATGCATTTTAATTGAAAAACTGTTGTCAGAACAAACTTTAGCACATTAGAAAAAACTAGTAGCATCCAAGTTGATACAACAGCAACAACAACAACAACAGAAGCAAGAACGACACCAACCACTATGAAGCACTTGAAGCGCGCTGACAGCAGCCAACATTTATTGACAATAGCTTTACGTCAACGCAAAAAAATATCAAATCACAACGCGAGAACACAGTTGGCAGCAACATGAAATGCTAGAATTTCAATCAAAACAGTAGTTTTCAACAACAACAACAATATAAAAAGTACCTCAACCATTCGACATGCCAACTATCGCCTATGCTATGTTGTTACAAATATTTTACGCTGTCATATCAGCTACTAAACAAGGGCATGCTAAGCTCATAATAACAGTAATAACAACTTTAGTTGCAATAGCAACAACAATGACAGCAAAAACAGTGCATTTTTGTTAGATAAATGTCAATAACCGCCAACATGGCCAAACGTGAGGCGCGTATTTGGTGAGATCAGGAATGCGTAAGTTGTTGAGGATAAAAATGTTATTGGGGAGTAATGCACTTGAGCTGTAAACAAGAGCAAAAATAACAACAACAATAAAACTTTTTTGAGGAAATCAAAAGCCATTAAGAAATTTTTAAAGTCGACTAGCTAGGACCCTGCCCGCTTTTTGACCATTAGACCGTATGCTTGCTAGTGAAGTGAAGAAACTTACTCAACAAATTACTCTGTACAACAAAATTGAAGTTTTTAAAAATCCTACCAGGTTTCTGAATGGTTTCTGAAGCATTTGGGTATGCTGAATCCGAATCTGAAGTTAGATTTTTCGGGTCATCCAAGGTTTTTTTTCCACAGAGGGGGATTTGTAAAGAGATGTGCAGTTGTAAAAAAAAAAAAAGATTTCTAATAATTTAACACTTTGTCTGGGCTCAAGGAAGCATAAATTAGTTTTGTCTTTTATATTTGGCGGCATATTCATACCTACATAGATGTTCGATAGTGCAAGAGCATAGTTGCTCAGAACGCAAACGCAAATGAACGACGGTTGTGATTGAATTGTTTTTCTTCCCACTCTCTTGAACTTTCTTCTGTTCGTTGTGTAGCAGCATAATTATTCGTCTTTTTTCGTAGTACATACTTATTAAGTTGTGCTTAATAATTTTCTTTAAAATATAGCTAGTAGGTTGGTGGTATCACAACGGGCCTTTCAAAACTGGCCTTAGTGTGCCTCTGCGGCAGCCACTTGAACCTAACCAAACCAGCTAGTAGGTAGCCTGAGGCAACCGACATTCTTCTTTATTATAAGAGATCGTGGTGTTAAGTCTTGCGTTTGCACTCCATAATAGACGAATATGCTGTCTATCTAGTCACTTATCGTAGTATGAAAAGCTAATTTGGCATAGACTAAAACACATTTTACCCTTACTAGATTGAAGACGAGACTGAGAACGATCTACACTGAGCCAGGCCGCTAGAGCTCTGTCATTCCTGGGCACTTCTACGTTATACTTCTGAGAGACCACCATCTGTAAAAGAGTGTCTCACAGTATAAAGTTGTCGAAACCTTCTGATAGAAATAAGAACATAATTTAAACACAGCAGAAAATGGAAGAGAGATTACATAGCTCAGCTGAAAGGGTTTCATATAAAATAAGAAGAAAAAATATAAGCAAATATCTCATTCACTTTTAAAACAACTCTCTAAAACTCAGTAGATACGACAAATCCCTTGAGAATCCGATCAACCACTTGAACAAAAAGGCATGCTACAGACCATAGAAGTCATTCGAGCATAAACATACCAAGAAAGTCCATTACAAAGATGGCGCAAAAAGCCAAAAATTTATTAAATTTACCACACTCAAAGTCAAGATTATCCACACCTGATAAGTGAAAAGGAAAATAATCCTATCCAATTACAAAGCAAGCTACATACACATAAACACAAGTAAACAAATAAAAAAAGATACACGCCGAGCTTCAAAGCAGACATTTGATGAGCTGCACTGGCTGACAACCGAGATAGGAAAGGTTGATGAGACAGTTTGGCGGTTACCCAGAAATCGGAGTGTTTTATGAATTTGATACTTAGAAAGATGCAACAGTTATCTCTGTTGTGACATACGCAGGCAGTGTTTTTTTTTATTTTGATTGCTTTGTGTGTGCGTCTGTGAACGTGGCATAAGCGAAAGTCATATTATGATTAATTGATGGAGAAATTTGATAGTGAAAAACTAAAAGTTAAAAAATGTTTTGAATTTCTGTGTGAAAATTGATTGAGGCACGAGAAGGAGCAGGTAGAAATAAGTATGTAATCAATATGGATACAAAAAAAAAAAAAAACGATGGTAAAAACCCATAACAAATTAGTGACATGCGTTTTTTTTAGCGACAACAAGAACGTCATCTTGCTGTAATTTCTTTCAACGAATTAAATTAGCTTTGACTTAAGTCACGTTATAAGAAATCACGAAAATAAAAGTCCTTCACAATTGCCTTCCATATCTGCCCCTCACAGTCTCTCTACAATTTTTCAATCAGACAATTCGCATTTTCCATGACTTTTTCGTCGAAGAGTGAAATTTATTGCGATTACTCGAATTACAAATCGTTTCCTCATTTGGGTAAAAATATAACAACAACAACAATATTGGCCGCCACAGCGCTTGAATGTAATTAAAACTTCAGTGAATAGCGCATGAGAATATTAATAAGAAGAGAACAAATCGAAAAAAAACTGAGAAAGAAATGAAAAAGGAAAACGCGACACAAAAGCGCTGCACGTCAATGATGCATCGCCCGCCAGCGATTACAAAATGCACAACAACTTTAATTACTTGCGAAAAATGTAGTGAAATGCATTGTACGCGCCCCATCAATATGCAACCCTGAGTACGACACACACAACAGCAACAAAAACAAAGCGCCAGTAATGTTGTTGCATTGTAAAAATTTAATGGCTACGCAGCTGTATGCATACAGCACACGATCTGGCAACGCCGACAGACAATAATAATAAAAAAGCAATAAATAAATTGAGAATTGCAATAGGAAATGGAAAATGAGTTTATGTGATGAGTGAGAGAGGGGTTGCTGGAGTGAGAGGGGAGTGTGTGAAGAGTAAAAACAGTAGGAACAGTAGTGAGCACACAAATGCAAATACATAAGTAACAGTAACAGCAGAATGCACAAAGGCTGAAAATAAAAACAAAAGCAAAAAGTATAAAAAAACCCGCAACATTCAATTGATTCGAAAAATATCGCGAAAATTAATCGAATAAAATGTAAATAAACTATTCATGTTGAGCGTGTGTGCTCGCGTGTGTATGTGTGTTTGTATGCATTTAATGGGAAAACAATTTTACAATTCAAACAACAACAATCACATTAAGAGCCAACGACAACTGACACAACATTGATAAAGGCAATAAAATATTGACAGATGCGCACCCACACTTACACAAACACATACACGCACGCTAGCACACGTGAATGTAAAATTTGAAAATACCCAACAGACACCGAGCACAAAAAACTCAAACGTCTGGGAAAACACCAATTCTCAACTTTTGCTCAAATGTTGTTTATATAAAAGGATTATTTGTTGAACTATATTAATTAAAAAAAAATATTAATCCCTTCTTCATACGGAGGTTCATAGGAAGGATTCGATATTTCGCGCCTTGAAGTATGCAACACTTTTTAATGCAGGCAATAGTCCTGATATAGCTGCAAAATGTAAACTGAAGTGCTCTGAGGAAAAAGCACGCCACCAGCGAAATTATCAAGTGACGAAGAAAACAGCAATAAAGCAATGGAAAGATAATGAAATGGAAAAATATAAATATTCATCGTATCGATGTATGTTGTACTTTATATTCCCAACATTTATATGGGAAACCAAGGAAACAAAACACAGCAAACAATGATGCGACGAGTACGACACTCTTGTAAATTTCCGAATAGTGAAATTTTTAAATTGATCGACCAAATTAGTTATAACCAAAACAATCCAATCGCTTCGTGGAGGTTATTCGGTTATCTGAATGTCTTAATTATACGTCCTACAAAACAAGTTGTCCTGGACTGAACGGTGTCTCAGCCTTGACCTTTGCATGCTTGAACCCTCTAACCCACGGGGGTTGAGATATTCCAGAGAACTGCAGTGGGCTATGAAGAATATCAAAGTAGTATAGGCCCAGCTATCGAAAGAACAAAGTTCATTGGATACTCAACCTCTCAAGCTAGCTCTAGCTGAACAGCTTCTAGTATTTCTTGGAAGTGCAACAAAATGCTTTTACACACATACATACCTATTTAAAATATATCACAAGCAAATATTTATTTTTACACTTTCACACACGAAGTCCTCGCCAAATAGGCGATTTGAGGCCTACGGGCGCATGTGGAATTGTGCAGAAGCAATTTCTTCGAAATTCTACTTGCCTCAGAGGAAGTAATGTGGCAGATTGCTACAATAGTCTTCGACGAAAACAACCAAAAGCCGAGTGTGCAGTAAAACAAAGAAATGAAGCAGCGAAAAGTATGAAAGCTTTCTTGTTTTAGTGTCAATGTTTGAAAGGATGTGTGTGTGAATACATATGTGTGTATGTAAATGGTTCAAAATTTTGTAGCTAACGCGCACATTTCGACACATTTTTTGCAAAATGGTCAATATTTGGAAGAGCAAATTTTTTTCATATAATGTAAAGCGGTAATATATGTATAAAAATGTGTGCGAGAGATTGTTTTACATACAAGAAATTTACATAAATACATATATAGCAATTGGCCAAGTCTGTGATTTATTTGCTCGAAAATAAATTGAATTTACAGCATTGCAGCAGCTTGAAAGAAAATTAAAATCATTTAAAACAAAAAGTGAGAACCACCAAAGTCAGCTTTTGAATTTTTAGAAAACGATTAAGAAGTTGAAAAATTTTCTAAAAATTTTGATCAGAAATTCTTTAAATTTTAATTATTAACCACTTAATTATTTGAGTAACGGAGTGGAAACTTATATGAAGTTGTTTGTTGCCTCTTTGCGGCCTCAAGTGCTTAAAATAAGTACATTTTCCTTTCGACAATTCGTATTTGTTTTCCTTGAATGCCAGAAAAAAAAAAATCAAAGTTTTTAACAGTTTTAGAGTCAGTGGCATATCAATGTGATATTGCGCCTGAAAGTAGGCAACATTTACTCATGAGCAGTTGAGAGCTGATCGTTCTACACTGTGAAAAAAGTTACAGTTATTTCAAACACAATAATTTACCTGATCTTGTCAAAGAAAATTTAATAAAACTAAAAGCTATAAAAAATTTACAAATAGCAAATAGTTCGGTCAAAATAGACAAATATATTGGTTAAATAACAATAACTCCCACAACAGAGAAAAATTTTGGTAGAGAGTTTAGGTTCGCAGTGAGAATGAAAACTTCAACAGTCGCCATCGATCCCACGTGTGCTAAAAAAGTTATTCGGGGTCAAAGGTCCAAATTTTAGAAAAAATCAAAATTAGATTTTTTTTATTTTTCTCGACAATTTGACGCCGAATAACTTTTTTATAACAAATGGGATCGATGGGGACTGGTGCAGTTTTCTTCCTGGGAGTAAACGTACGCTCTTACAAAAAAATTGACTGTGTGGGAATTCTTGTTATACAAATTAAACTAAATTTACCGGACTAGCTTTTTTGATATAATATATGAAGCCAATGTGGCTGTAGCTCCAGAACTATGTATAAGCTTTACAAAAATAACATTTTTTGGGCTAAAATAACTTTTATGCTTGATTACAACGATGTCGAATAATGTATGCATAAAACTTTGAAATTTAAGGCAATTAAAAATAAAAAAAGCTAAGCGTTATTATCCACTTTATATAGTTGAAAAAATATAAAAACAAATAAAAGGCGCAGTGACTCAGTTATTTGTACCTAATTGTTAAGCGGAAGTCATAAAATATCAAAGAAAACCAAATAAGTTTTGTCTAATTCCAAAGCAAATATTAGCTAATGCTCGTTTCAGTTGTTAAAGGGGTTTGCAAATATTTGCCTTCGTTTCTCATTTTTTTATCTTCCATCCTTCAAGTTATTTAATTGTTTTCGCAAGTGTTTCAAATTTTAAACACACACATAAGTAGACATAGATAAGCTCTTCAAAAGTTTGGTATTCTTGAGAACTTTGTTTGGAAACTAGTAAAGTAAGGCTTGTCAACTGAATGAGCAGAGATTTACTAGCCGATATCATTTCAGGAATGCTAGCCGCCCCGTCAAAGACATTTTCCTTGAATTAATTAATAATTTTTAATAATGAAGAATATCGTATGTTAGACTTAATAATTTTTCTACTCACCGAATTTCTTGTCTTAAACTTTGATCGCCTAATAAAAGTTCCGTTCTGCCTTTTGATATGCTACTATTTGGACTTAATTGTTGTATTTGTTTATCATATGCTAAATTTGTTGTATTATTTAGCAAATTATTGCTAATGTTATTACTGCTGCCGTTGCCGCTTTGCTTAATAATGTTGTTGCTATTTGCCGCATCACCATCAATGTGTCGGCCATCGTCGTTTAGTGTAGTTAGTAACTGCAAAAAAAAATAGGATGATTAGTGTGAACACGTACTTATGTAATCGAATAAGAAGAACTCGTGGGGAAAAACAAAGTACAATAGAATTAAAAATTCAATTGAAAGTGAAAAAATGTTTATAATTGCCTTAATGAAGTAATTAGCAATTAAAAAAAAAAAAAAAAAAATTATAAAGCAAAGCAAACATGTGCAATTAAACAGCTCTAGAATGAAGCGAAATTAACATTTGTGTAAATATAATCAACATGCATTCACTTACAAATAATTAAAAAAAAATATATGTATAAATAAAACGCAACACTTTTGTAATAAATTTTAAAAACTTTTTATTGCAAATTCACCTAAATCATCGTTTTAAATCAACCTTCTCATTAAGTCCTAGCTGCTCCAATCATTTCGTAAACACTTCAACCGCAAATGCACTTTAACACTTAGTTCAACGTTAAACTCGATTGAGCCCTTCTCGGTAACAAGTGTTTTATACCCACTTTATGATCATTGAAAACATCGTAACCCACTTGTGGCAAATATTTAGTTGTTATTAAGCAGCGCTTGAACTTCGAACCCTTCCAAAGCAAAATTTCATTTACTTCATACAAAAAACAGATATGTCAAACGCATGAAACTAAACAACAAACCCTTTTTGTTGGGTATTCAAGTACCAAAGCACCAGCTGGCTATGTTCGCAGCTAATTAATCATGAAGTCATGGGGTTGGAAGATTGTGTGGTCTGTGTGGGTTCGGGTAATTCATTCGAACAAATAATTTTCACAAATTTTAAGTAATATCGATATGGATTTAATATAAAGTACATACGTACACACACAAATAAATGCGTGGGTGAAGGAGACCGATTCCTTATTGGTCATTAGAGGGTCCATAAAAGCTTGTTGTAGCTTTTAGAAATAATTTTGCCTACAGAGCTTACTCTCTGATATATGCACTTTTTCAGATACCGTGTAGTAAAGAATACCTTGAACTTTTTGAGTTTTTATCAACGCAACATCAAAATACGTGTCCGAATATCGAAACATTTTCATTATCTCAAATTTTAAATAACGTAAAACGCCGATTATTAATTGATATCGTAAATTTTTCTAATATCGTAAATTTTTGCGAAAAAATAATAGCGCTCTTCTCTCTACATTTTTTTCATGCATGAACAAAAAACCCGTACAAAAATTTTCAAATTTGGACAATAGTCCTTTAGTTTCTTGTGTTTTTCAATAAAAATAAATGTAGAGAGAAGACTTCTAATAGGGCTCTTGATTCTAATCGATTACTCGACTAGTCGATTAGTCGAGTAGTCGATTACCAACTTTTGTGCTGTTTGAAAATCGAATAGCAGATATTCGATTTCAGCTAGTCGACTAGCTGTCACTAATCGAATACTAACGATTAAATCGGGTTCCCAGTTTTTACCCGGGTTTTACCCGGGTAATAAGGCGGCAAACTTCCACTGTAATTCGCATGCATGTTAAAGTGGTATCTGCTATTTTCGCCCATTTATTTGCTTCATTTCTTTGAAATTTAAAAAAAATGTAACAGGAGCACAGAATATTTGTGTAGGTAGATATACAAAAATGAAATTTTGAAAAGTGTATGTATGTTTGTAGCAATATTTGTATGTATGTAGATAAAAAAAAGTTTGAAAATTTTTTTTCATACTGCAAAATGTTCTATGTCAATATTATTCTTTCAGGTTTAAGTGCACAATGGACGCATCTTTCTCTTATTCTACATCGCCGTATTGAAAAAGGATAGTTGAAAGATTGATTCGTGGGGCAAAAAAAAAGAAAAAGTACATTCAAATACACCTAATTTTCGAAAGAACTCAAAAATTACAAACATTACATAGAGCGTTTTGATGTATTACCAAAAATATACGGGAACATTAGAGTGGCAAAAAAAGTTTCATATAACTCCAAGTCAACTGTTAGTTCTTTATTTTTCAGTGTTCATAGCACTTTTATTAGAGCGTCTCGGGCTTACAGGCAAAAAAAGACGGCCGTACCTCCCCTCATACAAAGTGTTTTTGAAAAACATTAAAAAAAAAAAAAATTTTTTTTGGCAAGACTAGATGTCGCCTAATTACATTTTTCTTCAAATCTTTGGCATTTGTTGTGGGATTTTAAAGTTTTACATTGAAATTCTGTGCTCCTGATACTTGTCAAATATTAAAAACAAATTATTAGCGTGTGCTTAAATGTTTCCTTAAAATTTATAAAATATTTATTCAATCATCAATTTCGAAAAGCGCTACCTAATTCCAGAAATTTTACGAGCATGTTTTTTTATTATTATGCGTTCCAAATAATTCCCAGCGACTTTTATATTAAAAAACCACATCAGCTTTTAAAGGGGGAATTATACAATCTTAAATTGGATTAAAAGCTCGTGTTTCAATCATCTCCTGTATTTTAACTCGGCCTGACATAACAGCAGCATTGGAGAGCACTTAGCAGCGCATGAAACAAATAACAATTTTAAAAGTTTGTTACAAATCTAAAGTTTTCAAACAGAAACTAAGACACTAGAGTTGCAGGTTCTTATAATTTCTCACATGTCAAATTTGCTTTTTATTTTCATTTGAAATCTTCCATTTGCCGGCAGAAGCATTTTTACTACAAAAAAAAAATAAATTCTCAAGCATAATCATTCCGATAGAAAGTGTGAAACTTTTTTTGCCACTCTAATGTTCCCGTATATTTTTGGTAATACATCAAAACGCTCTATGTAATGTTTGTAATTTTTGAGTTCTTTCGAAAATTAGGTGCATTTGAATGTACTTTTTTTTTTTTTTTTGCCCCACGAATCAATCTTTCAACTATCCTTTTTCAATACGGCGATGTAGAATAAGAGAAAGATGCGTCCATTGTGCACTTAAACCTGAAAGAATAATATTGACAGAACATTTTGCAGTATGAAAAAAAATTTTCAAACTTTTTTTATCTACATACATACAAATATTGCTACAAACATACATACATTTTTCAAAATTTCATTTTTGTATATCTACCTACACAAATATTCTGTGCTCCTGTTACATTTTTTTTAAATTTCAAAGAAATGAAGCAAATAAATTGGCGAAAATGGCAAATACTACTTAAACATGCATGCGAATTACAGTAGAAATTTGCCGCCTTATTACCCGGGTCTTCAGACGAGTAATCGACTAGTCAAAACCAACTATTCGACTAGTCGATTAGTGATAATCGAATATTTTTGGAAACGACTAGTCGAAATCGATTATTCGACTAATCGATTTGTCGATTATCAAGAGCCCTAACTTCTAACAATTTGACAAAAAATACCCTTACAATAAAACAAATCAAACTCCAACGAAAAATCTTAGAAAAAACCGCAACAACAACACTGCATGCAGCAAACGTGTGACCTAACGCCATCTCACTTCTGTGTCACATCAACACTCACCTCTCGTCTCGGTGGTTGTATATTATTCGATATTAATAAATCACAATTACTACTAATATTACTAGCATACGCCCCATTATCCCCAGCAGCAGCCACGCCCACACCAACACCGCTAGCTGTTGGCTGTTCGACAATGACTTTATTATTGTTGTTGCTCAAGGCAGCTGTTGCTCCTAAAGTAGACGCTGCTATGCTGTTGTTGTTATTAAAGAATTGTTGCTGTTGTAACTGCTTTTGTTGCTGATCTACTGCGGCAGCTGTGGCGAATGCCTGTTCCAAATGGCTACTCGATATTGCTGTTGAGTATTCTGTTGTTGGTGTTGTAGATCCATCGGTTGCTGTTGCTGAAACTTGTATCGTTGGTGCAACACCAGCTGAGAGTGGTGGTGCTCCTAGTTCACCCAAAGCGGTGGCGGCCAACGGCGAGGTGGAGGTTTGTGCATCGACGAGTATGGTGCAGGGGATTTGCAATGGGGGTGGAATGTGCGAGTGCAATTTCTTTTGTCTCAGCCGCGCTGACGTTTGTTCTTGCTGCTTTTGTAGTTGAGCTGGTGTCGCTACAACTGGCAGCACTACCGCCGATTCGGTCGGTGGTAATTGTGCGTGTTTGTTATCGTATTGTATAAAATTAATGCTATAATAATTGGCGCCGCCAATCAAATCGTCATCGTCGTCCTCCTCATCAACTGCCAAATGTTGCAAGCTTGTGGCAATTGTTGGCGTTTGCAATTGTTGCAGTTGCGCTAACTGCGCCACTTGTGCGGCTTGCTGCTGTTGCAGTTCTAATGTTAGTGGCGGTGGTGCTTGTTGTTGTGCTTTACTTAAAATCGGCGTTTTTCCAGCGGACAGCGACTGTTGCAGTGGCGGATGTGGCGGCTGATGCTGCGTTGCCAATTGTTGTTGTGCCTGCTGCTGCTGCGTTGCCAATTGTTGTGCCTGCTGTAGCTGCGTTGCCAATTGTTGTTGTGCTTGCTGTTGCTGCGTTGGCAGCTGTTTTTGCGGCGCTGGCGATTTTTGCAGCTGCGTTGGCAATTGTTGCTGCTGATAAATGCTGCTTCCGCTGTGATTGGCTAGTTTCGTTGCTGTTGCCGCTGCTACGGCCGCTGCTGTTGCGCTTACGATGGCGGCTGACGCCTGATTAGCATTTCGATCGACTGCGTCCGCTACGGAGCTCTGCGGCGCATGTACGATTGCCGCTGTTGTTGTGATGCCCTTCGATGTCACCGAAGAAGTTGGCGCAATCGTCGAAGAAGTAATCAGCCCAGCAGTTGCTGCGGTGGCGGTGGTGACGGTTGAGCTGCT
Source organism: Campiglossa producta (assembly GCA_964058755.1). Classification (NCBI taxonomy): domain Eukaryota; kingdom Metazoa; phylum Arthropoda; class Insecta; order Diptera; family Tephritidae; genus Campiglossa; species Campiglossa producta. The sequence continues at coordinate 1,459,594 of CAXKVI010000005.1, forward strand.
GCACGTGATTTGTGTGCTTGTGAACGAGGTGACGTAAATGGGTGAGGCCTCGTTGAGGAAGCTCAAATCTTGCTTTTGCGTAGATTGCGTGCCGATCTTCGTCTGTTGCAGCTGAAATAAAAAAGGGGAAAATAGAGGTATTTCAGTGTGTACCAAGACAACAGAAGATTTAAAAGAAGAGTAAAGCATATAATTTAGATTGAAATATTTAAATTTAAACTGCCTTAGACGCGCCTCTTTTGTGTGAATTTTACGAAGTTTGCATTGAGGATTGGTTGTATAAAATTAACTGCGGGATTACGAATTTGCATACCACAAATTTTAGCCTACTGTAAACTCGGTGATATTCGATGGTACAAAGCTTAAGCAATTTTTGGGCTATCAAGCTTACTTTAGATCTTCATGTAGGTTTTGTGATATCGTATATTCCTAAATATTGTACTTATCGTAGTTTTCCTAGTATGGTATGTAAATTAGATAGTATAATATCGTATAACTTTTGGTTATCGTATACGAGCAATTCTCGTAAATTATTTAGGGCCGTAAGTGCAAAAGTGCGATAATAAATATTAATGTGTGCCTTAAGGATCGTAAAATAACCAATTACATAAATACTTAAGTTTATATGTATCGTGTATCATTACTTTATACCCAAGCAACATCAAGGATTATAGATTGCGGAATATCGTAAATTTTCGAGTATCGTAAACGAGAAAGTTCTGTTAACTACCATCAAGGGCTACTATAAGAATAAGATGACTAAGTTGAATGTACGATTTTGTAATTTTAAATTTTGTAAAATTTTAAATATCGTAAATTTTTATATATCGTAATTTTTTCGGTTTTCCAATTGCAAATGTCGCAGCTTTTCTAGACGTCATTTAGCATTTAAACAGTTAAAATAACGCTGATTTTAATATCGTTTTTCGGTTATCGTAATGGCATAAATATCCAAGTAACATAACTTTTTATTTGTCGGAAGTAATTTTTGTATCCAAGCAATATCAATTTACTCTTATTTCGGCAAATGAATCTTCGAATAGAGTCAACATACCAAAATCGTAAGTTTCGCCTTCTACCTCGAAATATCGTAAGAGTAATCTATGTTCAAGAAAAGCAACTTCATCTTCATATCTCCCTAAGAGGACATCGCAAAAAAGCAGTTAAGAATAACTTCATTAAAAATTCGACGATAATCTCAGCACGAAACGCTTTTCTTCAATTAAAATATGCTTTTCCGATTTAATAGTTTGCTGCGTTAACTCCGTAGATACGTTCGCAAGTACATATTACAAGCATTGAAAAAATACACTCCATTGACTATTCAAAGCGGAAAGCATTCAAGTTAAATATAGTAATTGAATTCCATAAAATTTATGCAAAATACGCGCCACACCCGCCAAGCCGTCTAGCCAAGGCGGGCAGCAGCAATAAAACGCTGTGAAATCGAAAGAAAATTATATAATAAAATGCAAATCCAACGCAGTGGGAGCGCAAAATACATATTCCAGTATTAAGTGGCTGGAAAAAAGAATGTGCACGTGAAAGCGTGTGTTCATACGCACATTAACAGACAACGCATATGCACTCAGTCGCATTAATTTTACTTTTTTTATTGAGATATGTAGGTATGTATTTTAAGAGCGCGCAAAAGTGTAGGAAAGACTTTTTCATCGATCCCGCGCAATGCGTGCGATGCTGCAAGTAAAAATGGGCTTGCCACAACAGCAACAACTACAAGCGACACACCCACATATTTGGTTTGTAGAACGTATAGCACTTATTCAACGAACAGCAACATGCTTGCTGTCAATAATAACAAAATACTTCAATATAAACAGCAACAACAACAAAAACAACAGCAAAAGTAAAATTTTGTGGAAATATGCAATAATTTAGCAAATTTAATTGACACTGAGAAACGATAATAAATTTTGATCAACGAAGAATTTAAAATGGATTTTTTTGTTAAGAATTTCAGTATGACTGGTTTTGTCTGTGCATATGTACCCTGTAGGAAAAGTAAGTAGCTAAAGCATTATGGTTAGTTTTTTTTTTTTTTTGTGATAGCCTAGGACCCTTGTTGTTGTTGTTGAAGCCCTACTTTGCCCTGCCTAGTCGGAAGATGCACTTATAAAAAGTTACATGACAGACCAGACAGGGTTGTACGGGTGTTGACAGTCCTTTGCCGGATGAATACGGTACGTTCCGGTACAACCTTGCGGGAACGATTTCATGGATTTTAGTCGCCTCTTACGACCGGCATACCTACCTCGGGCATATTCTAAACCGCTAACCCTAGGACCCTCATGAGTCGGTGTATTTTTTACAGACAATTTTTTAGAAACTCTTCAGTAGATCTGAAAACGGACCGTCCTGATTTGATTTTAGTTGCCTCTAACGAAAGGAGTAGATTTACTTTAAAGCCATAACCCACTGGGTTTTTCCCAAAGGTAAAAAAAATTGTGTATAGTTAGAGCTCAATTATTCCGACAGCGTAGCTTATTTTTGAAAATTTAATTTTTGCGAAACAATTAAACCTTCATTGGCAATATATACAATATACATACCTCTGTGAAAGTCAAACAGTTTTTTAAGCGGATTACAAAAGCTTTTGTTCGCATATCAACTTCAGTGCACTCGAATACATAAAAGCCGTAATCGTTCGCTCTCGAGTTTTAAAAAGCAAACGTAACACAACCTACAGTATTCTCCAACTGAGGGCGCCCAACTGTTTTCTTGCTGGGTGTTTTTAGCCAAGAGCTGTTATTTTCTCCTTTAACTCGGTATAATATTAAATATTCCTTTTGCAGCTTGTTAACAAAAAATTGCGCCCAATGTCGCTGTGCATCTACATGACATGATTTTGATTTTTTCACGCATTTGTTGCTTTCGACTTTTTTATTGCTTTTTTACTGTTCTTGGCAGGAGGAAAGAATATTGCCAATGACAGCATTGATGATGGCGGAAAATTTGTTATGACATCGAATGCGATTTTCATAATTAATAACAGCGACATATAAAATCCAACAAAGGGTAAAGCAACAGCAACAACAACAACAACAGTAGCAGCAGCAACAACCCCATTGATGATGTTAATGAAAAAACAATTCCAATAAGAGATGCATGAAAAATTGGCTGTAACACCAACATTTTGACAGCTGTCAAACGCATGCAGAGAAAACGTTGGTTTGTTGTGAGGCGCGCAGATGGAAAATCATAAAATCGAACAACTTTTTAACTTTCAAACATATACTTGATACATGCATACAAGATGAAAAGCAATTTGACGATATCAAAATTTGACATATGTATGTATCTCGGTAGCTGAAATGTCTAAAATGATATAATTTTATAGGTGAAATCTGCGATGAAATTTTGCACAAAGCATACTAGTATACCACGCCCACTTTCGTTAAAGAAAATTTCATAATTCGGCAACGAAAATAGTTAAAATGATATAAATATTCAGGATGAACCCCCTAGTCATTCTATTATGATTTTTTGATACATTTCAAGGGAGGCATTTTTGAAAATTCGACTGCTTATTGACATAAATTGGTAAGATAGATAGCTAAACTAGTACAATTTGGTAGTTCAATCCTACTGGTCATTTTATTTCAATTTTCTGTTAAATTTAAAAGGTGGGCGTGGCACCGCGCATTTTTAAGAGGGACATTTTTGAAAATTCGACTGGTCATAACTTTAAAACTAATTATAGTAGAATGATGCAATTTGGCGCCGAACAATGGATAGGCGATCTAAAAGGTTTGAGATTTGTCAATCCTTTCTTTCGTTTGATTTTCTATATACAGGCATGGGAGGAGGCTAAGCAATCCGTTAAGGTGGGTGGTATACTTCAAATATATTCGAAATTGGACACATCTATACTAATATTCTTCTTTTCATTCTACATAGTTCGAAATTTGCTGTACATCACTCTGAAACAAATTACTTTCTATATAATCGTTCTCATTGACTTACTTCGTCTGAAACTCCCTGCTAAAATCAAATGAGAACCTTGCTCTTTCCAATTTTTCAGTATCTCTTGGTTACCCGATCAAGTCTGCAAATCCCGTGAAGGGTATGCCAAGTTTTCCATTCGAACTTTTAGCAATAAGTGTAGCCTTTTGTTGTGGGACATATGACATACACAAACATAAATAGACACACATACAAACAAACTATGCAAACCCCATATGCATGCTTTGGCATCACTTTTCCTGTTCATAGGCGCGTCATAATTTCAATGAATTTTTAATAGAGCCTTTTGTTGAGCATTTTTATACATATTGTGCAATGTTAGGTAGCAAACAAAAAAACAGCAGCAACAACAACAGCACCTACACTCCAACACCTGCACATACATTTTTTTGCAAACAACACCTAACAAAGCTTCATCAATCCAGCACCCAATACAGCGCACCAACCAAACAACCAGTCACACAACTAGTCAAGTAACGAAATAAAGTAACAACAACCACAAGCCTTTCAGCTCAGCTCAGCCACATGTGCTGATTGTTAATTGCTGCTCCATTGGCTGACTAACTGACTAGCAATTGTTAAGCTCCTAGAAATTCTATTGTTGGCTGACTTTGTGAGCTTTTACTTTTGTTGCTTTTGCTAGTTTTTCACTTTTTTTTTGCTTTCATTGTCTTTGTGGCCTCTGCTGTGGTTTTATTGTTTAGAATTTTAAATTTATTGGTTTCATCAATTTTCCGAACTCAAAATGTAACGAAATATGGTTGCGGTTTACGTAATGGGGTGAGCTGTGTAATTTATTTACTGTTATGTTAAGCTGAAGTGAATGCTTTCAATTTCATTGGGCTTTATTTGCTAGAGAACAAGCGAGCTAAGCTAAGTTCAGAATGTCATTCAAACAGATCAAAGTTTTGCTAGGGATTGTAAACAATATCAAAATTGAGATTTGGAAAACATGTTTGAGCAGTCGAGTAGAACTTACGTGAGTCGAATTGGGACAGCATTGCATGCAACTTCCAGGAGTCTTTTTTGGTAATGGGAGAAACTAAAAATGTACGACTTTTAAGCTGAATTTTCTGTGAGACACTTTGCAAGGCAGAAGAGTTCTCGATGATGGACTAATGCCGAGCTAGTCCAATTTTGGATCAGCTTTTCTTTTGTGTTTTTGATCGTATCTGCCACGGGCCGTTATTCCGGAAGCTTCAGCTTCGTAAAGCAGCTCACGCTCCAATATGCTGCAAGGTTAAAAATACGATGTAAACCTAAGGTTATGCAACACTTATTACTACGTCTGGTGAGCTCCCAGCCGAGAAGCCTGATGACGTCAAGATAAAGTGAGTAGTAAGAAAGCACCAGAAGTTAGATGTTCAATGTTTCTCATGAGACGGACGATATCAACCGTGTATCAATTCGAGCTTTTAGATGGATCAATGACGACAATATGCTTAAAAATAGCATAAAGTCTCCGAGTAGTGGAAATTGCAATGGGTAAAACCCGGTTACCAAAAATTTCTTTAGGAATGTGATGTGTGAAGCTTGACTAGCACTGTTACTGTAGAACCAACAACATTACCACGTGCGCTGTTCGTGCGTAGTTTGGTGGTTATACAAGGGTCGATAGAGATACGTCCTTGAGTATTGCATACTTTTAGGCGTGACTGTTATTATTTGAGCGATAACTGAGGTTGCGAATCGATTCAATACTCATTTCCTTCCTTCTCAATGCATAAATTTATCAGCGCATATTTATAGTGTTGCTATTTTAATAGCTTTTAGACATTCCTTACACGTTCTTCCTACACCCCTGCCAGCTTTTGAAAAGTTTGTTACTTTCCTTTGCTGTTGCCACTTTTGTAGTTGTTTTCCTTGCTGCTATCATTACATGGCACTGCTAATAACGCGTTAATAATTTCTTTAGCAAAGAAATTTCTCAAAAAATTTGCTGGGTCCTGTGGCGTGGCTTATATGACGCTTCTTATTATTACAACCCAGAGTGTTGTTGTTTTAACTTGTGTGTACTGTTAAATATGCGCAGCTACTAAAAAATCTATCTAACACATACTTATAACTAAAGTATATTAATAAAAATTCTTAAGTCAACTTAAAAAAATGTGCTGGAATAGGTTTATGACACCCTACGCCATTTTCATACGCCAACCACACTGTGCTCGCTACCTTGATGCTCCCTTAGCTCTGCATTGTCCAGGAAGCTTAGACCGTGGTTTATGATTATTTCATTTTTTCAAGAAAGTTTAAGTACATAAAAAGTTGGCGCTTACCCTCAACGCAACTAAGTTTAAGTGTGGCTCTAGCAATTTATTATACAATATTTTTTTATTATTTTTTTTTAGTTGATATGTGTTGTTGTTGTTGCTGCTAGTTGATGACTTTGAAAAGTATTTGTTGCAAGTTAGGTAGAATGTGGCACTTACACTCGCACGAACGATGAGCAAAGGACAGCAGTGGCTACCAGCGTTACGCGAAGCTCACAAACTCAGCTCAAGAATGGACGAGTTCCGTTGAAAAAGAGAAAGAAAAAAGGTCAACTAGTCATTTCGGTGCTGCGAAACAAATGAGCTTAAAGAATAGACCGCAGAGTGAATGACTCAATAAAATTTTGAACTCGCTTTCAGTCAGTTAAGGGCTGTGGTGGAAATGGAAGGGCTAGTGGCGCGCCCTCAAGAAAAGGAAGGACACTGCTACTAGTGGTTGGGCAAACAGTTTCAAAGAGTGAGTGCTTTTTTATTTAATAGCTTAACAAGCATACTCAATTTTGTGTGTGTATGTCCGTGAGTGCGTATGTTTTATTGAAGTACGCTCGTGTTTTGCGCTAAAATACATGTGTGTGAGTGAGCGTAATCAAAACAGAAAAGTTCAACAATTTTAACAGCTCTTTTGTGCAGTGGCGTGCCTTCCATATAAGCCGAAAAGCCCGGCTTGCCTAGCTAATCCTCTATGAGCTACAATATGTTTCAAAAATGTATCGTAACAATTTCTTTAACGTTTACATTTGGTTTCACTAACTGCCAATAGCATAAACATATAAATAAAGCTCTTCCTGCCATCTGTCGGCTGATAGCAAAACAATAGCAAACAGATAGCAAAATATGATGGCATCTCTTACTTGCTTACTTAAAATAGCCTTTAACCGCCTAGGCGATGATTGCCATCTCGCTTTTACTTATTGGCTTTTACCTGGCTTTCAAATCCCTTATTAAAATGTCTTTTTGAAGCTACAGTTTTTTTGAATTTAGAAGAAATTTTGTATGCAACTACGAAGCCAGCTTCGTGCTGTTGTTACTATAAGCTTTAAAGCCAAACTGGATATGTATATACATATCTACAATGTTAATGTGCAAAGAGCTCTACTCAAAAATTATTGGCGCATATTTTAAAGTAGAAAAAAAGAATTCAATAGTGGTGATTGCTGTAATATTTTTTTTTTTGCTAGGCATTATAAAATATAAAAAATATTTTTTAGGTTTCTTAGGTCCACTTGCACGACGCCGAGTTATCTTTTTAGCTCAGAGTTAATTTGACATTTACTCTGAGTTAAAAATATAAATTTTCGTTGTGCAAGTGAGCCTTGGCTTCTGCGATGTATGTAAATGGGAAATAGTGCAAGTAAACCTTTTCCCTTGGATTGGAAAAGCTTAAAAAATCTGCAAAACAATAACTTGCCTATTGAAGAAACCTAAATGTTTAAGTTTTTCCCCGTGTGCAAAAGTCGATAAATATCTATCCTGAACTCTTCTTCTTCGTCTGAAATGTTCTTTGGCAGCAGTATGTGCTTTTGTTGGGGTTATAAGGACTGGGGCTTGCCTTGATTGAAACACGTAGGCACGCCACTGCTTTTGTGTAGATAATATTTTTCTTCCTTACTGAAAGCTGTCAGCCTTAGATCGTTGCATGTATATATTATGCTTGTAAAATTTATGTTTTAATTGAAATATTTGCATTTGCGAAAACTTCTGCTTCTTTCCGTTCTATCACTTGAAGTTTAGTCGACATTTACGACAGTTGGGAACTACTGAAGCAAACTGATCTTTGGGAGCTTTTTGAAAGCTTTGAGCTTTTGAGATTTTGAGCTTAAGACATTTGATCTTTTAAGGCCACAAAAAATGCTCGTATAGGGCTAAGGGCAAGGCATGCCATTTTTTATGTTGATCAAAAAAATTGATCTGCGAAGACCCCAATAAAGACGAAGGACAAGGCATAACCATTTTTCCAAAGCTCACAAAATCTATTGCTAATTTGGTTAATGAACTTTTTCGAAGTTTTGACCTTTGGAGCTTTTAAGCACTAGAATTGCGATTTGCGTATATAGGCTTAGGGCAAGATATAACCTTTTTTTATATCTCACACATTTTTGCTTAGTGAGCTTTTTTAAAACTTTGAAACTTGAGCTTCTCTAGAAGTTTTTGGACACTTGCGCATATTTTGTAGCTCAAAGAACTAAGATCTGCGAATTAATGTGATGCGCTCGTTAGATATAACAGCAACACGACAAAAATTTTCTTCCCTGACTAACGTTTTCACCTCCTAAAGGTATGCTTCACATTTTCCTACTCACCGTTTTCGACACCTCCGTGATGTCCACAGGTGTAACCCGATTCAGCGCAGCCAAGCGTTTCAGTCGCTCACGCGCATGCTCTTCCACAGCGATAACGAAGGCCTCTTGCACGGAATTACCAATGTCCCAGGCTGAAAGATAAAAGAGAAGAAATAGATAATTGATAAATCGCACAGAAAAAAAAATAAACAAATTCAAAAAATGCCAGAGTTAATATTGGTGAGCCTAAAGGTATGCTAAACTATTTTTTTCACCTAGGCTATACTACGCCTTCCACTTTTGACTGGCTAGGTTTACTTATTGATTGAGCTTTAACGAGATAAATTTTAATATTTTATTTTAAGTTAAGTAAGTTGAGCCAGAAATATTGATTTATCTGGATTTTACCCTTCCTCAGCTGTTGCCTTTGTTTATTTTTCAACAGTAACAATTAAATGTTTTTCAAAAAGTTAAATTCTTCCATTCGATTCATTCGCCTTGGCAGCAGACGCTCCCAAGACACCATTGAACCGCAATGTCCGGTGCAACAACTCACACGCCGCACGCACAACTTTCTCAATACAACTCCCAGGCAACCTGCAACGTTTGCGCGACACTTAAAGCGGACATCATGTATCATGTTGGAGCAGCATAGCGACCACAAACTAGCCCACTACTGCTGCAACTAGTGGTGTTGCTCCATTAGCCTACTATGCTCACCTTGTTACAATTTAAAACGGAACAAAATTGGATTTCTTACATATGGCACATATATGTATGTATGCGACGAACGACTCTAGTGCAACATGCCACAAGAGCGAACAATGTGGAGGCTTAATAGTGCGCCTATGTTGAGCAACGTCGATAGCGAGCAGGAAATTGTGCCAGTCCACTCAACCAGATTAGACTTAATTGCGGCGCCTCAACTGGTCTCGAATTGGGCACACCGACAGCCTTGCGGAAAATGGCATTTGGCCGTTTAGAGATAGGTTCTCAGGGGTAGAGGAAGAGAGTGGGGCGTTTGGTTGTATTAGCATTCCAAAGACATAAATTGCTAGTTGCAATTATCACAGTCAGCATCGAGTTGCTTGAGACAGTATTGCTGTGTAAATTTTACAGTCCAACTGCCACTGACCGCATTAAATGCCACCACTTGACGACATTCGCAGGCAATATGGTTCATGCCAGTTTGGAATGTTGGACGTTGAATTAATTTGCATTTGCCAAAATTTTTGCATTTGCGATGGTAGGGTTGGGGTTGTGCACTAAAGTTTTGATATAAGTTGTTTATTCCAAACAGAATCCAGCTTCTATAGCTTACTGAAACGAGTACAAAATACAAGGGGAAAATATCAGGGGAAACAAAATCGAATACGACTATTTTATTTTACTTAATTTTTTTTTTTTTAATTTTTTTTTTTTTTTTTTTTTTGTTATCTTATTTTTTTATGTATTGTAATTTATATTGGTTATTATTTATCGTAATCTTCACAAAAATCGCAAACACATAAAACATAATTAATTAACGCTGATACGCGTGCAACATAGATGAATTTAAATAAATCTGCTACTTACAAAAACAATAAAAAATAACAACACCTAGCTTTATAACAATAGTGATAACAACAAATATTTGAACGCATAAGATAAGAAACACGTAAGAACATTTTATGAGAAATCAGGTAAATTGTTTAAAGCTAACAAAGAGGTGATGGAAGGAGGCACAGCAAGAGTTCTTAAAAAAACGAACGAAGAATGCTAATACATGCTCATACAGGCCGCACAGTGGCGTATAACGCAGAAAATCTCAAATATCGGCAACAATTTTTGGGATATCGCGACTAATCTCCTCACTTTTAAATTTGTATTACGAAAGTTTTTATTTCTTAAACAAGCAGTCACTACTTTCAATAATTTGAATAACTTTTCGAATTTTTGAAGTGTAAACTTCTATAGCGGCATGGCGTTTGAAACAAAATGAAACGAAAAATGCGACAACAATCATATTAATGAATTTTATTTCGAAACTAACAGGTGCCCGTGACTTTGTCTACGAATCATACATACCAATTTTATCAAAATCTCGACTCCAGCGCCACCTAGCGGGTTAATTTTTTTAGACAGAGTTTTCGATTGCATATCAAATTCTGTACTTTCATATGTACCTAAAACTAACGAAATCGAATCATAATAATGGATTTTGCAAATATAGCGGCCCAGCGCCATCTAGCGTGAAAAATTTAGCCTATATGGAGGGGACTTATCCAAAGAATAAAAAGTCCATATTTGGCAAAAATCGGTTCAGGATTTTTTGCGGCAATTCCGAACAAAAAAAACCTACAATTCCGTATATGTACGTATGTGTACATATCGCAAACCTAGATCTAAAGGGAGCCCACTGAAAAATGTGAAATTTTGAAACTATCTGTATACTCGCCATAGTTGCCACCGCTATCAGTCCCCCGGTTGGTTTTGAAGTGGAGGTTGTCCTCCGACGCTGTGCTTTCGTTTGATCCAGCATAGCTCTCCTCTGCAGAGGAGTGAACGTAGTTGTTGGTTGTTTAAAATTTTGTTTCGTGTTTTTCATCTTGTTCGTACGACCCATCGCCGGACAAGGCCAGCTTAGCGTCAAGGAGAGAGTGAGGGGAAAGTGTGTCATCCGCCGCGGCAGAGCCCCATACCGCGGTAAGGCCATAGTTACTCTCCGAGGCGGCCCGGTATCAGAGAGGCTCCGTTCGATTACAGCCACGATTTGCCTCCCGGCTGCAAACGTCCAATGGGCACGTGGTCGCATAACACCCTGGATTGGGAGGGGGAAGATCTTTTTCGTCGCGCCAGAGAGGCTAGGCTTCTCTCGTGATGTAGTACCGGGCGGCGCTATGATCACAAGGGCAGCGTAGCCCTGTGGCTATCGACTTAAGCCCTCGTACCGCGGCAAGGTGTCCACCCTTCACGAGGGTACTCGATTAACTAACAGCTTCACTAGTCACCGAGGAAGTTCTGTTAAAATTATACAGTTTTTCAAGCTTTTCGAGTTTTGTTTTTTTAGCTTATCGCTTTTTAGATCTAGTTGTGGGATATATAGATTTGAAATTCGAAATCTCTTTTGTGAAAATTAGATAGATACATTTAATGAAAAAGTTTTAAAATCTGCCTTAGTTTAATTGAATAAAGGTTACAGTTCTCTGGGGTATGCACCGCGCAGATGTTTCTTTGCAATTTTGCGTCAAACTTATTTAGAGCTGCCCACTGTGCGCTGTTTATAAAATGGTGTTACGCGCGCAGGTTTGTTATTATAAATTCACCGCTTTAGCTATTGCTGTTTAATAGTTGTTGCTGTTATTTCTGTTGTTGTTGCATGCAGTCGTGCGGAAATTAATAGCAAGAAAATGTTAGTTCGCAATTCGCATAATTCAAGGTGAAATGTTAGTAATTCATTGTAAAACGCTCGCAAATCGCTACCAAATTAAAAAATTCAACAAAGAAAATATGCAGAAATGTTGTATGCCGAGTATAGTTGTTGTTGCCGTTGCACACTTAGCAAGCGCAATGCAGCCAAGCCAAGCCAGCTGCCACTACTTTCTAACATTTTACAGATTTTTTTTTTTTAATTTTCTTGCAACTCAGCAATTTGCAAAATCCCACTCGTTTTCTTCGCTCTCCTTTACTTCCATGTTCATTGCTATTTCTTTAACGCCTAATCCTGCACCAACTGCTGCTGCTGATGCAAATGCTAAAAAAGTATTAATTGAAGTCTGTGCAAAAGTTGGCCGCAGCTTATTAAAAAGACACTGCGAAACTTTGTTGAGCGCCAATGGCAGTAGTTCAATGGCAAGACTCGCTTCGCAAGCTCCATCGGCAAAAAAAAACAAACTGTTGGCAACAACTTGTGGCAATGCCTCATAAATTCAAGTTGCAAAAAGCGCACCCCGAGCTGCTATGAAAGACAAGAAAAGTGGTTTGCGAAGATACTTGGCCACAGTTAATGTCGGCCAAGTAATGCCAATTGCAAGAACAACAAAACTGAACATTAGAAAAATAAATTCAAATAAAATGCAGCTGCAAAAGTTTGCTTGTCGTTAGCGGTTGTAAGAATGACACAAACAACAACAAAATACGTATGCAAAACAACCAATTTAGCAATGAAATGTGACAGCTGGCTGCGGGCTGCTGTTTGTTGCAAGTTAGTGTTCGTGCAACTTGTCGCAGCTGGCATTAATTGGAAGCAAGCAAAAAGTTGACATGTTGTGTTAACCCTCTAACGACCAGTATGTCCAAGAAATGGTCGCTAAAAAGCCAAATTTTTTAGTCACAAAAACTGCAGCATAACTTGTGTTGTTGTTAGTTTTGCAAAGTACTTCAATCTGCCGATATATTTTGCGAAAAAGAGGAACACGAAGGACACTCATATGCCTCCCTTACCTTAAAAGTTCTATTTAAGTTTTTATGAGAAGGGCACCCTAATCCCTTTCTCGCTTTTCTCCAGGCAACGATGGGGTCACGAAAAAATATTGAAATTACATATCGTTGCTTGCTTGCCAGAAGCATGAATCTGCCAATATTTGAAATTTTAGTTTCTGACATAAATATATCTTTGCAAGTTATATTCTCATTACACTCTTTCCACTGATATAGGTTTAAGGTTAATATTCCTTAAATTTCTCTTTTAAAATTTCCAAAGTAAATTTTTTAAAATTTTCGCTGAGCCAGAAACACGAATGTGTCGCAAAATTGTTACGCATACGCCATGGTGTACGTGGTTCAGTGCAATTCATTCTGGCTCATCAAAAATGTTTAAAAATTTAGAAATTCAATTTTGTCATTGCTTTAAATTCAATTTTTAAACATTTTCGTTCCGCCAGAAACATGAATGTGTAGCACAATTTAAAAAAAATTGAACTACACATTCATGAAAATGGCATTGCAAATTTCCGGGGGTTCCTTGTACTTTGGAAACTCAGGATTTTCGTTAATAGTAGAGAAACGATATTTGAGACACATTCATGCCTGTGACAAGCGAGCGACGAAATAGTAAATATATTCCGTGCTCAAACTATCAATGGAAAAAAAACTCTACCTAGCTAGGACACATACCAGCAGATGATTAAACGAATCCGCATGAGTTTGTAGTTTCTATCTTTTTGGAAATTAATTAATAATCTTTTTTCATTGTTCCTTTAAAAAATCCTTTCTTCCATTCACCCAACAGCAATTAAGCCCTTAATTCATGACTTGCACTTCCCATTGCATACTTTAAGGCGCTCACGTATTGTTCGACGTTTTCAAATGATTGCACGCCAACTTTGCTCAAGTTTCCCACGGATTAAATATCAATGCTGCTCAGGGCTGCACTTAAAATGCACGCTTGCCATTTTAAGTTTCGCTTGAGTTTGACGATTGCTCATTTTCGAAATTATTTTTTCTTTTTAATTGTTTAAGCGACATAACATGGTTTCGTTTATTTCATCTGCATTACATATTATTGTAATTCGCAGATAATTTATGGAATATTCGGAATACATAGCTTATAGTCGCAGTCATAAAACGTGGTTTTTCACAAGCAAAATGGGGTAAGCCAATAGCCGCCAATGCCTCAGAGCCCAAGTGCTCACCACCAAATAATAAATATAAGGTGTAACAAAACACACGTGGTTTTTCATAAGTAAAATGAGGTAAGCCAATGTCGCCAATGCCTCAGAGCCCAAGTGCTCACCACCAACAATTTTGAGGGGTCTTCTAAGGAAGTGAGAATAGCCAACAATGCATTCTCAGAGCCAAAGTGCTCGCCCCAATTAATACATACAGAGTGTAATTACCAAAACACAGTCCGCTAGACTTGATGGTACATACCAATAATTAAAAAGAACCAAACACAGTCCATGAGACTTGATGGAATATAAAAATAATAAAATAAATAAAATTAAAAAGACTTTGGTTGAGGTGGGACTCGAACCGGCAACCCCGGCCAACTCCCTCAACCATATAATATAGCAACAACAATAATAATAAACTGCTCGCCGCCCACCATTTAACTCCAACTTAGATATGGTCCTTCGAGCCGGATCAAACCAGCACCTATGGCTCTTTACTAGACGACTAAGCCGTCTAGGGCGGGGAGTATGTTTAAGCGACATAACATGGTTTCGTTTATTTCATCTGCATTACATATTATTGTAATTCGCAGATAATTTATGGAATATTCGGAATACATAGCTTATAGTCGCAGTCATAAAACGTGGTTTTTCACAAGCAAAATGGGGTAAGCCAATAGCCGCCAATGCCTCAGAGCCCAAGTGCTCACCACCAAATAATAAATATAAGGTGTAACAAAACACACGTGGTTTTTCATAAGTAAAATGAGGTAAGCCAATGTCGCCAATGCCTCAGAGCCCAAGTGCTCACCACCAACAATTTTGAGGGGTCTTCTAAGGAAGTGAGAATAGCCAACAATGCATTCTCAGAGCCAAAGTGCTCGCCCCAATTAATACATACAGAGTGTAATTACCAAAACACAGTCCGCTAGACTTGATGGTACATACCAATAATTAAAAAGAACCAAACACAGTCCATGAGACTTGATGGAATATAAAAATAATAAAATAAATAAAATTAAAAAGACTTTGGTTGAGGTGGGACTCGAACCGGCAACCCCGGCCAACTCCCTCAACCATATAATATAGCAACAACAATAATAATAAACTGCTCGCCGCCCACCATTTAACTCCAACTTAGATATTAATTAAACACTTTGTCATTGCTTTAATTTCTTCTTTGGTCTTATCGGGAATTGCAATTCGCGTACAGTCGTAGCTACCAGATTTATTTGTCGACCCTTCACTGCTACCGAATTTCCGTTGCTCAAGCACTTTGCCGTTTTTTGTCTTTAATTGAGTCAACAGGAAGTAATTCAATTGCTTTATACGTAGTTAACAGACATGCACAGCAATGAAGGGAGGCATCAGAAGGGCTGAAGAACCGAAACCCTGAAGAGCCAAATATAAGCAAACAAAAGTTTATTGTTCATTAAATGAATGCGAACAAAGCGGCGAATTGATGTAGAAACAGCAATAACTCGCGCAAGAACAGTGACAAGAGCAGGAGCAAGAGCTGGAGCAGAAGGCTATAGCTGTTGCTGCAGCAAGCCATTTCTTTTGGTTAGCTGGTGAAAATTACAGAAAAAATCCATTCGAAATGCAATTTGCATAGATAAACTAATAATAAAATGGCAGCCAAGGCAATATTGTCAAAGCGCGTGTTAGAGAAGCGAAGGTGAAGTGCGACAGGAGGCCAGGAGCTGATGGAATCTCGTATAACTACTAAGTAGAAACGCAGCTGCAATGCATTCAAATCAACGAGATTGATAGTGGTTCGAGAAAACAGTGTCTTTACTTTATAGTTGTGGCAATTGATGCTCATGCAGAGAGAGAGGCGCAAATTGTTGGAGTCTTGAGCGAAGAGAATGGCTTGACAAAGTGTTTGAGATGTTTAGTGCGTACGATAACTTGCCTTTAAAGCTCTGAATATGGAAAACCCACCCTTGAAGTAAACGTTTCAAAAAATCTTAGATAAAATGCGGTTCATGCAATTTTTAAAACGAGGACGAGCTCAGATGCATGTCTGAATCTAGGCCTTGAAGGGACAAAATATATGTCATTAAAATATTTCATAAACCGAGAGCAAATCGTAGCGCATGTAAGATAAAAGGAATAAGCGAGAGAAAATATCCCTGCTGACGTTTTTGTTAAAGTTTTCTTAATAGTTCGGCCCTTTTCGAATTCCTTTGATATTTTTCAGCAAATCAAGGTCGTTAAAATAGTAAAAAACTCCCCATCCAATTCGATACATTTTTTTAGTTTTTAAAATCCAATTTCAGTTCTTCAAGTTATTCTATTCAGCTAGTCATAACTGTCAGCATAATACTCTAATACTGCGCTGATTATCGCTAACAGACTTTTCGTTACAATCTTTCTCCCTTCCAGCAATACAACTTTCACGTGCATTGTCATGAATTTATAATTCGCCGCTTGAATTTAACTAAACTCCCATTTCCCTTCATGCGCTCGCAACTTGTCTCATCTGCTGCTGCAGCCACAAATGTGCATCACGGCACACATTTACAGCATTCCACTATCTTTTTCCACTCAGCATCTCCACCATGCTCTTTTCTACAGCTATCGCCGAAAAACAAAAACAAAGCCAAAGCCACTGACAGTTGTAGTTGTCGTATTTCCATTTCTAGCGAGTCGTAGCAGCACCAGCTGTCGTCGTTGCTGCTATTTCAGCGCTGATTGAATTATTGATAGAGCAAATTGCAGAGGGTAGTAAAATAATTGAGTGTTAAGTGTATGCAGCAGCAATACCAACAACAAGGTATGCAGTGGAAGAGGTGGAGTAAGGGCAGGCGCCTGACTAAGTAAGCACGATTGCTGCGCGGGTGTTTAGGTATTCGGAGAAAGTAATGCAAAACTATTAAAGTGGGCGTGTAATAAACGTTGCATTAGAGAGGCAAGGAATTTCATAAAGGAATTTTTACTAGAATATTTAAAAATGCAATGACAAAATGTGAAGCGACTATGCCATGTGACAAGCAGCTGGAATGGAATGCTATAGAGAGACGCATTAAGTGCTTTATGAATATTCAAAGGCCTTTTATCAAATGCAATGGAATTTGCAATTAATTTAATTTTTTATTTCCTCATTTTTGTTTTACTAGCAGTTAAGGTATTATATGGCGCATATTTTTGTGCGCTGCAATTGACCATAAATATTTATTTGAAATACAACGAAGCTTGAAGACATTGCTTATTTTCAGTTGTTGTTTATAATCTATCATCTTCTCTTCGGATTAAAAAGTTGCTCATACGCCTAGGTGTCCCGAAAAATATCAGATTCCCATAGTTATTTTGGGTAAGAAATGAGGGTTGGTGTGAGAGAGATGCAACCACAAGACACAATTTCTTGTTTGCAAAAGACTTTAAGCCAAATTGTCCCACGATTACCATATGGTAACGCAAGACAAATTACCAAAAGAAAAACAGTATTACATGCAAAATATATGCAGTTCTGAGTCCAACTAGCAAAGCTATCGCACGGCAAATTTAGGTGACAAAAAAAATCAGGAAAAGTTCTGGGACTTCCAGGGTTAAACCATTTAATGATCTCCTCACCCATTTTTTTTTTTAAGTCTTAGAAGTACAGTCAGTCATATTTTTGCATCTTCTGCTTTTTTCGAACTCGAACTACGTTTTAGAGTAGTTAATGCACAAAAATGCAAAGCGTTCACGTTATCGAGCGTGTGCTGTAAAATTGTTGAAAGTCGTTGGGAGTTAGGTTGCTAAAAACGGATTTCGTCAAGAAACTTTATTATGGCTCTTTTCAGAGCAAGCACGTATTCTAGAAACAATAAATTAACTATTTACCCTAAAAGTATGCAACATTTTTCTTAGAAGAGGTGCTTAATGTTAAACTGACTTCACAAAATAAAAATAGTCGGTCTAGGGTTAAGCTATCTAAGTAATGATTTGTCAGAAAATTTCACTAGATGTTTCTAAAAGAAACTATGCATTTTTTTAATCAATAGCAGTAAGTACCTCTAACCCGCAACGACAAGAAGCCACTTTAATTCTAATTATCCCAGATATGTCCATGAACATGGTAAACTTTAAGTAATGGGTTTTAAGTCTTCTGCAAATGTGAAATATTGTTTTATGACTACAGCGCTTCCATAGCAGCCCTCATGCAACACTCAGAAACTCCTAATATTCATTGGGCCACCTAGGCGTATGAGCAACTTTTAATTTATCAGCAAATTTGCCTAATTTATAACCTAAATCACCGAAGAAAAATTCAACAAATTCCGTCAAACCGCAAAATGTTAAAATTTGGCACTCAAGTATCATTAGTATGCAAAATAACAACTCAACGCCGCTCAAAGTGAAATCCAATTGCACTTAGTGACATCATGAAACGGATTGACAGGCCGCCGCTAATAAAAAATCGGCTGCCACACGCCTACATGTCATCAACTTGCAACTTAGTTTGGCTTGCTGTGTTAACAACATTTTTCGCGTACAGCTACAAAATAACTTAGGCAGCACTCCATCTCTTACACACACACACACGCGCGCGCATTGCCCCCTAAAAAAGATTTAATTCACAAGTGTGGCATGAAACTTGCATGACGTTGTGTTGCATGCATGCTCTATTGCACTTAATTAGATTAGCGTAAAAACTTGTACGAATATGTGTGCTTACTCATGAAATTCTGCCCTTTGCACTCTCTGCCACTAGCAATGATAGACAACAAACATGAATAGTATTCCTCACCACCCTCTTTTCTGCTCCCCCACATTTTCGGTCGTTTTGATTGGCATCGGTATCAGCTAGTTGATGAAGAACTTGTAACAATGGCAAATGCTGCGTCTTCATGAAGGGATCCAAACAAGAGTATGTGTGTGTAGTAGGTACATATGTATGTAAGTATGCGTTAATCACATTCGTCGAAGCGTTGCTTGTTGCAACATGCGGCAGTGCCACTCAAATGTCACTCTAACTCAACATTTTGCCACTGTCACACGTGGCCTGCTCTTTAGAAACACTCACAGTTTCACAGAAATATGAAAAGCATTGTTTTTGCATTTGTTGTTGTTGTTATTGCTTCTGAGTGTCGTTTTTCCAACTGACAACTCATCGATGCATACGCAAATTCTTATTTCAATCGTTCGCTTCGCTTTTAAAACTTTGAAATTATGCAAACGTAGTCATGTTGAATATCCCATCGGCACGCACTGCTTACTGCTGCATCACACATTCCAATGAGCCTGCTGCCTGTCAAAAGTTGCCTGCTACGCTTCTTTTTGGGATGTTGCTGATATGAAACCATCACTTTGACATCCCCCGCTCTTGGTATTTGGGCTAGTTGCCTGCATGCGCCCCAGATGCGACCTCCATCACAAAGCCGTTCGTCCTTTAGTTGTAATGTATCAACAGAGTGTTGTTGTTTACAGTACAATGGTGTTCACGGAATAAAGGCTTGAAAAAAACTCCTTATAAGATTTAGACTTATCTGTGTGCACTGCTTTTAGCCGTATTCTCTCAATATTTTCGAACATCCCATAGGCACTCCCAAAAACTAGCTATTTTTAGGAACCAGACATCAAAACTAAAACTTCAAGGCCTCGCAGGTGGCTGCAATAGCACTCCACGACACTATTGAGCTCGTCTAGCTATTTTGGGATCATTTTGGAAATTTTTGGGGTCATTTTCGAATCATTTTGGGTTCATTTTGGGATCATTTTGGGAACATTTTGCTATCAATTCGGGGTAATTTTGGACCGCTTAACCTATTTCGATGAAATATGGCATTGAGATAGTATGATTGATTTGAAGACTGTTCACTTGGGTGTTGCCACTTGGGTCAGTTTACAGGGTTGCCACCTATCTAACTTTTTCTTAAATATTGAGCAATGTCAATATGTGGCAGAATATTATTATATAAATAAGAGGGCTGAATAGATCAGGAGCTATAGAGGTTCAGCGCAATTTAATCTAAAAGGCTTAATGGTGACTTTTTTGGCCACCACTGCATTAAAGATCTCCACAGGAATTTTTGTTTATTAAAGCTTTATGAAATTTTGTTTTGTTTTTTTTTACTATTTCACTCCCTCTATACCTTGCTAATAATTGACCAATGATGATGTAAAGCCAAATTATTTGTTTCTGTCAATATGAAGAGAGCGAAGAGGCAGGCGCAAAATGAAAGGAAGATGAATTACATTTCTGTTTTCAGTCCATAGCAAAAATGATGTTGAGGTGTGTTGTGCTTTATACAATTTTTCAAACCACTAGCCAGGGAGGTGGCAGACGTATGGCGCATCAAATAAACACACAAATAAGCGATTGTAGAGGTGCAAATTGAGTAATCGAGTCCTGTCGAACAGCGCTACTTGCAGAAACGTATCAAGTGAACGCAAAAGGAAAAGTCACAAAAAAGAAAAATTATTGAGAACATGATGAAGCACTTTTTTATCTTTCATACATTTCTATTTCATACTCATTTGGGACTTTTAGAATGATACGCTACATCAAACTTGTTTTAGGGTCGGTCAACGACAAAAGGTTCTAATAAAAATATCGAATGCGCCTAAAAGCATGCAACATTCTCTCATAATTCCATGGTAACATCAACTTCGTATAATTTTGTATAAAAAAAATTCAAACTGAAATGACAAAAGCCACTGCTACTCAGCTTCCCACTTTCTGCTACCAAAAGTTGCTCTACCTACAAGTTTTGCTTCATTCTTCAAAATTCATTAAATGTTGCCGGTAGTCAAAAAGTTCCCCTTTCTTATAGTGCAAATAAATTATGTTTTAATTTGATTTTTATTAGGTAAAAGTTTTCGATTTGACAGCGCCAAAAAGTATGCAACATTACTTTGGCAAAAATGTTGCGAAACAGCATTAAGAGCGCGTGAGCAGTGTGAAACGAGCACAACAAGCTCTAGACGACGACCAAGTCATGTCTTTAGTGAAATTCATGTAGAAGCAAAAAAATTCAAAATATGCTAAGATAAAGTTGTGTATGAAGCGTGAAAGTAGCGCTATAGTCTACAACTAAGTGTGGACGAGTGCAGGTGGGAAGAGAAATCGGTTATTAAAATAGTTATAAAGAAACTTATATAAAAACAAGCAGCGCACAAGTTAAGTGAAACTAATAATTCTCAAAAAATTTTGCCATTTTACAACGTGCGAAAGTTCTTGAAAACCTGGCTGACTTTAGTTGACGTGCGCCACAAAGTATGCCACACAAAAGGCAGCAAGCCTTTATAATGCAACACAGTTTACCTTTTTACTACAGATAGCATATTTTAGGGAGCATTTTTATAAGGACATACACACACACACACTAAATGCGTACGTACTGCAAGTTGTTGAAAAAGTTTTGAAAATATTTTCTTCAAAAGTAGTTAATGTTAAACAAGTTTAACTGCATATTTAATCTCTCGTTATCATGTAAATGCGGTCAGTGTGTATTGCCGGCAGCAAAAAGACATCCATCAACCAAAGTTGTAGCAAGTGCATTGTTAGCAGACGCTCTTCAATTGTTGTAGGTGTAGCTTTGTACGACTGACTGCTTTGTTGTTGTAGTTGAGCTAACTTTATGTAAATAATTACAATGTAAATATGTTAATAGTTATCTTATCACTGCACTCTGGCGAGTTTTCTAAGCAAACTACTTGCGCAAAGCCAAAAGAAAATCAGCAGAAAAAAAATGTGTTTGCTCTAAGCTAAGTAAGTAAATATGTACATAGTAAGCTCTAAGAACGTATGAAAGCATAGTTTCTAAAAGAATTTGATCAGAATAAGCGATGCTTGGCAGAATATGGAAGTAAAGCAGTGGGGGCCAAACAATTCGTAGTAGCTTCGCTGCGTCGGCTTCGCGCTATCTCTCTCGCCACGATAACCGGTTTAATTATTATGTACGTATAATAAGAGCAGTGCAATAGCAAAACTTGATTTCCTTATCTATTAGAATTTGTATTTTGGGCACCACTGGAAAAATATATCATGAAGAGGACCAACTGAGATATGTATGTATATGTATGCGAGATTAGTTGAGCTATTTTAGTTTGATTATTGCATTAATTTTGTAGTTTACACACTACCAGGGGCAATCAAATTTGAATTCACAGCAAGCTTACATAACATTATCCACACTTCGCCTTTACCCATATAAAAACCTTTACGCAATAAAATGATAAACCCATCACCTCGTTAAAAGCGTGTGCCACTCATTTGTAATAATCACAATAACTACAATTCTCGTAACAACGACACCAACAAAATGCCAAAATGACAATGAAAAGGAGTGTTAAGCCGCAAAATTCATATTATTAAAATTTTATATTCATTGTGAGTACCACAAAATTCAAAAATCGCATGAAACAACAGCAAGAAGCAGCGAACCATCAAATGGGTGGGCGTATGCACCAAAATATGAAAATTTCAAAAATCTAAATGAGCTACAATATAAAATTAAAATAAAGTGAGATAAATAAAATTAAAATAAAGTGAGATAACAATTTAACGTTGATTGCAAGCACTCAAATTTTAGTGGGTGGATAGACGGGAGGTAGCGGCGTCTGCGCTGAATGCTCATGTAAAGGGGATTGAAGTAGGATACATACCAATGTACGGTATTACGACGAGCATCATCCTCAATGCAGTGACAAGTGTAAAGTAATGTATACCATTACCATACACACAAAACACACACACATCCTACAAAAAAATCGACAATACAATAAGGCCCAAATTATGTAAAATGTTTTTTAACAAACCGGTTAAATCAGATAAAGCCAAAAGCAAAAAAAAAGTAATTTAACCAACAGCAAAAAAAAAAACAACTTAAACCAAGCAACCAACGAGCGACTGAGTGACTGAATATTTTCATAAAGTAGACAATAACCAAACCCACAAGCAATCCCAACCAACAAAAACAAAAAAACGATATCAAATTTTTGCTGTGGGAATAACAAATAAAATTGGCGAGTTTGGCGCAAAGTGGCGCACAACATTTTTCGGCTGGATTAGCGGGGCGGTGGTGTTAGTAGTGGCGAGGTGCAACGTGCCAAAGTGGGTGAACATATGAGAAAATGTAATTCATCAAGAGCAAACAAAAGCTGCGGTGGCTGCATCAGCAGCAGATTTATCAGCATAATATTTTACATAAATGGAAACAAACATGCGCGAATACAGACAGACATATTTACATGCTTTAAATGAACCTAGTAGCGAAATATTTAACATGTTTGGAAATACCAATACACTAGTACAAAATTGGACACTACCCACTGCCCATTTACAATTTAAAGCCTAAACGAATACGAAACCTTTGTTGACTGGAGTTCGTTAAGCATCCATTGCTACAAGTCTGCGAAGGCCAAAAAACCAAAAGAGAAAAGCTCTTGCCAGCACATTCAACTCTTATCTTGCTCTATAATTCTATCAAGCCTGTCATGCTGTAAGGTTGGGTATCCGAAGAAGATATGAGGCAAAAGTTAGCAATAAAAAAAAAAAAAAAAAAAAAAAAAAAAAAAAAAAAAAAAAAAAGACTAATGGCGGCGATATACCAACAGGTTATCATAACCTTTAACGAGATTTTTAGCCGAGCTTCTCTTTCCAACTTGTGGTGTGTTGCTTTTTAGTTTTCCTACAAGTTGGCGGGACCTACAGTTTTTTTGCTGAGAAGCTTCTCATGGCAGAAATACACTCGGAGAGTTTGCCAAACTACTGCCGGGGGGCGACCCCGTTTAGAAAAATTGTTTTTCTAAATAATTTTTGATGTTACTTTTTCCGGGCATCGAACCGCCACGACTAGGTGTAGAAGGCCGAACACTTAACCGCTACACCACGGCGGTCGCCGATAAAAAAGCTCTCCCTCAATGTTTATATATGTATGTTTGAACTAGTACCAAGTAGTTCCGAACTAGTTGCTTCCACTGCTGGGTGGGGATTTTGCACATGAATAATACGTTTTAGCGCTGTAACAATTTTGTTACAATACCGTTAGTTTAGTTCGTATGCAGATAAATGCAGTTATGTAAAATTGTTTCAATTAAAATGCAGCCACATAAAACATTTTGCATGCCACATGCTACAAACAAGACCGAGCAAAACGTTAGCGTACACAGAGTTGCAATTGGAATAAAGTATATGTAGTTGGCAGTGAAGGGGTTAAACTGTATGAAAAATTAGTTACGAGAGCTTTTTTGATATGATATTTAACTGAGTACAAATATTTAAATGCAAATTTTAGCGAAAAGTTGTATGTTGGTTTATATGCAGTTCTACTTTATACGATTATGGCTATGTAAATTTAGAGTTAGTTTTAATATCAACTAACACGCTATTTGAATGTAGTTTTGAGTGTAAAAATTAGTGACAGATGGCAGCACTAATCTAGAATGAATATGCGCTAAATGAGATTCAATAAAGATTGCGACTGCATTTGAATTTCGATGATGAAATGTAAAAAGCATTCAGCAGATGTATTCGGATTAACGAATTATCTGTCTGCGGTATAGGCATTTGTAGCTGCATCGCTGTTTGCTATGGCTAGTTCCAGTTCAGATGCTAAAGTGTTTCTAATTGTATGGATTAAGTAGATTCCAATTTACCGCGGTTGTTTTGAACTTTTCTGAGCTCAGATGTGTAATTAGTTGACAAATATGACGCTAATGTTCTTAAATGGACTAAGAACTAACTATGAAACTTAATCGGGATTATCTATAGTTATTTTCAAGTTAATTTCAATTCCGCAATACCGTGGTACCCTGTCCATTACCAATCAATACTGGTATAGAAAAATAGTAATATTGTTTTCATTTTCTCTTGGATGTGAGAATTCTCAGGGTACTTAGTCGGCACTGCATGTCAGGATGCCACATAACAGAACACAATTTGATATGTGTATGAAAATTTTGGTATGCGAATTCTCACGGAGTCTGCATTGGGTGGAAGAATGTCACTGCCAATGTAATGCCAATGTTAAAAGGCTAGGAGAATGCTAAAGCCTTGCCAGACCTGCGTATGTACAGGGTAATTATTGTGTGCTGAGCTGTGATTCCCTATAGGCAATTTTTGTTAATTAAGAAACGTGAGAAAGCCCTCCACAGACGCTGACAGCAACACAAACCATGTAAATCAGCCGAAAGCTGAGCCAAGAGCCGAGCCCTAAACAGATCAAAGCACTCGATGTGGTGCTATAATATGACATCACTAATCGGGTTTAATGATCGTCATGAGGTTGTACAGAACCATCCGATTCACACGGCCGTACACCCGCCAAACGCCAGGGAAACCCCAATTCACACCCAAGGCAGGGGATCGAACCATTTCGTGGAGTCAATGAATTCAGATTGAATTTTTGATACCTCAGAGGCCATGGATATGCCTACCGAACCACTTCCTAGAAGGAGATGGGTAGTTGTAGCTCTTCTGGCCAGCTCATCCGCTCTGCAGCTGCCCTCAATATCCCTGTGCCCAGGTACCCAAATAAGGCTGATACTGAAGTGCTGAGCCATCTCGTTAAGAGATCTCCGCCATTTAGTTAACGGCTTTGCATTGTCAATACATGAGTTCAGTGCCTTTGCGCGTCTGGCTGTCAGAGAAGATATAAATCCGCTTGCCATTTTGGGGCGTGAACACTAATCTTTCAACTGCACCGTAACACACAATACAATAAATTTAAGCCAATATTTAGATATGTTAAATATTTACTTTAAATAAGGCTCACAGGCATAAGAAAGCTATATGGCTATCAGTTCGTTCAAAAAAAAAATGTGTTTGTAATTTAGCTTTTTATTTACATAAGTGCTGACATTTATGTTTTACGATCCCTTAAAATGTCTACTAAATCAAATCTAAATAGTTTTTCAACCACATAATTTTAAGCATGTTTCGTTAATGAAAATTTTGATTTGAAAGCGTTCCATGTAGGAAATTCTGCAAAACTTCCTAAAAAATAATCCAAAAATAATCCAGATTTTTAAAAAAAATTTATTCAATAGGTGCCGCTGAGGTTAAGAGTTAAGTGAGATAAGATAATAAGTAAGTGGAAAAGTGGAAGTTAATTGTAAGACTTCTTTAGAAGAAAAATATCTGTCGATACCGCCAGTGTATGTTGTCTTTAGCCATGTTGCCACTTTTCATACTCTAGACATGCATCTGTTAATATACGCAAAATTACAAGCTTCCCAGAGGGGCTTATAACCGAATGTTTACAACATCATGCAAATTAATCGAAAACACACACATTGACGCTTTGAAAGTGTAATTTTCATATTTACTCGGCTGTTAGCAGGCGTTTACTAACGTCGCTTCGGATATGCTGACACCTGTAATGCAAGCGGATTTATGTATGTTTGTTGATTTTAATAGAATTTATGTACATACAATTTTCATGTTGTCGACATGCCACAATTTAAAATTAATTATTATTATGAGAGATTTAACTCGGATTTTATTGTCAACTAAATAGGCGATGAGATATGTGAAATTTATAAATGGACATATGCTGCTGCAGGTAGATATTGTCGATTAATTAACATAATTAAAATGTAAAAGAAAATATATTTTAATAAAAAGTTAAAGTGAGTTCAATGTTTTACTGAAATTTAGTTATTTCTTCAAGTAAATATTTGGTACTAGAAAACTTTGGCAGACTGTATGCTATCGTTCTTCCTCCAGCAATTATAAATCCATTACACCACAGTGCCTCTAAAAACTTTATAAATAAATCAAACAACTCTTAATGTCTACACTGCACACACAAACTCGTATATTCCATTGGCCAACTAAATAGTTTTCAAGCCATTTATTACCTTAATTTGTTAGCTCTTCAAGCGCAATAAAACTTGAGAGAATCGCCTTACAAGTGTTTGCTCAAATCGAGCATGGCAATTAGAGCTGCTGCTGCTAGTTGCATAAACTATTTTTTTTTTGGGTTGCACAAACAAAAATGATATTTCAAGTGTGCTCACATTTTTGCTACACTGCGCTCATTTATTATTGTACTTGCAAAGTGCATTTTTGTTTTTGCTTTTGTCTGCTGAATATTGAAATAGATAAAGTTAGCGTCAAAAATATCAAAGTAAATCCCAAAAAACATTGAAAACCACAAAAACTGCCAATGCCAAGAGGCTTGCAACATGGCTACATTAAGTTGCACATTTGAATTTACAACAACAACTCAGCACTCGCTTGAAAACGCAAAGCCAACAATACCACAGAACTGCCTAACAATGGCCCTCTGAGCAATGAAATTGCAATTGCCACGCCCAATTTCGATTATTTAGTAGCAAAATGCAAGGCCATTGCATGCAGCATCAGCCAAATGTAAGCGTGTTTCTAGTTGTTGCTACTGTTGCCACATTTTGTTGCCATTATTGTTCGGGTATCTTTTTGGTTGCACTAATGACAATTGAAAGTTGCCGACTTGTTTGTGTTGGCAAACTTTTGTTGTTGACACTGACATTTTTGTGCAAATTATTGTTTTTCTTAGCTGGCTCGTTGTGTTTGATTTTCCTTTTATTATTGGGTTGACAGAAGCTCACTTGTGTGCATTACTTTAGTAGCTAAACTCATGTCAATTTGAAGTACTTGTGTACCATGTTGCCAAATTTCATTTGATGAGAACTCATATGTTGTACTATCCATTGTGCACTCGTAACGCTAGTCAATTCAAATTATATTAGGTACTTTCGAGCATAAAAGGGCATATTTAATCCTCACTGTGAAACTTGGCAACATAGCATTTCCAACAGTGCCATTGCATCCAATGCATTAAATTGCTATTGTTAGCAAAACTTTAGTTAATTTGGTCTAAGTGCCGGGTTTATCTCTGATAAACACATTTTAATAGAAAAAAACAACAAGTTTATGCAATTACATGGAAATCAATTGGATTTATTGTAAATACTACAGTGTCTTTATTTCATTTCTTTGTTTTTGTTTAGTATGTATGTAATTTTGCTTAATATGACTACTCGCAAAACTGCTGTAATGTGCTCAATGCCAATATCAAGCTGCATTTAATTTTGTCAAATTGATGTCATTGATGCGATTACACCAGACTTTAAACATGCAACTAAAGAGACTTTTCATATCAACAGACCTTTGTAAATATTTATGCAGTGTATTGTTGGTGTAATTACATGCATTCGCTTGTACTTTTATATATAAAGTGGCGTCAATGTGTAATTTAATTCCATTCTATGGAATCGCATTTGCCAGTCATTTGATGTTGAGGGAATTAAATTTTAAAGAATACATTGCTCTGAAACAATTTGTGTGTTGCAAGGCAATGAAATACTTGTTGTGGTATTAATAACGGTTTAACACCAATTTCAACCACTGCACAAGAACACAAACTAATCCATTAAGACTTTATAAAGTTTGCATTATTCTTAAGTCTATTATAGGCACAACAAAGGAAACATTGGCTCCTCAGAAGCGGGGACGTTATTCCAGAAGCCTGCGCTAAATACTTTTTAGAAGGGTTACACTTCAAAATATCGATAGCTTATTGCACATTTTTTTCTATTAAGTAATTTCAGATTTACGTGTAGAACCAACACAATTTAAATATTCGAACTGCTTCGTTGCCAAATTTTTTATTCTATTCACCGAGTTAAATATTGGCAGATAGTTTCGGATTTTTCATTCGCTCGCTGAATCAAGTTCTCATTGCAAACGAAAGTAAAAGTTTCTTCAAGAAAGCTATGTTGCCAATTTTCAATTTAGTATTAATTGCATTATACTAGCAAGCGTTAACTGTTTAAAGATTTGTTATTTTTTTGAAAAATAGAAAATTTATTAGCACGAACCAAATCATCAGCGTTAAGCACATTTTATAGTCAGGAGTGTCTACTCTACTACTAATTAAATGTAGGAAGGCAAAAACAAAAATTGCGATTAATGTACCCAGCATCATTAACTTATCTTTTTAACAGGTGAAATAAGAAGAAAAAATGCAGAAATAACTAACAAAGAGAACAGATACGAGTAAGCAGAGGTAAGAAAAGGAAATAAAAAGAGAAAGTTAATTCAAAGTAGGTAAAAAAGCACGATTTGGCAATAATGTCAATGACAACAAATTTACATCTGTATAATAAATAATAAAAGCTTGCACTTTTGGTTTTTGTTGTCATTGCCAATACTAAAGACAGCAAAATTTCGTAATAAAAACGCATAACAGACGACAATAACTGCAAAAATATGCAAATAAATCAAAAGGTAACTAATGAGATATCGATAAAAGTGACATAGTATTACCCACGAAAAAAAACTAAAAAAATCACGGTCTGCGAATTAAAATGCCAAAAGCATATTGTTAAAAGCTGAAACACAATTAATTGCCAAGTCACAAAAAAGTTACCTACACCTGACAGTGAGCGCATAAATAATTTGTGATTACAGCACACAAGTGAACAAAAAATCTTGAAATAAGAGTATAATTAAAGGGGAAAAAATCAGACAAGTAAAAGTACAAATACAGATTGTGCGAACAACAAAAAATAAATTATTGGACCGCCCCTCAACACATTTTTAGCTCTGTTTTTTTTTTTCTTATATGAGGCAAATCTACTACTCATTAGTAAAGAATTTAAAAAAAAAATTTTAATATTAAATACTAATATTAAAAATTTTACATACACTGAACCAAAAACGTACATGTTTTTTACGAACAAAGTTTCATAGAAGTTCGCGCTGGTTTTTCTTAAAATATAAAAAAAAATTCATAGAATCTAAGAAAATTTTCTTACAATTTATGAATGAATACATGCTTTCTGTGGATTTGTTTACATATTTTACGAAAAAGTGCTTATATTCTAGGAAATGTTCGTAAATTTCTACGAAAAAGTTCTTTGGAGAGGTTTTAACGAACAATCCTTAAAATCTATGTACTTTTTCATTGGATACATGAACTTTTTTGGTTCAGTGTACTTTAAATACCACAACTCGGAAATTGTTTTTGACTATCCAAACTTCGCAAAGATATTTCATTTAGAACCAACTTTCTACAAAGTATACCCAATAGTGCACCACACCTACATACAACTCCCAGCCCACTGGAAAGACAATGTAGGGTCTCATAAAATATTCTTAATTTAGTGACACAAATAGGTTGTTAATAATAATATGACAATTGTTATAAAGACTAATTTGTGAACAATTAATGGGAGGCATGCGCTTAGGGCGGCAGACGTACAGCTTATCTGTCCTGTGGCTTGCACTGTTACCGCTGGAGAATAATATCGCGCATGCCTGAGATGATAAGGTGTAGTTCCAAGTCAACCCTGTAAGTAGTGATACATTAAACCAATAACGTACATGTTTTTTAAGAAAAACGTTTCATAGAAGTTCAAGCTGATATATGAAAAGAAGTGGTGGAAGTAGAAGAAGACCACCACTTCGATGGCAGGACCAAGTAGAGGCAGACCTGCGAGCACCCGACTGGCGTAACAATGGGTTTTAGTAGATCGCCTTTTATCTTGGTCGCTAGACGAGAGTTACTTCGATTATTTGACCTCAAACCTCATTGGGGTGTCTCATTACCTGACGACATTGTGCAACACTGCTCTAAACAGATAACAACAACAATCACCATGATTACATGCCTTTACTATAAACACGCACTTTCAACGTACTTTATACTGCAGCTTTTGGCATTTGGTTTACACGCAACGTAATAAAATGTAATCATAATCACACACGCCCTGTATATATATACCAAATACAGAATAAACAAATAAACAAGCCAGTTGACGCTGATAGGATTGTCAACGTCAAATAACCAAAGCAGTCCATACGCGCTGTCGTGTGTTTGGCGGAAGTTGGATGTGGCTTTCGTAGTAAATATATCAGGTGGATATTACAGTAATGCATAAGAGCACATTTTTTAATTGTTGGAATGTCTGCTAAATAGCTTTAAATGGGTGTTGTGAGCGTCCCTTATGGAACGCGCCGTTTAACGGATGTCATTGGTGATAAATTTGGTTGTACATACAATAAAATAAATATAAAACTAAAAGCTTTTAATAACATCCCTGGATAACACTAATGATGGATGCATCAAATCGAATAGCCACTTAGTTCTATCTTTGTTCTGATGGTCGTTCGTCAACTTCCTTTTCCGACCTCTTTTTACATCTACTTTCAGAATAGTTCCCAATCTACCGAAACCTGAACCAACCCGAAATATGTTTCAAAAATTAAATCGAACCCGTACCGAAAGAGTTTGCGGGACCGGAAAGCGAAAGTCCGAAACCGAAAACGAAACACTTTAAAACCCCGAGATCGGAACGAAATCGAATCGAATTTTGAAAAACGAAACCGAAACCGGAAGAGAAACGCTTTAGAAAGCCGCAACCGTTACATAACGTTCACAAGTGACCTTTAAGGAGCAAAAGCTAATGATAAAAGTACCTACTTTTCGTAATCGAATCCAAAACTCTTTAAACCCCCGATACCGGGATGAAATCAGAATACCTACATATCAAAATACGAAACCAAAGCCTTAACCGGAACTTTTTCGAAAACCGAAACTGAAATAAATTGAAACAAAATAAGCAAGCCGCCAGCCTAAAGAGTTTGATAGCCACGAAACCAAACACGAAACACCAAATCGTACATCGAAATGGCAATGAATTTAAAAAGTCCAAATCAAGACCGGATGCGAAACACTTTGGAAACCGAAACTGAAACGAGAAAGAAATTAATTTAAAAAAATCAGATACCGAAACCGAACCTGGCACCCTTTTTTGTACCAGCCTATCAAAAATAAGATTTTTTGTCTACCCTTTCTTACCCCGATGCAGTCATGTGCGGGCTAAAAATGTCTACAGATGTACTTTCCTACACACTAAAGAGCACTAAGCAATTAATTTTTTTTTTTTTTTTTTAAATTAACTGTAACAACAAATTACGGGGGCAATTATAAATGTTTGTACATATGTGTGTAGGTACTATAAAGCCAGACACAAAACGAAAAAAATTATAAGCCCCGGCAAAAAAAAAACTAAAAAAATTCTTGCAACTCATAATTCGCATTATTCGAAAGCAGCTGAAATACGGTTTCGCTAACTGTGAATTGTTAACTGCAGGAGTGGGCCAGGGAACCTACTCGTTTTTATTTAAACAATTATAGAAACAACTATAAAAAGAATATAAACTAAAAACAAAAATAATGTTGCCAATGTGAGTATAAAAATAGCGTGAAATTCCACAAATGTTTGAGTTTTATTTTTTTTCTTCTTTTTGTTCTGCTTTTATTATTTATTTTGTATGGAATATGAGCGCTCATTAACCAATACTTATGGCCAATTAAAACTTACAAGCATAAAGAAATGACTTTAGCGCTTATTGCTTATTTACTTAGACACTTAAAAACACCACTCAAAAACAAATAAAAGCAACCAAAAAAATGAAAAATAAAATAAAATATCTAAGTTGACGATAAAATGCCACGTAACACCAGTCGCTTGTGGAATGCAATCAATTGTCAGACAAGCGTAAAGAAATAATCGCAAATAAAATTCTATAGCAAATTATTATTTGAAATGTGCAATTCAACTCACGCGACAGACGCTAACGACTAACTAAACGAGTATGTAGTGGAGGTGGGCGTGGGGTCTTGGAAACAATGAATATCGCTTTTTGCTGGTTATTGCGATAGTTTGAGTTAAGAAAGCGCGATTGAACACATCACGAAAACATTTCGCAACTACAGTTGAGTAAAATTTATAGTTATTGTCATTGAGAATGATATGAAAATAAGATTTGTTAAGATTTAGGGATGAGAATTCGCTTGCAGTGACAGTTGCATTGACCTTTGAAGCATTCAAACAAATAATTTCGGTCATGCACAACGCAATGCGCTATAATTCTCAGCATGCGATTCGATGCAGATATGATTGAAAAAAAAAAAAAAACAACTAAAGATCTAGACATATAGAAGCATAGAATGGACCAGGGCTGATCCACGGTCGTGATTTTCAGGCACAAACCCTTCGGGATCCAAAAAGACATACTTTTCACAGTAATACAGCAAAAAAGATAGTAAAATTACTAAAAGAATATAGTAAAAATTGGACAAAAAAAATAATAAAAACGACACCAAAATATAGTAAAAAATGATCCATAAATATATGTAGTAAAAATTACATAAAAAATATTAAGAAATCACAAAAAAATATAAAGAAAATGACTCGAAAAATATAGTAAAAATTGCACAAAAAATATAGTAAAAATTACACAAAAAAGAGAGTAAAATTTATACAAAAAATGTATTAAAAATTTACACAAAATATTTATTAAATTACAAAAAAATAAAGCAAAAATTACACAAAAAATTAGTAAAAAATTACACAAAAAAATTAGGAAAAAATTTCACAAAATATAAAGTTAAATTACGCAAAAAGTATAGTAATAAAATTACACAAAAAAATATAGTAAAATTTACCCAAAAATATAGTATCTAAATTACGTAAAAAATAGAGTACAACTTACGTGATACCTTGAATTTGACATTGGCCGTACCAACAAATGTAGATATATATTTTTTTGAAAATAACTCTAAAAGGCGAGTTTTGAGAATCAAAAATGTCCTCGGTAAAAAAAATTGAACCCTTCCCAAAATCCTGGATCCTCCACTGCAAGGGATAATATAAGTATCGTCTCATCTACAATCGCTCGGATGGAAGAAACTTCAGGTAGAATAAAACTCCTTAGATCCCCTAGAACTGTAACTCAGAATACGCGGATTTCGGGCTTGGCGGCCCTCGCCCGTATTCAAACTCAACGCAATTGATAAGGCAGCCCAACATTCTCTAATCCAAACACCATCCTAACTTCCGGAGCCGTTAGAGAAGCGTCTCAAGCTGCTGGTTATAACCTCACCTTGCTTATTAAATTGCAAGCAGCGGTATCATCAATAAAATCAGTGATTACGACAGCAGTAGCTTTATATATAAAAAAAAACTACAACAACTAGTTAGGTAAGCGCAAAATTTGTCTGAATGTTAGAATAAAAACAGCAAGACAAGCAACAACAACACAAAGCTTCATGTCTACTTTATCCATTTTATAGCATCATTATAACAGTAGATTGCATTTCTTTCTCTAATTCATAGCAAGTATTGCACGCACAACAGCAACAGCAACAAAGCCAACAACAAACAAAATACATTGTAGCTATCTCAGCAAATTGCAAGCGCATGCAATGCACGAATGTTGCAACAATTTTCTATAATTTTATCTCCATTTCTTTAGCAACTCCTTTATTATTCTTGTCTTCTTTTATGTACACCACAAAATAATAAAATCTAATGATTTCTTCATTAAAACGTACACAAATATTTCTACACAGCAAATTACTGGTGTTGTTGGAAGTAAAAGCTGGTCTTAACTTTGGCGCAAATTGTCAGAGTGTGCAAAAGGACATACTTTTGTGTTGTTCTAGGGCAAGAACTGTAGCTCAATATAAAGTTTGGGCTGGATTCTCTAAGAGTGAGTTTTTAAATTTTAATTTTTTCACCATTTAAAATGTATGGGAAAAAAGTGTACATTTGAAAACTCACAGTTAGAGAACCCAGGCTAAGGGGAAATTTTTGTTCTATGATATGATAAAGTGAAAAAAATGTGTATGGATTTAAAGTTTCTTTTCACAAATTTTGTATGAAAATCATTTTCATTTTATCACTTCATAGAACAATTTTAGATGTCGACAAATATAACTAAGGGAAATAATAATTGTGAGCATTTCAGAAATATCTCCGTTTCGTCAGAACATTTTGTGTGTGTCAGGGATAGTATAAATGTGTGGTTTCTCACACTCTGCAAATGATATGGGAGCTATGACGCCTACAACAAAAATGTTGTTCGAGCAACAGCGAGTTCAGTTTGCGTGTTTTTCATTTGGTATGTGAGGTTCCTAGGCGCCACTCGAGTTGATGCTAGAACTTTTTAGGTGTTTTTTTTTTGTAATAGTTAACGGTAAATAATTAATTGT
The DNA here is from genome assembly GCA_964058755.1 of Campiglossa producta. Lineage (NCBI taxonomy): Eukaryota > Metazoa > Arthropoda > Insecta > Diptera > Tephritidae > Campiglossa > Campiglossa producta. The sequence continues at coordinate 1,494,699 of CAXKVI010000005.1, forward strand.
TGTAACGATAGTCTAAGGTTTTTTGGATTTAATGTTGGGGCCCATGACCCCATGTGGCAAATATTACTGGATCTCATATTTATCAGATTTTGTTTGATATGTACATTGTACAATATAAAATTTTTAATTTTAATGATAATTTTACAACAAATTTAGCAAACTTATCGCACACCGATTTCCATTATTTACTTTTTTTAACTTACTGACTTAGCAATAGCAACATTCTAACTGAGAATACCGCAACAGCCGTATACAGAAATGTGAATATAACTGGCCTACAAAAAGAATATCGATGGTATTACTGAAGCGAAGAAAAACCCGACAATTTTGGCTTTCAGTAAATTGAAAACACTCCTAGGGACATATGTGTGTCCCGTCCGTATTGAAAGGGTTAATAAATTTTGTATTAATAGTAAACATTTTTTAAACGACGTTCAATTTTTGGTTTATTGTTTTTAGAAAATAATAGTTATTTTTCAAGCGAGCTCACCACAAAACTCTAAAATAAACACTCGAGCGATGCACTTCACGCCAGCTTCCGCGTTTAACCACAAATTTCAATTTCTGTTATCACTCTTTTTTGATTTATAATTTTGTGTGGGTATTTACACTGCCACTCAACCAAACTGACCAGTAGCCACAACGCAATCAACAAACCATTTAAAAAAAGAACACATTTTGGGCCATTTTTCTATTTTCGAAATATAGTTTTTTCGTTAAACTTTTTATTGATGGATTTTTCATCACTTTAACATAAAAATTTGTATTCGAAATAAAAGCTGCATAAAAAAATCAAAAAAGCCGTTTTTGATTACTTTTGATTATTTTTTATTTTTTTTATTGTTTTTTTTTTTATTAATTTTTTTATTTATTTATTTTTTTTTATTTTTTAAAATTTTTTTTTTTTTTTAATTTTTTTTTTTTTTTTTTTTTTTTTTTTTTTGATTACTTTAAGGTTTTGTTGTTAAAAATATAAACATCTGTGTATATTTGTATGCAAATATATACACCTACTTACACTTTGGGCTCATGGATTTCTAGAATGAACCTTGAACGCTAAACATACGAGTATGTTGGAGTGATGATAATTTGTCCCTTTTATATCTAAACAGGTAGTGTTTGGGCAAGTGAATATTTATGCATGTACTTATTTTCTACAACAGTACGGGAAAAAAATAATGACTATTTTTGATTATTTTTTATTTTTTTATTTTTTTTTTATTGTTTCAGTTTTTTATTTTTTATGATTTTTTTTTATATATTTTTTTTGAATCAATTGAAAAATAATCATTAAAAAATGAAAGTAATTGGTAATCAATCATTCTCAAAAAATAATCAATGAAACTGCTAATCATTACCGATTAGTAATCATTATTAACAGGTCTGATTTTATCAATAGATGTAATCTTTTGTAGCCGACTTTGCAAAGAAACAACAAGTGTTCTTTCTCTGCAGTTCATCAATACACATTTACATAACACAATTCGGCATATTACTGCATTTGGTCTAATTTTTCTATATGCTTTGCAATAGTTACCCTAGCTTATGTTTTTTTGCAACTTGACTACAAAAAATTTGGGCCATTTTTTTTTTGTATCCATGTATTTATATCTATACAAGTAAATATTTTGTTGCAATCATTTTATTTAGCACTCAGCCAATATTTTGTAAAGCATAAAGCGGAAAAAATTCTCCAAATAGCAGTACAGTGGTTCAAAACTACGAAACACGAGATAAAATGAGCAAAGGAAAAACTTGTTATCTGGGTTCACAACATATTGTGGAAGTTTATAAAACAAAAGATGTTGAAAAGAGATATTATGGCGAATTTAGTAAGCCAGAGGAACTGCCAGTACCTAGAAAATTATATCACCAAAGAAAATACCAGAAGGTTCAGACCACGATAGTGCGCTTGTATTATCCTAGAACCTGTTAGGGCTGCTTTTAAGAATTTGCCTCAAATTGGAGGAAAATGTTATGGGGAACGAAATTTGAACATGTTATTTCTATTGAGTTTCCCCTTCCGGCAGAATTGCTGATAGACTCCATGGACTAAGAAAAAAATTATTTTAAAAAAAAATTTTCTAATTTTCCATCATCTTTATCCTACTGTCCGCCAACGCGTCTGGTTTGTAGTATCCTGCTCAGATTAAGCAGCGAGGTGGAAACTTTATTTTGTTGGCGTCATCAAAAATAGCACAATATCCAAAGAGTAGCCAGAACAAACAAAAACAACAATAGCAACAACATATATGTAAATACAAATAATGTATATATATAGATAAACAATATTAATTCAGCTAACTACATACACATGTACAGACAACCACAACAACCGCTTTAAACAACTAAAAAAAAATTTGGCAGCAAAAAACTTTCATCAGCTTTATAATTTAGTTTTTAGAAAAGCGAAAAGGTCAAGATAGAAGCATTCATTCACCACAAGTAAGAGACATGACGTAGGAGTTTTGTTTTTTGGGAGCGAGATACATATGTGCTGGAACTGCTAGCTAGATTTTTAGTGGATCCAGAACAGTGCTCGCCAAGGAGAGAAAAAAAATGTCCGTCTAATGGTCTAAAAGCCTCTGTGTTACTGTCTTCACTATTTACTATTAAAATTTGAATTGAGTTCAGAGAAACGCCTGAGATCATGCGGTCCACCGGATACCAAGATATTCTTAGAAGTTTTATTTGGTTCCTTGAGCAAGTGCACAGCTTTATAAGGCGCAATTCAATCGAGACCTTTCTTGGCTAAATTTAAGTACAGACCCTTCATTGAACAAGCTAATACCTCATGGAACCCACTTAACTAGACTGACATGACCTGGAACCAATAAGAGCAGAACTGGGTCCTTTATTCAATACGATCGAATTCTCCTGGCCTACATAGTTGTACTAATAATGGGCCACTGTCTGATGGGAACATAAGAAAACGTTTGTTGTTCTCCACACATAATTTGTTCTGAAAAGGTAAATACATCGCCTTCAGTACCTTGTCCTGGTGAGAACTCTTCAACTGATAATTATTCGTCAAAATCACGAGCCCTTTAACTTAAAAAAGAGTATATTTGCCGTTAAGGGGCATGCCATTCTTGACCTAAACCTATCATTGCGAGTTTTTCTACATCCTGCCCATCACTGAAATCACACAAGAGATGCAAGACTGAAAACTTTTCCAAGAGCCCAGCCTGCTTGTGCCCGAAGAATTGCGGTATGAAAGCTATCACATTCTCTATGTGCATTAGTCTACTAAATTAGTCTCTGTATGTTGTTCTTAGTCGTCGTCATATATGTACCTGTTTGCTATCAAAACATGATAACTAAGCGCCTTAAAAATAAAAGACACAAACAACAACTTAGAAACAAAGCGGATGGCTGTTATGCTGGATGTGTGTAACCCGTTCTGTTGCGTACTCGTCGCTGGTTCGTTGATAATTTTCTTTAGTATGTACTTGAATTGTTTCTTTTTTTATTTAGTTTACTTTTCGATTCTTCTTCTTCGCCTGTTTCCACCAACTTGTCATTTGTTGCTATTGAATTTTTTTCCACTTTTTTTTGTTGTTCGTTTTCGCATTTGTTGCTGTTGTCGTTGTTATGTTTCAACAACAAGTTTACATTACTTACTTTGAAGAGTACCTAGTTTGTGTCTTATGCCTTATCGACTTCTCAACTGCGCTTCATTTTTGTTGTTATTTTTTTGTCAAAGTGGCTTTGCCGCCTAGAAAGTTATAGTCGGAGTTGGTCGTGTCGCTGTTGTTAACTGAGCTGTTGTTGTTGTTGTTTTTTGTGTAGCACGTTTCATGTCTGGTTTTTGGTTTCATATTTTTATTTTTTTCTTCTTTTTTATTCTTCTTATTTTTTGTTATTTTTGCGTTTTTAGTGAGCAAACAAGAACGACCAAGACTTTAAGACAGAACTCCATGACTGACCTACCGTTTGCACAGCTAGTCTAGAACGTCTGCAACGCCGAAGAAGCAAGTAATGGAATTCTGCCTTACGAGCTTTTAACAATCAATTACCATGTCGGGTGGGTTTTTCATTTATCCTTTTTTAGCTAAATTCTAACTTGTACATGCCTTGTTTTTCTTAGCCTTTGATTACTTTTTCATTTTTAACTTACTTAAGAAATTTCAAAACAAACTTTCTTCATCTTGCGCACATATGAATATCCGGCGGTACACAAAACCAGTCATTGCTTATGAAAGAATTTCTCACATGACTTAACCAGCAACCAGCTCGCTGTAGCTCACAAATATCCGTTGCTTTGTAAGCTTTCTAGGGGTTCTGTGATGCATGCTGCCAGCTCCCCCCACTTTCGTTGACCCAAATACTTAAAAACATGTTGGATTTATGCCACTAGCAAAATATCTTAACGGCAGCGACAGGGACTGCACGAAACGGTGTTAACGCACGTGCAGTTTATAAAGTTGGATGAGGAAAAAACCGGTCAGCAATTATTCAATAAGCAACGAGATAATAATAATCTCTCAGCTCGAATCGGTTTATTCGAATTTATAAACAATTTTAATAAATTACTTTCAAATTTGGGCGGCAAAGATGACCAGTTGTTGTGCAAGAACGAAATCAAGAATCCAACGAAAGATTGAATTCACATACATAAGGAGCGAAAAGGAATGTAATTTTTTTTCTATAATTTCACAAGATTCGTTAGAGCTATACTGACAGGAACTTTAGAATTGGATAAAGCAAAACAGAGCCCATGTGAACAATGGTCCTTCGTTGGGTTAATAGTATGTTGTGGTAACGAAGTGATTCCGTAAGAATGATGGTCCTTAAGAGGAACTATTTTCTTTCGTAAAAAGTATGGTTTTGAATGGGACTGATTGTTTCGTGGGAGCATTGGTCCTTGGCAGAACCATGGTCTTCCGAGGGAACAGTGACCTTTAATAGGAACGTTTTCACTAAATCTATCTATACCTACTATGTATAATAAAACTCTAGAAAAGTCTTGTCTGTACATTGAAAATTTCTTTGAAAAAATTACTAAGATGACCTGGGGGATGTTATAGAGTTCATCTGAACAATTTTTAGAATTATTGTCTGTTTTTCTGTTTGTTTCCTTAATCTAGGAATTTTTATGGGACTTGCCTCTCTAAATTTTTTTCTGCTTGGTCGTGCCCTGCCTAGCAAGTCCCGGGAACCATGCGAGATTCCCGCGGTTCTTTTGGACCATTCTTGAAGAGATCGGCGACAGCTGAGCATCAGTTCAGAGTTGAACGAGTAAGAGTCAAGGGATTAGATGGCAGCTTGACTTTCGCTGAAAATAAGGATATCCTCTCGGATAGAAAATAGAATCAAGAATGGCAGACAAGAAGTGAAGTGAAAGGAAAAAATAGGGGAAAAGTGAGAGATGTCACGGGCGAGAAAGTAAGGGTCACCCCAAAATGCAAATTTAACCCGGACAACGTCGGGTACTCTGCTAGTACAAAAATAAAAATGGAATTTAAGCTTTTGATAGGAAATTTTATACATAGTATAGAATGTGTTTTCAGACATGAACATTGGACGAAAAGTATTTAAGTGGGTGGGAACATAGTATGGTTCTCATTAGATAGATAGTTGTAGAGGGAAGGGGATAAGTTAAGGAAAGCAGAAAGTGGGTAGTGGAGTCAGATGGCCTCAGTAATGGAAGTATCTCTACTTATGTACATGTCCGCCAACTGTAGTTCCGCATTTATTGCGTTTTATCATTTAATGAGGATTTTACAATTTTTAAATACGTATTTACGTCTAAATTATCTTTTGTTTGCATATAAAAGCGCGCTTTAATTGTTTACATAAGCGCTATGGGCGAAAAAAAAAATTGATCGAGTCCCATGCGCCATATAACGAGATAACAGCGAAAAGGTATATCTACTTTTCGTAGAGCAATCTAATTAAATCTGAAATCACGGCAACGATATTAAAACTAGAAAAGAAATGATAACCGTATGGGCTACTGAGAGTTAACTTTGCTATGTATTTATGCGTGTGTTATCTAGGTATTCGGTATTTGTGCTAACTAGTTTCCAAAGTTGCTTGGAAACTTTTTTGCCCAAATCAATTCAAGTTTTTATATAGAAACTTTTTACATAATAAATACGTTGACTTTTGCGGAATTAAAGTTGGCGTATTTCTACTTTTGCACAAGCAGCAGTTGCAATGAATCTTCGGTCAATACTTTTTTCACTCAGCTTACTGCTATAATCCAAAGTGTTTTTTATTGCAACTCTGGGTTTTTTTAAACTACCTATCAAACATTTTAACTGCAAACGAGAAAGTTTTTTTCACGTAACTAGAACATGTTTTTGTTGTTGTTTCGTTTAATCTCATACAAAGCATACCACATTCCTTTATCCTAACTTCAAACTCTCCTTTTTTCTGCTCACTCATGCAGCATCCTCATTCGATTAAAAATGTATTGCACCCATCGAAAGCTCATAAAATTGTGCAGAATTCAGTATTTGCACTTTGGTTGTTATGTCGTAGTTTTGTCCATTACTTTTCACTAGTTTCTCACGTGTTCCCAACGAATAAGGAAACGGGTAGTAGATTTGCGAAACAAAAAAATACATCAACAACTGCTCTATGAATTCAACTGTAATATAGCATTAGATCCAATAATGCTCAAACTCACTTGAAAAGCAGTGTTGTTTCTGTAAAGGGAGTGCGCAAAGTGGAGCGGAGAAATATCCCTGCAGCGAAAGCAACTAGTTGAAAACTACTTTACAACTAGTTGGTGCACCGGACCCAACTAGTCAGTGTTCTGTCTTTTTTCCATATAAGCAACTGGTATTTTTTACGTGTTGATGTCCTACGAGATGCCAATTGTCAGATTTCGACCAGAATATACCAGTTATCTACTAGTCAGGAAATACCAGTTTCATACTAGTTGTAAAATACTAGTTCCATACTAGTTAAACCTGGAATAGTATAATTTCCATAAAATGAACTAGTCCACATACTAGTCCAAAAAGGGCTAGTACAAAATATACTAGTCCCATACCAGTCCAAAAAGCATTCAACCTGGACTATTATGATTTCAACCAGAATTTGCCTGGCTTACCCTTTATTTTATCCCTCGACTTTATTTTCATGTTTATTCTTAAGAAAGCAGCGGTTATTTGTATTTACCCTATCACGAAAAAGCATCTATGAATTATAAGAGAAAACGAAACGAATGAATTTTGTATTTTTCAACTGGTATAATTTCACCCAGAAAAATCTAGTTGTATACTGGTATGAAATGGATATTTCCTGACTAGTATGAGTTCTACCAGAAAATTATAGTTGTATACTAGTATGAAGTGGATATTTCCTTACTAGTATGAGTTCTGCCAGAAAATTATAGTTGTATACTAGTATTTTTCTGACTAGTTTGAGGTTTCGCTGCAGGGATATTAATAGGATAAATGAAGAGTACGCGGTATGTGTAGAAAGTTGTGCTTGTGGTTGATTTCAACAAAGGTCAGTGAGTCTTAAAGCTTCTTCTTGGTATGATTATATAGAGGTATGTAGGTAAGTTTGAGCTAATTCATAAGTGGAAAAAGTTCATCATAATATGATGGAATAGAATAAAATCTCCCTCAGTCACAAGCTTTGGATGGTGCTTTCTGCGCCGCAAAAATCAAACACTCACCCATCTCTAGCCAATACTCTAAGCTAGCGCAAGAACAACTTTTCTATATTTTCCTCATCACTATATGGAAGTATGAATGCTGTAAATCATATTTAATCACAAACTCAGCTTTTATCCCCCCACTCCATAAATAAGTAAATCGTGACTCACCTGAACTTTTGTTGCTATAAAAAAAATATAGAAATTAATAAACACCCATGCAGCTACGGACCGTTTGATTTCGAAGTAAGAACACAGACATGGTTGACTTGCAGTCAAAAACATACGTAAAACAACAAACAACAATGCAAAAACCAAGAACTACACTGCCAGTGGCTGCTGCTCAGGCGTTGCCTGGAATTAAATTTCATAACATTTTCGTTCTGTTGGTTTCTATTTATTATACCAACTGAGATAGGGTAGAAGGGGCACATTCGGCACGTTGTTTTTCAGTGGTGTTGAAATCAAACAAAAATCAGTTGCAAATGTGCCACTTTCTACCCTACATATGAATGTTCTTGGATATATAGATAAGTACATATACTAACAAATAACTAAAAACAGATGCAGTTGTTTGCAAAACAACATAAATTCAACTGAAATCGAAGCTAAAAAAAGGGGAAAAAATAATAACAAAACAAAATCTGGAACAAAATAACGAAACAGAAGAAGAGAATAGCTATGCAACTGAATTCGAGCATATTGTCCACATCGAGGGTGGTATGCTTCGTTTAGCAAAAACAATTGATTCGAAGCAAAACTAGTGATACGCCCCCAAGTGAAAAATGCAGTGAAATCAAACAATAAACTAAAAACTGACATCAGATGCATTACATACATGAAATACATCTCTGGCTGTGCTGGCAGCGGTAGAAACGGCTAATTTGAGCAATCTGAGTCATAAATGACATATTTAGTGTAAACATTTATTAATACTGGGAAGTGTAACTTCCTATAGTATTGTAAACTGTTTTAATTTTGAAGATCATTTTTAATAGAAACAAATTATGAGAAATTTTACTTAAAAAACAAGGAAAATGAAAAATGGCGACCACATTTTGAGGCAAAAGACCTAGAAGTTTTTTTTTTTTTTATATCACTCTAAAAAGCATTTATTAAAAAAAAAAATCACAAGGGCTAAGTTTTTTAAAGTTCTAAAGAGAACAACGAAATCCAAAAAAAAAAGATTCCCATTTCGCTGATGGTTTCGATTGGGGCACTCTTAGTGGGTCAACTTAGGATTTTTCAAACTTTAGCGCTCAAAGTAAAAGGTACAAAGGCGTGACATCAGAATTTGTTTTAGAGCTATGCTTCCTTTAGCAAAGTATCTTATTTTGATCCCTAAAATACGATTACACACAGTACTCCTGTATGGGCTTAAAATCAAAATATTAGATTTTAGTTTATGTTGCATACCTTAAAAACTTGAAGTCCGTTCTAAAAAAAAATAAATTGGAATAATTAAGTAGTTGTTGCCTCTCGATGATATATAACCAAAAAAATATCATTCTTTGCTAATGAGTGCCAAACAAATGACGTCAAAATCGGAAAAGCGGATAAATTTTGCAAAAAATTCTACTTCCCGCGTGAAAAACATATTATACTCTTTTCAAATGAACAAAACACCAGATATATATATTTCGAGACTGTCAACATTTGTCTACCCAAAACCGTTAAGAATTTTAGAATCGGTTGAAAATTTGTTTTTAAATGATTTTTTTTCGACGTAGAAACTGAAAAAACTGGGTTTGGCCTTAAACCCAGATTTTGGGGGTATTACATATTTTTTGAAGGGTGTTTCGTGTATAATTCGACCAGATAACCAATCTCTACAAAGTGCATTTACACAGAACTGAATATGAAATAAGAATTTATCTTACCAAGAAATTATATTCATTAAAAAATGCTAATACCGAACCCGAAACTTTACAGTTTATTTTGACACACAAAGATAATTTGGAAACGTTATAAAATGAAGCAAATGTATTTCGTGTTTGTTTATGAATATTTGGTTAATAAAAATGTATGTCCTACTTCATTCACATGGCATATGTACTCTTACTGTGAATGTAACTTTGTCATCTCGCTCATGTGGCCTGCTGCTGATTTATTCAATGAATTTTTGAGATAACTGTCTGCAAACTGCGAAACATACATTCATACAACAAATACAAAAACACTAAGCAATTAAATTTAGTGAAAATGTGAATTTGATTTAGTCCAGCGGTCGCCAGGGCTTTCAATCTACTGTGCCATATAACAACAACGCCATACTTTATACAACAACATCGTTCCTGGAATCACAAAAAATTACTCCAAAGAATTATTACTGAGCCGAGACCAAAAAAACACTAGACGCAATCAGAATGTAGAGCAATTAAAAAAAATGCAATGATTTTTGGTTTGTTCTTGTGAGCCACGATAGCCACATGTTGTTGTTGTAGAGCCACAGTGAGCAAAAAAAGGGCCACAACTTGGCGATGGCTGATTTAGTCGTTTACTAACATTTAAGGGGCGTTTAAGGGCCATTTTATTGTTGTTGTTTTATAATAAAATTAGCAACAATCAAAATAAAACAAAAATTAATGAAACAAAAATATTTCAAGCGTATATATATTTCTGCTCCCTATGTACATACAATCAAATCAAGCATATGATTGGTTTGCGCTTTAAAAACTGATTTCTTGAAGCATTTTCGATAAAAAAAAAATTTATTTAGTTACCTGCTTGATTGCCCTCAAAATAATGTTTAATTCATTTGCATTTTATACCGCAGTTGGGTAATTTGCATTTCAATGAATATGAGCTAGGCTTAGTTACTTGAAATAATATTTAACTGTAAATACAATTTAAAAAATCTTAATGATACGTATGAACAAATTTATTCAATAATAAAGTCAAATAAAGCCAGCACAACAACACGACAAGTGCCAGCTTTTGCATGACACCGAATGAGAAATCAGAATGAGTTCGATAATAGCTGCAGGTGCATACATATTTATATATTTGAAACGAGGGTGATTGACTCAGCCTCAACTACATTTTTATAGAATTTGTCAGAAAAGTTAAGAATTCTCAATTTTTGGAATTCCGAGTAATCCGATTCTTGAAAAAATCAGTAATTTTAATGCTTAGGATGATAGTATGGGGACAGGTTTAAAAACCCCCAACGACTTAGAAAACGTCACCTCTGTAATGGCGTTTTCTTTTCTAGAGAAAGTGTTGCCCTGTAGATTTTTCTCAGCTCTCTCTAAGACTTATAGGTTCATTTCACAAAATAATACCTCATAAGTAGGCAGAAGGACACTACTATCTACAAATTAAGCCATTTTGATAGGCTCTAAATTGCCCTGGACAAAAGTTAGTTTAAGAGGGCAACATTAGGGCAACATTTTGTCGAGAAAAGAAAACGCCATAATTTACAAGGAAAGTCCAGTGCGGAAAGACCCTTTTTTCGTCAAAGTGCCAGTAGGACGTACTGAAAGGGAGCCGCGTATAGATACATGTTTAAAAAATTCAGTTAGTAGGTATTGCAAAATAAAGTAAAAAGGTCGTTACGGTCGAGTCTGATTTAGCTTAACTCTAAATAAAAAATTAGCCATATAAAACAAAAAGCACGAATGAAAAAATCCCTTAGGCGACGCTGAGCTCTAAATAAATCGGGCTCAATTCGCCACCCGGCCCACATAAAAAGTTCATCGCTTCGATTTGAATGAAATTTGGTGAAAGTGATCTTGTATATAAGAAGAAAATATCACCAAAGGTCGCTAGATTTCTTTTTTTCGAAAAGAAACCAAACAATTTCAAGGAAATTTTACTGCTTTTTGTTAGTCGTTTTATATAAACTTTTTTTTTATTTCCTCCCATCTTTCAATTTTGTCTTCCGCTTCGTAATTCAACACCCATTGCATACATAAATAAGCCTGCCCTGCGTGGTATTAACCTCGTTCAAATGTAACAAGAAATAAATTCTGAAGCCAGATTTTCCATACTTTTTGAGCAAAAACAGAACGCCCACTTTTTCAACTTTAAGGCACACATACATACGCCCCATCTTAGTGCCACACATCGCCCAACGAACAGTCATTGCAACAACAATTTATGACAAACTAAAAAAAAAATAAGTTTTGCTGCAACAAAAAATGTGCCACACAAATTGCATTTAAAAGTGGAAACGTGCAAAGTGCCGACTTAAAGCCAATGTGGCGTAGAAAAAGAGCTACAGAAAATCAGTGCCCGCATTGAAAAGTGGCAGCTAAAGTTGCAATTGCGGCAATAATAAATCAACAAACAACAACAACAAATTGTTGAAGCAACCACATACACACATTTCACTAAGTTTTTAGAGCCAACACAAAATTGTTAGTTAAAATCCAATTAGAAATTGAGATTTCTTCTTGCACCCACACACACACACACGCACGCGCAGCACTTGAATGGGCGTTGATTTAACGCTGATGGTGGCGCGGCGGCAGTGACGCAGAAAAGTGGCAACAGCAGCAGCTCAACTTAATTGAATGAGTGTCAAAATAACTGTTGCTTGCAGTGAATGTGAATGAACGAACCTATTTGGGCTGGGGGTTGAATGGAGTGTGCCGTGTCAATGTTTGGGTTGAGTGTCTCTATTTTACTTGACGCCAACAGACAGCATTCGCCGAGTGGGTATTGCAAGTCAACAAAATGTTTTGCAAGAAAAATGACAAAAGAATTTCGTTGAATTTTGCAACAAAAACGGGCGCAAACTTTTATGGCCACACACAGTAAAAGCAAAAAAAAAAGCCACATAATGTCAACAACAAAAACTGTGGAAAACAAAAATAAATACATAAATATAAAATGAAAACATAAAATCATAAAATATGTAACAACAAAAGCGAAAATAAGAATTATTATTACCAGTTTCGGTGTGACATAAAAACTGATGGGTCACACATTTGCTGCCTTTGCGTGGCTCGCGCTCTCCTCGGCTGCCTTACTCTTCAGTTGTTGACTATTTTTTGACTGCATACGCTGCTACCATGGACTTTTATTTTCTTTTTTGTAATGGTGTTGCTGATTGCGCCGTTTTGTGGGTGTTGCTGCCGTTTGACAAAATATTATTTGCTCACTTTCTGCTGTTTGCCGATTGATTGCTACGGAATTGAGGTTTCAAGCACAAATTCAATTGGTTTGACAAATTTTGACGCACTAAAGATTTTTTTTATGAAATTTCTTTTACTGTTTTTGCAACTTTTTAAATAAAATTTTTAATTTTAATATTTTTTTCTCACTTTTTTAGCACTGATTTGTAAATTTTATTTTATTTAATTTTACAAAACTTAAAAAAAAACAAACACTTAAGTCTTGACCACCAATCAATTTCTTCTCCAATTCTCAATATATAAAATATAAATTTAAACATTAATTTGAAAAAAATTTTATTTAATTAAAAAAGTAAACAATTCTAACACAAAAAAAGTATTTATTAAATTTAAACTTATTTTTTTTTATCAAGGGGAAGCATACACAATTACCGCCGACCCGATTATCTTGCCCAAACGTGACGAAGAACTGTCGAGCTGTGTGAGCCAAACTACATATGGGACGTGATCTGTCGTAAAGCGCCGAACAGAGTTGGACTTATTTCCATTGTCGAAGCCGTATGCTCCACAACCAAGTCAGGACATCAGTAAGTAGGTAAGTGAATCTTTCTTATGGCTAACGCCTTACCCATAACGCCAATCAGCTGTTCCAAACACCCTTTGGAAATCAATGTAAACGCGTTAGCGTTATCTTATGGCAAGTATAATCGATTACATTGATTTAAATAAGTTTGATTGGAACAGCTGATAAGGAGTTTTAATGGAGCCCTAAGACTAGGTCAGATACTTGATTATAAAAAATCAGGCAGTTGGTAAGTCTACTTTCGGCATGATCTTCATGATACGCCAAATACTGGATACCAATGACAAGAATATCTGTATTGCTCTTTTAGACAAGCAGACTTCTTTAACCTGAAGTTGACTACATTTGCTCCTGTGCTTTTTTTCGAATAAAAATGTCGCTTCTTCGGGATTCAGTTTGCAGTTTAGAGGGAAATTTCGATCGCGAAAAATTAAAATCGATGGGCTCTATAAACAAGGGTCGAAGGCTGTGCCCTGATCAGCTTTCGTGACGAGGGTTGTAGACTTGTGAACCACTTTTTATGGGTATCATGATTCTTATTTGTGGAAGTGAACCGCTTAACTGACTCACGGGTAAATCGACAACCCTGCTGATTAGGGGTAAAGAATATGACCGAGGTAGGCATACCCGTCGTAAGAGGCGACTAATATGCACATAGGTAATGACTTGCTAGCTCGATGGTTGATTTACGAGTATGATGCCTCTCAACTCTCATTGCCCATCTTCTCCTTCCTTACGGATGAAGGGATGACATGACTTAAAAAGTTCCACTGGTTATAACAAATCCCTACCACTACAGTCGGCCAGTACCGCAAGGGAGTACTGTAGCGTACCGGTTTCATATCCAGGCAAGGACTGTCAATTTCGACATCACCCCCCAAAACCTTCCGAAATCAGTCTCGGTTCTATCAAAGATGTTTAGTATATGGCTAGGAAATTTAGCCAGTCCGCTATTAAGGCTCTGAGCGTCTTAGGTGATTAGGAGTGTTTAAACGCTTTCTTGATCGTTTGAAACTATTTTAGAATTAACATTTATTTCTTCCGGGGCATATCTATATCCCAGGCAATAGTTGCAGCGATCTGTTGATTTTGTAGTGATTTTTGAAGTCATCACTTTGATTTTATATCACATTAGAAATAGTTTTTATATTGTCCAAATAAAGTTATCTTACGACCAGCTGCTACTCAACCTTAGCTCACTTTACCCAAGCTAACTTAACCTAGTTGGATTTACAGTCTATCTCCTATATCACCAATCGCTCTATGTTATATTCTAAGTAAAGTACATTTTTTATGAAAGTCATGGCGTTGCCACCTTTTTCGTCTCCCGAACACGCCATCCACTTCGCGACCAAAATCACACACTAATAAATGCCAGTAAGTATCGAACGACACACCCCGCACAACTCGCTGCCGTTATAGCTAAGCAATTTGTATTAACTTATGCTGAAATTACTGGAAAAAAAAACAAATTATTTAAAGAAAAAAACAAGAACCCACAAAACTCATCAAACGATCAACGCGGCCATAATGCACCTGCAGTTTGTATATGTGGCACAAAGAAAAACAAAATAGACATGGGTGCGCTGGTGTGTGTATTTGTCAGCATCCACTTGCGCCAACAACAAGAACAACCGCATTGCCAATGCCACCATCACCAAAACCACTTTAAATGAGAACACAATTCAAGCAGCTCACCACACACCTCACACTTTAAGCAGCTCACTTCGCGTTACACTTTGCTGCTTGCACTTCACTAATTACAGCGCAATTAATTTTCTTTATTAAATCGAACATAATTTTTTTCCCCATTGCTTGTTTTAATAATTTTCTCAAGCAAAACGGAACAAATACATACATAAATAAAGAAAAAGTGGAAAAAATTAAGAAAAGCACGCAAAAGCATGCAGAAAATATGCGAGATAGGGAAATTTATACTAGACCAACAACAAACGATCGATTTGCCAATCGTTTTAGGCCAAAACAGACGCGTAAGCGCTCAGCTAACCTAGCAACTTTTAAAGTTGGCTGCGCTTGCTTTTGCTGCTTCGGCTTCTACTTTATTCTTCTACACTTTTTCTTGTTATTACCACTTTTGTGTGTGTTTTTTGTTTCTTTTTTTTGTACTCCAAAAAATCAACACAGTAAATTTTTGGTTGAAATTTTTAACGCAATCGCCGACACTCATACGATATAACGCGACCGCATTCCCGAGCTGTCCGATATTAACTAAACTGCTTTGGACGTCAACTGATTCGACGCTGAGCGCTTTTGTTAGTTGATGTTACGCTCATTGTTGGCTGCCCCCATCATTTGGGGAACACAACCAGTTAGCCAACATGCTAAGCGCGCTCTTTTAGCCAACAAAATCAGACTGAACAAGCGCCTAAGCAACAACAACTACACAAGTGAGCAGCCAATCCGTGCTTTTACCCACACTCGTTCGCTTTTTGCTACGTGTTTTGTTGTTAATCTTTAGCGCGCTCTATGTTTTATTACAAGCTACGTATGAAGGTAGTTATCTAGATACAAATGGGTGCAAATGCATACATACAGATTGGTGATGTGCGGCTCCGAGTGTTAAAAGATTCAGTTTTGGCGACTCAATGTTTCAAGCGAGCGCAACCGTTTTGACTAGTTTTGGGTCTGGGATGTAGGTAAACGATACCAAAAGAAAAGTAGTGAATATTATCGATATTTTATTCCGAAAGTCAAGTTTCGGCTGTTTAAAAGTCTTATTTCTGTTGGTTTTGAACGGTGACGCGGTTTTTGAACCCGTTTTTGATAATATTTGGGTACGATTTTTTTAAACCATTCTTCGCTTCTTTTGAACCGTTTTCGGACTTTTAAAAAACTTTCTATTTTTTGCTTATTTGTG
Source organism: Campiglossa producta (assembly GCA_964058755.1). Taxonomy (NCBI): domain Eukaryota; kingdom Metazoa; phylum Arthropoda; class Insecta; order Diptera; family Tephritidae; genus Campiglossa; species Campiglossa producta. The sequence goes on from CAXKVI010000005.1 coordinate 1,510,859, forward strand.
TTTTTTGAATCAAGTCTCAACCTTCTGAAAATTCGCTTTCCGGGTGTTTTGATATATAGTTTCGGTTGCATAAAAAAAATGTTTAAAGTCGGATGCAATTTCCTAAATTTTTTTAATCAAATCGTACGTGGAACTATCCGGTCTTTAAAGCACGCGGTTTTATGCATCACTAATACACATTTGCTCGTACTTTTGTTTGTGTATTCAATAAGTTGGCTACAAATGAGCCAGCAATTTACTAGTCATCAGTAGCACACTCAGCCAGACAACACACACCAATCAAGCAGCCATTGCATCCATCAAACACTTGACAATCAGTCAGCTATTCGGGCCGATTTGGTATTTTTTTTCAACTTTTTTTATCATTTGACTTTGTGCTTGAATTTCATGTGCTGTCTGAGACATTTGTAACAAAACGCTCTTCACTTTTTTATCGACTGTACATTATCGTTTTAGTACGCTCTCTTTCTCTTTACCTTGCTATGTTTGCCTCTTATATATGTAACTGGTTGCAAATCAGTTAATTGAGCCGCTCATTAAATCTCAGCTCTCTCAGTGGGTTCGTTGAAGTGGGCTAATACCTGTTTTGAATTTTTTTTTTACTTTTAAAGCCAGAAATTCTCTCTGTAATTTTCTAAAAAAAAAAAAAAAAACATTTTTACTCAAATCTTATTTAAACAACGTATGAAAATCTCTTATTCATTCTCCAGCTTTCCTATAGCTTCCAGATAATTCACCTTCGCTCTACTAACCTCTTTCACTGCTAGTCTTGAATCTGAACTTTAAAACTAACAACAATGGCTACTGAAACTACACCAGTCAGGCCAAATAACTCTATCTGATTTGTACCTCATTTACTATCGACTCTTGTTTTGTATTCTCTTTGTTAATACATCTCTTTTTCAGCAAAATGTAGAAAATTGCCCACTTCTCTACAGCATTAGATATACAATAGACACTTCAATTGCACTCTTATCTTCTTTGAAAATTTTCCTACTGACCCTATAGCTCATACGCCCATTTAGCACTCACTAATTTCCCTAAACAGCGGTTGTTCTTATCGGCTCATTAAGGAAATATTTTCGTATAATCACTTCAGCAGATAACAGCAATCAGTAAATAATCTCAATGTCACTGAAAAAGAGTTAAACACAAAATTAGAGCACTATTTATTTAAGCAGCTTATCATACTCGCGTGAAACTGATTTGGGTTAAGAGGTTTGTTGGGCAGTGTGTGATAAAGATTGTACTCATTAATTACACTAGACAACAGGTAGGGGGAAAATGTCACCTGTATTCAGACTGCCTGCGATCAGATTAAGCAAATGTAAATACGGAATTCATATAAACCTGATTGCATACTTTTAGGTGCTAAAAAATGAAGAGATACGAATATTAATATGTAAAATCAAGCGCCTAAAAATATTTATATAAAAATATTTTTAAATATTTTCAGCTTCTGTTTTATAAATTATAATTTTAAAAGAGAATCGAGTTTTGCGCAGTGGGTCGCAATTTTGTTTTATTTTTTATATTCATTTTATTTTATTTAACTTTTTTCTTTCTTTCATTCTTCTTTTTTTACTTTATTTTAATTCAACTTATTTTATTTTGGTTTATTTTGATTATTTTGTTTTCTTTATATTTCCTATTACTATTACTTTTCTATTAATTTTTATATGAGTTTTATTTTATTATCTTTTATTTAAATTTACTTTTTATTTTTATTCTTTATCTTATTTTCTTTTATTTTATTTTATTTTATTTTATTTTATTTTATTTTATTTTATTTTATTTTATTTTATTTTATTTTATTTTATTTTATTTTATTTTATTTTATTTTATTTTATTTTATTTTATTTTATTTTATTTTATTTTATTTTATTTTATTTTATTTTATTTTATTTCTTTATTTAATTTAATTTTTTTATCATTTTATTTTACTTTATTTCCTTTAATTTTTATTTCACTATTTTATTTTTTTATTTTATTTAATATTTTTTTATTACTTTTTTATTTTATTTTATTTGATTTTAACAGTTGTTGTTTTTGCCGGCTTTTGGTCAATTTGGGTACACAATGGTAAACGTCTTCAGGCCAGAATTTATTTACACGTCCACACTATGTGATGGAGTTGTGTACAGTATGAAATATATTCGTGAAAAAAGAACACAAATGAGTTTTTATTTTCAAACTGACCTAAAGCCGGCAAAAACAACAATTGTTAAAATGAAAGGTCGCAAAATACACAAATTTATTTTATTTTATTTAATTTTACTTTATTTTATATATATTTTATATATATACCACCTTATAATGTGTATGTCATTTTATTTTTTATGAATATGCGGGATAATTTTTTAATTTTATAATTTTTTTTTATTGTATTTTATTTTATTTTTGTTACGTTTCTTGTTACTTGAAATTATTTGATTTTATTCTTTTTTTTCTTTTTTTCTTTTTTTTTCTTTTTTTCTTTTTTATGTTGTTTTTTATTTCATTTATTTTATTTAATTTTAATATTTTTTCACTTCATTTTATTTTATTTCATTTGTTTCATTTCTTTCTTTTCTCTTTTTTTTAATTATTATTTTTATTTTTTTAATTATTATTTTTATTTTATTTTGATTTGTTTTCATTTTATTTTACTTTATTTTCTTTCATTCTATTTTATTTTGGATTATTTTTTTTTTCTTTTTAATTTTTTTTATTTTTTTTTTTTTGTTTTTATTTTTTTTTTCATTTATTATATTTTGTTTCTTTTATTATCATTTTTTTATTTTTATTTTTTTATTTTTCTATTCTTTGTTATTTTTTTAATTACTCAATTAATTATACATTTTTTTTTTAATTTGCATCATTTTTTTATGTTTTATTTTTTTATTTTATTGTTATTTTCGTTTATTTATTTTTTTGTTTCATTTTATTTAATTCATTTCATTTTTTTTATTTTAATTTGGTTAATTTTATGACAGCTACCTAGAGATATTAAGAACTGCGTTACCAAAAATGCATTGACCGAAAATGTTGCCAACCCCAAAGCGAAACAAGCAACACAGCAATGAATTAACGGAAACGGAAATGCACTTTAAGCGAAAACTGCTGTTGATTCCTAACCCCACTTTCTATGTATACCTACAGACAATTCAGCAAATTAGTGAAGCAAACGGAAGTTGTGTGCGCTCATTTGCAAATCTAAACTTCGCTGCTAATGCGATTAAAAACACATATAGTTAAACACGTACATATATAGAAACACATATTTATAGACCACACCCACACATTAACATATTCGAAGTTATCCCGCCAACTGAGCAAAGTTGAATACCAACTTAAATGCTCTTTAATGCATAGAGATTTGCCTAGAATATTATGCATGCCTTCGCATTGGGTTGCTGTTGGAGTTTTGCGTACAAGACTACTGTGGGGCGTTTTGTAGAAACTTGTCTCATAATAATTGTGTTGGCAATGGAAAGAGCTACATACATAAGTATAAATTTTATTCCATATTTCTTTAAAATATTCCACAGTGCAGCAGTGGCAGCGCTGCTTAAATGATTGCCAATTGATGGCGTTGCTAATTGCTGGCATTTTGCCGGTAAATAGACCACACACAAAAAAAGAGCAGGTGCCTACTGAAATGAAGCAACACACACATCCACTAAGGTTCTGTGTAGTTGTGAGTGTGTTTGCAGGTACTACATGGCGTATGAGTGCTTTTGCTAAGGCGGACTCCTGTGTGGCAAGTGAAATAGAAGAAATGCTCTTCAAAAAAAAACTTGTGATGTTTTTTTTTTCAATTGGACAGCATTTCAACGATTTGCTGATTATGGTCATTAGCGCATTTGTTGAATAGAAGTCTAATGAGTTGAGTGTATGCCTAATGCGTTTAAAGGAAATTAAGATTTTAATTGGTTATGAAGAAAAAGAGGATGTATATTTATAAAAAAATAATGAAATCTGCTATGTCCGAAAGCGTACCACAAATAGCGAAAACCCTCAATAAATTTTAGGTTATTTTTCTTGAACTCGTGGATAACTGAGCTCCAAGGTAATACATAATCATTACTTATTATCGAGCACTTACCCAATCTGCTGTCATTCTTTTTTCGCACTCGAAGGCATATTGTGCATGATTTTATACACTGAAAATTAGAGAAGAAGAAGCATCAGTACAGTATTTATTTTGAATACAAATTCATTGCAACTTACATCATAAATATGCCTTATAATTTCCGCATACGAGATATTTTCCAAAGTCCGACCGTTAACCTCGAGTATCTCATCGCCCACTTCCAGATTATCGCGATCGGGCGGTGAGCCATATAATTTAATTTTACCCTCAACATTTTTAACTAAAATAATAACGTAGCCCGATAATTCGACAACTTGTTGCTGTAAAGAGAGAAAAGAAGAGAGTTGGATTATTTAGAAGAAAATGAAAATGTGGTAATAAAGTTATTAACTTAAATGAGCGCATGGTTTTAAACAAATTTTAATAATTAATTAAATTCTTATAGCTCATTAGGAGATGGTTTTAACATGGTTGTCGAAATAAACAACAACAACAGCTATAAGTTTTGTGAGAGTAACCTTATATCTACATCGGTATGTACATATATCGTTTCAAAAGCAGAAGCAACGCAGCATGCTTTTGGGCTTTCGTAATGAAACCATAAACTACTTAATGGGCTTAAGCGCGTGTGTGTGCGCCATTGCGTATGAGTAACAATCATTAAAACTGAATGTGGATATATGTGGGGGTATATTAATGCACGCATACAGCGTATGCCATACCCAGAGGTGCAAACAATCAGTACCCCAAGGTCTGGTTTTCATTAGGTCAAACCTTGACAAATTCTATCGACTTTATCGATGTAAACAACCAAATCTCGATAAAGTCGATGAAATTTGACACCATTTGACCTAAAAAAACCTGCCTTAACAAACAATAAATTCAATTAAAAATATAAAATGAAATAAAATAAAATAAAATAAAATAAAATAAAATAAAATAAAATAAAATAAAATAAAATAAAATAAAATAAAATAAAATAAAATAAAATAAAATAAAATAAAATAAAATAAAATAAAATAAAATAAAATAAAATAAAATAAAATAAAATAAAATAAAATAAAATAAAATAAAATAAAATAAAATAAAATAAAATAAAATAAAATAAAATAAAATAAAATAAAATAAAATAAAATAAAATAAAATAAAATAAAATAAAATAAAATAAAATAAAATAAAATAAAATAAAATAAAATAAAATAAAATAAAATAAAATAAAATAAAATAAAATAAAATAAAATAAAATAAAATAAAATAAAATAAAATAAAATAAAATAAAATAAAATAAAATAAAATAAAATAAAATAAAATAAAATAAAATAAAATAAAATAAAATAAAAGAAAATAAAATAAAATAAAATAAAATAAAATAAAATAAAATAAAATAAACAAAAATAAAATAAAATAAAATAAAATAAAATAAAATAAAAAAAAAAAAAAAAAAACTAATGGCGGCGATATACCTACAGGTTATCATCATAACCTCTAACGAGATTTTTAGCCGAGCTTCTCTTTCCAACTTGTGGTGTGTTGCTTTTTGAGTTTTTCCTACAAGTTGGCGGGACCTACAGTTTTTTGCCGACTCCGAACGGCACTTGCAAAGCAAATGAATTTTTTGCTGAGAAGCTTCTCATGGCAGAAATACACCCGGAGAGTTTGCCAAACTACTGCCGAGGGGCGACCCCGTTTTAGAAAAATTCTTTTTCTAAATAATTTTTGATGTTACTTTTGCCGGGCATCGAACCGCCACGACTTGGTGTAGAAGGCCGAACACTTAACCGCTACACCACGGCGGCCACCGCAATAAATAAAATAAAATAAAATAAAATAAAATAAAATAAAATAAAATAAAATAAAATAAAATAAAATAAAATAAAATAAAATAAAATAAAATAAAATAAAATAAAATAAAATAAAATAAAATAAAATAAAATAAAATAAAATAAAATAAAATAAAATAAAATAAAATAAAATAAAATAAAATAAAATAAAATAAAATAAAATAAAATAAAATAAAATAAAATAAAATAAAATAAAATAAAATAAAATAAAATAAAATAAAATAAAATAAAATAAAATAAAATAAAATAAAATAAAATAAAATAAAATAAAATAAAATAAAATAAAATAAAATAAAATAAAATAAAATAAAATAAAATAAAATAAAATAAAATGAAATAAAAAAAATAAAAAAAACAAAATAAAATAAAAAATAAAATGAAATAAAAAAAATAAAATAAAATAAAATAAATAATAAAATAAAATAAAATAAAATGAAATAAAATAAAATAAATAATAAAATAAAATAAAATAAAATGAAATAAAATAAAGTAAAATAAAATAAAATAAAATAAAATAAAATAAAATAAAATAAAATAAAATAAAATAAAATAAAATAAAATAAAATAAAATAAAATAAAATAAAATAAAATAAAATAAAATAAAATAAAATAAAATAAAATGAAATGAAATGAAATAAAAAAAAAAATAAAATAAAATAAATTAAAATATTCTTTGATATTTCACTGCTGGGTACTAGCTCCGTAAATTTGTTTGTGTTCATGTGTGCGTAGACTGCTTGGCCGAAAATTAGTTCAATTTCTATTATATAATCATACTATTCACTCTTCAACGTTTATCAACAATAACTATGTTAACTTCAGTAAATGGCTGTACCATCCTTTGTCATCATTATTCTATTTACTTTTAGCACTTCAAAAACATTAAAAGGCAATGGAAATAAAAGCCAAGCAAACAAAGTAATCAACAACAACAAAAGAATGATGCTAAAGAATGCTGCAAAGCAAATTAATTTGAGCTGAAATAACAAAAAACAAATAAAAAGAAATTTTAATGTGGCACAAAGAGGAAGACAAGCCGAGCAGTTACGAGTAAATGCTGGACATTTACTGTGTTGCCATAAAGAAGTAATATGTATATTTGTATGTTTTTAGTTTGGTGGTTTGACTGTGATTGTTGCTTCCATTAAATGCAGCCAACATTCTACATACATAGTTAGCTAAAGCAAACATTGAAAAGAGTAGCAAACACTAATTGCCTGCTGAGCACATCAAGGCAATTTTGCAAGTAACTGGCGATAGACAACAAGCCACAGTTAAAAAAGAAGAGCAATAGTAACAACAAACACCATAGCAGCAACGATTGGACAATTAGCAATACTTGGCTGCGCCATATTGTTACAATCACACCAACAACGACGTCAATGTAGTGGATACAGCACAAACTTTGTGGTAGGTTATTTATAACCAAAAGATGCCATCCACTCCAGAGGCCAAAGCAGAAATACATCGAAGCATGAAAATTCGAGGTGTGCAAAGCAGACACCAAGGTGAAATAATGAAAGATCATGAAATGTGCATGAAATAGGTACACTATTTCTTAAGCCGGTATGGAACTTGCCTTGTTGTAAGATCGACTTAATTATGCCCCATTGACGATTAGCGCAGGATGCGCTTATGCGATTCTTCAAGTCTGGGACTTAGTACTATTTTGCATGCCCGAGCTAAACAGCCACCAGATTGCCTGTAGCAGTCTTAGCCAAAAGGGGGTTGGGTGCTTAAATTTATTGGGAACAAATCTGACATCGGACAAACAGTTATGTACCTAGTTGACTACTTAGATTTTTTGCACATCGTGGCCTACTGGTATAGCACAAATTCGGTTAGTTGAACCTTCAAATTTGTATAAAAACCCCTCAGCGGTCAAGATGGATGTAAAAAATTAAAACGAGCCAAAAAATGGAAAGTTTAGCAGAGATAATGCAGCTACAAAAGTCATTAAAACAACAATAAAACTTTATAATTACGACAGCTAAGCGAAGAAAAGACCAGAAAAACAGCTGTGGCAAAACACGGAAATAACGGCAAAGGCGGATATGGAAGTAAGTGTCAACTGCCGGAAAAGAAAAATACTTAGCAAAGCATATGGAAGAGGTAAAAGGTCAACGCGTACCGAAATTTATGATGTAAGTGAGAGGGACGTAGGAGGGGGCTGTAAGTTAGTGAATTACATAGTACAGAAGTTCGTTGAGCAAAAGATAAAAGCGCGGCAGATAAAAGCGATAAAAAGTGAATTATGCAGCAGTCAGCATTAAACTCGAAACTGACTGAATTTAAAAACAAAGGACAACAACAAAGCACAAACTTACTAAAATTGCTAATCTAAAAATATGAAAGCAAACAAAAGGCAAAACACATTCAACATCCGCAGAACAAAAGGTGGAGCACGTTAAACGGCGTAGCAAAAAGAAAACGGCGGCGCCAGCAACAAATGTGAGCGTAAAAAAGGACTCCAAAATGGTCTGAAAGCTTGCCAAGTGGCAGAAAAGTAGGTGGCGCTCGACAAATCAACAAAAGCAAATCACTTCGACTAACAACGACAATGCCAAGTCTTAGAACGAATGGGCAAACAAAAACAAGAACAAGCAACAATTGCTGCTGCTGCCGCAAGAAAACAAATCACGAAAGGCGTAGCAGAAGAAAGAGGCAGCTAAACAATGCAAAGTGCTAAACGATTGTGTGGCGAAGAAGGTGGTGCTGAGGAGCTCTGAGTGAGTTGGTGACGAGGTGTGTGTGCGGGCCAACTTTGCACGCGTGAGGGAAATAGAGTACGACTGGGGTGCTGTTGCATTCACATAAACAGCTGCTAAGGTCTTTTTAAGGCCAAATGCATTGCACAACTGTTTTCCTAACGAGGTGATTGTTGTTCCTGTTGCTGCCGCCGTCACTGTTGCTAGCCGTGTCCTCGCAATGTGTCAAGAAATGTTTACAACTCTACAAGCCTTGCCCATCACCATCTCTAACAGGCACACAGCAGGCATAGAGCGCGGATTTTAGAGAGGGCAGGGTACCGCAATTACCTTTCTGGTTAAAATAACTAGGCGCACTAAATTATTTTCACAGATTTTGTTTCAACATGAATTATGTTAAATTAACAAGGAGTGTTCTGGTTAGTTAACATGAGATACTGTTAGTTTATCCAGACAGATATACTTGTTTTAACAAGAAGACATGTTAATTTAATAGTAATAAATGTTAATTTAACCGGATGTCATGTTATTTTAATAGGAAGTCATGCTAGTTTAACCAGACTTAGAATTAATTGAACGGAAAGTCATGTTTATTGAACAAGAATCATGTTGATTTACAAGGAACCTATGTTAATGTAACAGAATTTCATAACACGTTAACATGAAGTGATGATAATTTAACAGGAAGTCATTTTAATTTAACAGGAAGTTATGTTTTTTTAAAACGAGTCGTGTTTATTTACAAGTAAATCGTATTTATTTAATATAATTTAGCAGGAGGTCATGTTAATTTAATAGGACAGCTCGCTTGTGAAAGTTATATGTGGCTAGGCCTTCTAGGGAAAATTAATTAAGAATGTCGGAGTTTGGGTACAGTAGTCTAGTCCACTGCTCCCTCCGTAGCCCATATAGCTCTGTTATCCACTTTTGCAGCACTCTGTCGAAATAGTAGACGCATATTAGAAATAAGAAGAGTAAACTTTGCAATACAACAAACATTAAGCAACAAGGCTCGATGGTTCTTAGCGAAAGTGTGGCTCTTAAGTCCAAAACGTTTAGCAAGTTCGTTGCCACAATGCACTTGGAGAGCGCCGTAGGCCACCTCCTCCCCCTTCCATCTTTCCCAACCGCACTGAACCATCACCACTGGTTTAGCATAACTAAAATCATTGCTATCGTCGCCTGCATTTTAAATATTCTTGTCGCACGGTAGGTGTCGCTCTTGATTGCTACCTCGTGGTGCTGCCTGGCACACTTTCAAATGCAATTGTTATTGTTGTTGCTACAATTGCACTTGTTGTACTTTGCTCTCATTGTTATATGCCATTTGTGGCATTGGTCTTTGTTGTTGTCATTGTTGTTGCCTGTGCCTGCAGTAGAGTAGGTCTTTAGCACATTGCATTTGTATGCCCATTGAAGCGCGTCCTTGATGCTCATTGTTTTGTAGGTTGTCGCTCGTGCCGTTTTGTTTATTTGTCCTCTGGCCGCTGCTGCTGTGGTTTGTCTATGTTTGGCTGTGTGTGGGTGTATGTGAGTGTGTTTTGCTGAATGGGACATGCGGGTGGGCACAGTACCATAAAAGATAGCACTGAGCTGAAGGCTAAGCCTTGCCTGCCACGATGGTTGGGACTAAGCGCATTATATAAATGTGTGTGTGTGTGTGTGTGTGTGTCTATGCGTGCATTTGTTCGCTCACATGTTCGTGTCATTTTTATGCGACTTCACACTTCTTCCACGCCCACTTTATTGATGTCAACAATGCAAACATCGCGTGCAGCCACTCAACCTGCTGACATTTAAGTTGACTCGTCCACAATTTGTGCTCGCTGTTCTTGTTAGTTTTGCGCGTACTCCCACTAAATTGTATGGTTTAGTGTCAGGGATTTTTTTACAAGTTTGTCCTTAAATAAAGATCAAAAATATGAACGAATAAATTTTGTCTGATGCTTTTGATTTCTAGTTTCTCTTCCTTTTTGTGGCTGCTGTTGAATGGTTATAGTGGATTGTAGGCAGGAACACTCCCAGAAGATTTGGAGAGTGTTACAGATATTCACAGTCCTTTGCTGTAATAAGTCTGCTACACGCAGAATAATTTTACAACTTTTTTGGAGTAGACGAGAATACGTGGAAGCAGGAGTTACTTTTATTTAACTGAAGGTCGGTTTAATTCAACCGTACGTCACATGAATTGAATGGGAAGTCCCGTTAATTTAACCGGAGTCATGTTAATTTAACAGGATTTCATATTAATTTAATTGGCGGGCGTGTTGATTAACCTGGAGTCATGTTAATTTCTAATAAAGTCGTGTTAATTTACAATGAAGCCGTGTTAATTATACAGACGTCATATTAATTTAACAGAAAGTCATATTACCTTAACAGGTGTATGTTAATTTAACAGGAAGTCATATTATTTTAACATAAGTCTCTTAATTTAACAGGAAATTATGTTAATTCAACCGAATTCATACTAATTTATCAGAAGGTGGTGTTTATTTTGACAGGAAGTCCTTAATTTAACAGGAAGCGGTATTAATTCAACAAGAATCATGTTAATTTAACAGGAGCCGTGTTATTTTAAGAGGACTTCGTGTTTATCTGACAAAAATATAAGCGGTAGTTTTGAAAAATAGTAACCTGAAAAAATTTTGATTTTACACGCAAGTTCTGCTGAATGTACGATCCGATAGTAGCGCCGATTTGTTTCACTCCTTGAACTTTAACACGAGTATGTATTCTCAAAGTCCCTAACCCGACGTGGATGATCTCGGCTTTTATCAGAGCTATTACGCTAACTCAGCAGGACTCGATCTTTGAGGCTCTGCCGAAAGCCTCTTGCAAAGGTAATGAATTTTGTTGGGAAAAGAAACTTCACTGAAGCCAACTGACAAACAAGCCATAAATTTCACACTGAAGCCAGGCCACGTGCGGACTGCGATGTGTTAAGCGAATCGCGAAGCAAAATACATATATGAAAAATTTAAGCCAAACAAAACAGAGATAAAAAACTGTCTCAATTTATGGAAATAATTTTAAAAACAACAACAACAACAACCCACAGCAATTATTTAAGCAATTGACATTTCCAAAACGAGACTTTGCGCAGAGCACAGCCACAGCAGCGTGTGGAAGGAAATAGCAAAATAACAAATACGCACACACAAACACACTTGGGAGCTTCAGCACACGATTTAGTGCGAATCTATCAAAAAAAAAAAAAAATGAATGTATTTGTGCTCGCGTCTGCTTATTAGAAAAAGAAGTGTACTCTCGAACCAAAACTGTCAGCTCGAATAAGTGTTCGAGTAACACGCGCGCGATAAAATAAAAACGAGTAAAAAGCGCCGCTGCTTTGTAGGTGCTGCCTCCCTACAACTGCGTGCAGACAGCAGCTTGTGTCACTAAAAATTCTCGCATGTTAGCCAACCTTAATGGTAGTAAATAAAAAAATTGGTAGACGCTTGGCGCTCTTTCACTCGTATGCACATAGCATTTTCGCATGTGCAGCAGCTGCTTCCACTTAACATTAAAGCTAATTGCCATCGCTGGCTTTTGACAAAGTGAGTGGCTAGTTTCGATTGCGTATACACACGCATACAGCGCACAAAAAGCGCGAGGAAGCAGAGGATTACGTGTTCTCGGTACGGCGATAGCGCAACTATTTCCACTATTCATCTTACAAACTTTTTTGTTGTTTTGATTTTTTGTACATTTTCTATTTATCTCCTTTGTCATATTTTGCTTTTATTTAATACACGCTGAAGTGTGGGTGGGTTCCCATTGTCAGCCATAAGCATGTTGTTGTCGCTTTTCTTCGTCTACTGTCGCCGCGATGCCTAGTTAGTTTTAAGATACGTCTTCGTCAAATATGTGCGTGTTGGTGTGCGGGGTGGGGGTGTGTGTTTGACTCGTGCGACATTTATTTGCCATTTTTTGTATACCCAGATGTGGTAGCAGAGTCAAAATACTCAACTATAACTATATGTAAATCAATTCCAAAAAAGTGCGTTCTTTTTCGAAGCCGAAAAAATGCAAAAGAAATATTTAATTTGGAAAACTTTCTTTTTCCTCTACAGCCAACGGAAGATGATAACTGAAAAGTGAAATTTCTGAAAATAGATACATCTGTTTTTTCGATGTCGAACATTTCGAACTTTCTAAAAAATTCAAAATATGAAGCACTGCTTTCTTCCCAGCAAACCAAATTTATTTGTTGAAATGTGCAAAATCTGGAAACAAAAAGCATCATTTTTGGTCTCGAAAACTTCGAAGATAACATGGATATGAAAAAACTGCTGCGTTTCGGCTCAGCAATCGAAACTACGACTGCTTTTCGATATCGAAAAATTCGAATACAATAATTTTTTTTTAATTTAAATGGGTTTCCTCGCTTCGCCATTACAATTATTATTTATTTAAATTGAAATTTCGAAAACAACCACCGAAAAGTTTGGATATTGAAAACTTTCGAAAGTGATAGATGTAAAAACTTTTAAACAATAATAAAAAAAAATACTACACATAATTTTTTATTTTATTTAATAGAATTAAACGACACTGTGCCCTTCAAAGCAGAGCTGAATCTCAGGCACTACAAACGACATATTTTTTATACATAAGTATATAACCAGCAACTGGGTATACATGGCGCGGCTTTAATCAAATTCACGCTTTTTGTGTTTTTTTTTTTTGCTTTTTAGTTAGTATTTCCTCTAATCGCAGCCATTACTTTCGACTCTTTGAAAAGGTCTCTCAGGAAAAATGACAGTAATTATGCTTTGTTGAGCTTATTTTCGCACGCAAAGCGCCGTCGAATGGATTAGTGCGTGCTGAGTGCGGAAAGGGCGTCATGGGGGAACGTGATTTTATGGGAAAATAAAAGCCTCAAACGGCTTTGTAATTAAAAGAGCTTAAGCGGTGCTGGGGACTAAATTTAAAAAAAAAAAAAAAACTTTCCAACGCATACATGCTGCAACAAAAACAACAAAAACGTGCTGAATGAATGTCACACCAGCGTTGTTGTTGTTTTTTATTATTCATTCATTCAATGTCATTGGTGAGAATCTCTCTCTGTGCCTCTAAGTAGCGTCTGCTTAGAAGGATTGTTAGACTACACGTCCTTTTGATAATTTCAATACAAGCAGCCGCAACGACTTCGCATTGAAATACTTATTTAGTCTGTAACAGTTGTTGTTATTGTTATTGTTGTTACCGGTGCTCTACTAAACCGTTGACCATGAGTTGTTTGCCATTTCCGCTATGTCCCTAAGCCACCTTGTCTCTAATTTCCGTCACTATGTAATACATACAAACAAAAGTCTACACTAACGAGTAAAAATGAGCTACGAGCCTTTTTGCGAGAGTGCACGCCTAAAAATAGGCAAACGAAGTTGTAGCCGAACAGTTGACCCAGTGCCACGCGGCAGGAGAGCACAGCTGCTGTATGAGAGAAGCTGATATATATGTAAGTGAGCGCCACCGCCGTATCAACTGACCAGCATCAGCTGTCCCCAAAGCAAGTAAAAGTACAAACAAGCTGTGATGTGAGTAGTTGCGTTTGCTTATCGAAATTTAACCACTCTACAAACTTTTTGCACATTTTTTTATTTCTTTGTTGGCACTTCAACACCACGATTTCGCATCGACTCGCTGCTTTTCTCTACATACTTTCACTTTTATTCGCTCGTCCGCCCACCTGCTAGCCTCCTACCCACTTCTGTGTGTCATGCGCACTCGCACAATTTAAGGATGCGAATAAATATACCGCACAAATGAAATTCGGCAAGAAAAGGAACAAAAACACCCAAAGCGAAAACTCTAGTCTCGAAGTGGCAAAAAGCTGCCGCATGTGCTGCTGCAGCGCTGTTTAAGACGCAGATCTAAAGGTTTTTGCAGCAGCAGCGTGCGTATACGCAGCCTCAGCATTCGTAAGTTTTTCGCAATTTTGTCGTTTCTGTTGGACGTTGCTGCTTTTATTACTATCTGCTACAAAAACAACAGTAACTAATATACTTTTTGAAGGCGCGGCGAGTTGAGTACGAAAAAAGGAGCTTTATTCTTAATGAAAGTTGACGAGCTGAGTGAGGCAGAGGAGAAGCAAGAGGTTTAAAAAAACTCTCGAGTCGCGCGTTTCTGCTGCTAATTCTGCACGCATTTTTTAATTGGTTTAAAATATTCCTCCTTTGAATGGTGGCAGAGAAAAGCGATTCGAGATGCGAGTGACAAAGTTGGATGATTTGAAAGTTAGGTGCAAGACCTGACTTTTTCTGGAAGATGGAAATCTATAAAACATTTGTCGCTTGCTTAATCGTGAAAAGATGTTTACTTAGAAAACCTCATATTTGTAATGAGATTGTTAGAAACTTATGTGAACCATCACAGCGTGCGCCAGAGTTTTTATCATCTGGAAAAATGCACATCACCTGTATCTGATATTTACGTAACATTCGGCTGATTTTTGTTTATGTGTGTTTCTGCTATCTGGCGAGAAATATCGGTGTCCGTAGGAGCGCAAGCCTTAAATACGCTTTTTGTCTATATTTCGACACTAGCGCCACCTAGCAAGTAATTTTTTAGATACTTATATTAGTAATATATATACCAAATCGGACTATAAATGCGATTTTTGAAATCAAGCGACCGGCGCGCCACCTATTATAGTTTTTTTTTGTCATATACTTTGTTGCCGAAACCTGAAGGTTCTATCTCAGCGGGAAGTTAGTTCAATATGGGCGTAGAAAACTATACGATGAAGAAAATTTCAAGATCCTAGCTCAACGGGAAGTTAGTTGAAAAAAACGAGTTTAACGACATCGAATGCAGACATTCGCATTTCTTAAATAGAGAAACTCACGCGCCACCTAGCGGTCCAACTTTTTTTTAACTTTTTAACATACTTAGCGTTTTTTTTTTAAGATGTATTTTTAATGTTCCGAATTTTATACAAATCGCCCCATAAATGCGATTTTTGTCAAATAGAGCGACTTACGTTTCATCAGGATTTTTTTTTGGTTTATATTGCATTGTCGCCATTGTGAACGAAAGTTAAAAAATTGCCGTCGTTTTTTAGCTGGTTGAGAATTATAAGGGACAGCAAATGAAAGATTTTCTTACTTGAATAACTAGATGTTACTCATACGCCATGTATAACCTGTAACCTATAGGAAAAGCGCTATAATTGAAGCATCATCAGCAACACGGTTGTAGGTGACAAAAACAAAAAATGGTTCAGGAAGGCAAAAAACCCTTTTTGTCAAGAACGTTTTTCCGTTGCCTACTAACCATTCCTTCGAAACTCAAAACTCCGAAGAAATCACTAAAGTTATCGTAATTCAGTAGATAGTTTCCATAAATTTGGTGAATTCTATCGAGTTTTCCCCTTGCTAATAGGACTCATAATTTCGACAAATTTAGTGGTTGACCAATGTGTGAGAGCTATTTTAAAAGGAATATGCAAAAAAATCGGTTTTAAAAAAACTGTCAACTTACAACGATATTCCCGATGATGCTTCAGTTGCAAAATTTTAGGATACACACAATTATTTTTGCTAGAAAACATATGGTTATGCAGTTTACTAACATACTTTTGTAATTCCAATATCAATTAGAAATTCATATTGATATGTTTGCCCCCAATCACCTATCCATCACACCAATAAACGTTCAAACATTTCACAAATCATTCATTTTCACCTACCAATTGTCACTCAATTACAATTCTTAATTTAAACAGTTATGCATGTCGTCCCTAATCCCTAATCTCACAATTACACTGACAATTGAACTGTCATAACAGTTGACGCCCTCTCCTCTCTGGCATCACTTACGCTCGACGACTGCTCCATGAAAGTCATTCAAGTCAGTTAAACCATTATTGGTCATTTGAGTGAAAAATGCAAAGCTTCAATGATTTGGTGAATGATGAAGTTTACAGTTGACGCCTTCCCGCTAACAGAACATTTCAAATAATTCGGTTTGACTGACACACAGACGATTGCACGACAGTTCACTGCAAGCATTTATGGCTGACTAACAAAAGAGCGATTCAAACACACAAACACAAATCGTACAAACAAACAAATAAGACCAGGCGCATAGGCCACTCACTTAATGTATTATTGGTCGTTTGAATGTAAAGTGGCTTTAAGTGTGTTTGTGTGTGTGTGTGACTGTTTATGTTCATGTTGAGATATGCCTATATTGTAAACCACATAAACCATTCGAATAATACAAAAACAACAATGAGAGTGCGAATAACCAAGTGTCCATTTCGAGTCAATAGAGCTGAGAGGGCAAACAAATATTGAATTTGTGCTATAACAATAACAACTTCATTGGCCCTTTGAATGTATTATACTGCTTTATGTTAGCAAAAGCAATAAAAACAACTGTGTGAAAGTGTTACAACCCAACAAACATTTAGGCTTGATTTACGTTTGATCTTAAGTTGAGAACTGAGGGGCTTCTCAAACCTCAAGCATTTATTCTCAACACCGAAAAAAACTTGAGAATGATAGCATTCTAAGCAAAGGGGGCATTTTTTTAAGCTCTTCAAATTTAATTCGAATATTAAAGGCTGGAGATTGGTGTATATATTGGATATCAATTTGAAAACTATAAAGTTATCAAAATATCTCAAAGCTGGAGTATACTTGGAGAATGATGATGGATAACAGCTTGAGAAATACAAAGTTATCAAAATATCTTTAAGGTTAAAGAAAATTGGAGAATTGTGGTGGATATCAACTTGAGAACTATACAGTTTTTCAAAGATTTGAGAAAAAGTTGAAAGATGTTTGCTGGGATTGCAAAAAATGCGATTTTTAAGCAGCGCGTCTAAAAGTAGGCCAATACCAATTGTATGCAACTGTGTGTTTATTTTATTTAATTTTTGTTTAATTTTTAATTTATTATTTTATTTTCTTTGATTTTATTTTATTTCATTTTATTTTATGGTTTATTTCACTATTTTTTTTCTTTACGTTTTCTTATTTTTTTCGGTTTTTTGTTTTTTTTTTTTTGTTTTTTTTTTTTTATTAGAGCGAGGAAAATCTTATGTATGTATCTCCTGGACGGATAACTTCCTCTGCAGATTAATCGCGCAATTTTTTGCAGGGTACGGATAAGCAAATAAATATAATAACATTGCACGTGTGAATTTGTTTTATTACGCCGCCAGGGAAAAATGCCTAAAATTTCCAATTGTATTTGCTTGTGCAACGAGGAAAGGCGCAAGGAAGTGTGGGCGTTGAAGTGTGACACAAAGAATCAGAAAGAAGGAGTGAATTGAAAAATAGCTAAGAGGCTCTTTTATTGCGACCAAAATAAACGCATTATTTATTTCTTTTTTTAATTCCAATTTTTTTAAGGCAATGTGGGGCAGAGCTTTTCCCCTTTATACTGCTTCTTCCCTTTTGTGGTGAATGTTAAACTGTTCGTTATATCAACTTTTTTTGCTAATCTTCAGGGTCATAGAAAATCTTCTATGTGGTGAAAAACGGGGTTCGATCGGATAAGCAGAACTTTAGTTTTTTCGAAAACGGCGATTTTCAAGTTTTGAAAACGGATAAATTTGCGAAATCTCAAAACCTATAGCGAATTTTGAGTTTTATAATCTACTGCACCTAGAATGCATACAGTTTTTAAAATTTTCAAATACAACGTGCAAGTGCTAAAAGTTCTCTAATTCGAGTGAAATTTGGAAAAAAAAAAAATTATTTCTTAACCAACAGCCTAGTACACATACATATATTCGAATTGGTGTACTCCTTCTCTCCTACGACACATTTTTCGTGCTCGGCAATGCTGGCGTTTCGACGATAAGCATTAAACAATAAAATCAAATTGTGTTAGTTGTTGAGCTAATCTACTTTTAGGAGTATTCACACCAAACGAATATGTATGTGGTTGCATGTGTTGCATTTGGGAAATGTAAATTGGACCAATGGGAAACGTGACGTTATAACAAACTTTTTAATACTTTTATTAAAGTTATCCGACCTTTGCAGTGAGCTTGACAGTTGGACCCTCTGAGAATATTGCTAGCACACCAATTATCAATACCGGACGAAAAGGATCACATCGAAAGGGATCCCGTTACCCTTCAAGCTTTCTAAGCTTTCAGTCCAAAACTAGAATGCTAGAGTCTTACAATCTCCAAAAATTTGATTCAACGTTACATACTTTTTAGCGCTCCTGACATTTTTTGGGAGATTTGGTCTGCGAGCGGTGTCATTTGGGTTTCTTATCCCAAGTTGATGTTCTTTCATCTGAATGGCTTATCTGGGTAACGTTTGAAAATATTCCTACTGGCCACTCGCTTTCCCAAACTCTTTTTCACTCTATCAACATCCACCACAGCGTGAAATTCCTTTTCATTTTCCCTTCGGCTAACCTAGCATTATTTGCACTATCCTCTTATAATATTTGTATGCGTGGATTCGTTGAAATCTCAATTATTTGCAAAGCTGCAGCAAAACCACAAATATTCGCCTGAAAGTATGCTATGAAATATTATTTACCCGCATTGTTTGATTGTTTTATGAGGCTTGTGGCGAATGCACACACGTCAAAGAAGTGAATAAGCTTTAGTGGGCGTAAGAGCTCCACAAGCAGACATGTTTGCAAATGTGTAATCCTCTGTAGATTCATAAATGTAACTAAGTATGATATGGAGATTGTTCCTATTTCCGTAATTTCCAAGAAAGTGCTTATTTTCATATCTCTTCTTAAGAAAACAACAAATCATAAAAACTAACTGCAGCAGGATTTTCTCTAAAAGTATGCAATTTTTTTTTTTTTCAAGTATAATACATTGTACTGAATGCTGCATACTTTAAGGCGATCCTTTTCAAGAATTTCTGGAAAATAAGTATCTTTAAAGTATTTGTTCCACTAAGAAACAATCATTACTCACCTTTCCCGACGACGAGATCGTTGATTGTGACGGTGTACCTGATGATTGTGCCGATAAAGCTGTACGTCCGCTACTATTTGCTTGCATCGCAGCTTGATGCACGTATACGGTCACAGGCACCTTTTAACTGCGTTTTGTCCGCGCTAACGATGACGTTTTTTGTCAAATGATTAACAATTAGGCAATCACAGTCACCAACTATATAGCGTCACGTCGTACAAGGCTTGTAGATATGGGCGTGGCAACAATGCACGCGCACTCTCTACACTTCCGATCACGTTTCTCGACTGCAAATCGAATCAGTTTGATAGAAAAACGCAAAATTAGAGGGCTATGCATTTTCTTGGGTATCTAATTTTATGTAAATTTTTTTGAAAATTGATTTTTAATATTTTTTTTATTAATTCGTTATTTGTATTTGTTTAGCATTTTTTAATTCGTATTACACTTCTACAATATTACTGCTCTTGATATTTTTTATACACTGTAAATTAAACATATTTTTATCAATGAACGAATATTTTTATATTTTTTTAACTCTGAGCGCTTTGAGTGGTGGCAGCGACGATCAAAATTCATCTCGGAATGTGAAGTATTTTAAATGCTCCAAGACCCTGGACAGTCTCCTTATTTTATTTTTTATTTTTTTATTTTTTTTTTTTGTTTTATTTATATTTTTTTTTACTTTACTTTTTTATTTTTTTTGTTTTACTTTACTTTTTTATTTTATTTTTTTTACTTTACTTTTTTATTTATTTTTTTTTCGTTTACTTTTTCATCTCATTTAATTTTTTTTTTTTTTGTTTATTTTATATTTGATTAATTTTTCCTTTTTTCTCTTTTTCAGTTTTTTTTGTTTTTATTTTAATTTATATAATTTTATTTCATTTCATTAATTTTTTATTTAACTTTTTTTTTAATTTAGGGTCATTCCAGCCAAATAAGGAAAAGTACAAAATTTTTGAAATGCCATAAATTCCCTCTACTCTGACAGAACTTTACATTAAAGGTATTTTTTTTTATCAAGAGTTAGGCTAACTAGTTGGATAGCTAAATTTTAGGGAACTGCATCGATAAAACTGAAAAACTTAAAAATTGTATCACAAAAAAAAACAGGAAAGTGTCCCACGAATCACACTCTTTAACCTTTGTAAAAAGTTCCTATATACAAATTGTAGTTCAAAGTTGAATTGTAAAGCTAAAATTCGTGTTCGTGCTCACAAAGATGTAACAAAGGGATTTTCGGTGTCCCACGAGTCACACTCATTTACGGAGTAGTTACAAAGACATGTCACGATGGAATGTCCCTTTATTTTATTCTAGTCTTATTCCATTTAATTATATTTCATTTGATTTTATGTCATTTATTTTAGTCGCAACAACTAAAACACCAAATTAAAATCCGCTTATGGGTCTCAAGATGAAGGCTTCAAATGTCTGCCACCAAGAATAGCGTCTACAAAGCGGAAACATCATTACAACTTTTCTACACTGCACTGGGCGAGCACACAAACCAAAGAGACTTTGATACATACATACGCACGAGACACTGCCCAGTCAGCAAAATCATCGTAAACGAGCTCGTTAACTGACGTTTTCTCGAAGAAAACTCTGATAAAATATCGTTTATGATATCCGTTTACGATTCGCCTACGAATCCGGTTTCGCTCTGAAATGTTTTTTGCCTACGATTGTCGTAAAAGTATCGAAAAAGCACTCGTATATGAATCTTTTTACGTCCGTTTTTTTATCGTAAATGTACTCGTAAACAATTAATTTTCGATAGAAAAACCGACTTTCTAGACTGCCTTACCGACTGATTTCAATGCGAAAAATAATACAAATAAACAAACCTAAATTTTAGGTATAAAGTTTTTTTATTAAATAATAAAATTGTGTACCTTTTTGCCAGCGTGTAAGTACATACTGATATTGGTTTACATATTAGGCATCACAACTTATAAATAGTGGGTCATACAACCCAGAGGGCATCCCGAGATCCCAGAATAGCAGCTACTTTCTCTGTCCCTTTTTCTTTTTCCGCAAATCCACCTTCCAGCACGCTAGTAATAATTTAAAAGATATATTTTATGTTATTTGTGTTTTTAATTAGATATTTTACAAGCATACTTACTTTTAAAATATCAGTTTGAAAATTTTCGTTCAAAATTTTTTGTTTGAAATTTTTTATTTTAATTTTTTTGTTTGACGTGACAGAAAATCTTCTTTTGTTATTGTTTTTTTATTCGAGAATAGCTCGTAAAACGCAATGTTCGTAAAATGTACGGTACCTTGCTGGCTGGGTGGCTGTCATACAGGATATGTTGAAGTAGTTTGCATACAAAAAAAATCACAAGCACTAAAACTAAAACTAAGCAACTGACAGCTGCGTGGTCATGTGACAATTGAAAGGACGAGAATGAGTGAGTGTGTTTGATGACATGGATGAATGGATGGATGGATGGACTGCTGATGAAGGGCGGATGCGAACCATTGATGAATAGTTAATAGAGTCCTGAAGCCGTCGGCGACGCGAGGCGGGAGTAGAGCTGTCTTTCAAAAGAAATGTGATGATGAGAAATCAATGGTCAATTGGACGTTTGAGGACAATAGTAAGACTTGGTTGGTCTTTTTCCGTAAGCGCACTTTGTCCTTGAATGTGTTGGCGAAATGCGTAAAATATTGTAAAGAAATTGAAAGCTTAGCTAAAGTTAACAATGGAAAGTACATGAGTGGATAGCAGTATGGGGTTGTAGTGGTGCTTTTTATTGCGATACAACGCTTTTTTTACTGTAGTTTCACAAAATGATGTAGTAAAAAGTTAGGTAGGAAAAAATTTTGGCTGTGATTATGGAGGGCGTATACGCAGCTTCAACCGATTGGAACAAAAATGTGAGAGTTCGGATTATATGCAAAAGGATACGCCTACAATTATTCACAGCAAACTCTTTTTATAAGAATCATTTGTTTTTAAATTTCCTACCACCTCAATAGACCCCACTAAGCGACTCCTGCAGCCTGTAGTGAAATTTTAAACCCACCCCCGATTGACCGAACTTCCCACTAACCGAAGCGTACCCTACAAAAATGCGAAGAACCCGAGATCAGTCGCAAAGGAGCAAGCGAGAAATGTCAGCTTTTATCTTTAAAGTCATCCCTTTTGCGTGAGTATGCCTATAAAGAGACTAATTGGTCTCATTTATGGCAAAACGGGTATTGTCGAACGGGTATCGTGCGTTCTCTTACGTGTACGGTCAGACAAGTTTATTTTTTAAAGCCTATAAGTATGCTACACAAATTAAAATTGAGTTAAGCCATAAAGAGACTAGCTGGGATCAATTGTAGACCACTGTGAACAAACCATTAATGTAAGAGTAGGTCGCCTCCCCGTTGGTGCACCCTGGGTAACGCTAAATGACCTACATGGCCTACACGGCTAGTTTCTTGTATCGCCGGTTCTACGAGAACGGTACCAGTACTTGTGCTGGACCCATCGTGCTGAAACGATCCGGGCCGTTTTCTTAAATCGACCCAGCCAAGAGCAATACACTCGGGGTGACCCTGTCTGACATTTAGGCAGGGCTACACCTCGCTACAACAACAACAACAACAACAACAACAACAACAACAACAACAACAACAACAACAGCGTCTTAATATTTTCGTTGACCACATCTGATCCCACCTGATAGACACTAGAAAACAGAAAAACGGGGTTTGCAGAGCGTTCAACTAGAGCTCTCTGTATAGCTATTCTCTATGGGGTTTCAGGCCGGGTAGAGACCGAATTAAGACTAAAATGTAATGTTGGTGTTTATTAAAAATAATTTAAGCGAAAGTAAAAAATAAATCGCAAACCTAGCCTTCAGAGACCATGAGAGGGTGAATAGTGGTAACGAATATCCACTGCGACTTAAGATAGGCTACAATTTTTTTACATTTCTTTGTAATGGTGTGTGTATTTGCACATGAGCGAGTGTGCGTGTTAACACATATTTAGTGGCCGTCCTTGTAATTTACACGCAAATGTGTGCGTGCTGAGAAATGCCACTTGTAGTGCTTTTAGTAGTTGCTATTGTAGTTGTTGTTAATAATTTAATAATTTTGCGGCGGCACAGCAGCCCTTGGCTTGTAAATCGAGTGTGTCTTGTTGTTGCCGTGTGGTTTTTAATTGATAGGGCAACATCGAAATGCAACAACAAAATGACAATTTAGTGTTCATTAGTATAAACGCCCCACGAAACCGCTAACTTCAAGCGTACAACGCCCCTTGAATGCCCTCACCACCCTCTAAAACCCACATTTGCGTGTCAAGGCAAACTATTCATACATATACACACAATCATGTCCATGCATACATACTATGGATATAAGTGTATATGTAAGCGAAAATTGCACGCTTTTTTAGTGGTTTATGTAAAAACATTATTGCCAAATTTTTTGCAAAATCATTGCCCGCAGCTGCAAAATGGTCACAAAATTTGGTTCTATAACCGCTTGCTACTTTTCTTGTGCTATCAAAACGACTAATTCTCTTGCCACACCAGCCGCCAACAGCAAACACACGCCGCTAAGTAGCCCGCCGAACAGCTGCGTACCGCTGTTGACTATCGAGCCTGTCGACTGCGCGTGGACCAACTGGCAAACTCTAGGTGGGTAGCTACACAGGGCGTGTGTGGAGGGCCGAGTCACAGCAATCTTTTTTCTTTTCTACACTCGTTTTTCACCGTCGTCGTTGTCACCACGCACCGCGCCCCCTCTCTGCTCAGTTTTCTTAGTTACACATAAGTGATTTTTCTTCTTCTTTCTGCTGCTACCTTTTTTCACATAGGACTTTTTGCTTGCATTAGATTGGAAATTTTCAAAATAAAATTTTGCACACAACTTTAATTTTTTAGCTATTTGCACTTGACCTTTCGCAAAACTTCACACACCCGCACATGCACAACGACCGAAACAACACAACGACCGAATTTTTTAGCGTTAATGCAAATTTTTTTATTTTAGAAAATTTTCCAAAATTTCTGTAAAAAAGCTATTGGAAAATATCGCACACGCGACGTCCTTTTCCATTTCGTGTACGATTTCGTTAAATTCCTGCGCGTTACTGAGCAAATTTTCATGGCACACAAAATTTTCACACCGCCGTCGCTGACAGCAGCATCCAACACGAACAGCCGGGACGAAGACAACTGGTTAAACAACTCAGCTGTGGGAGCAGCGTCTAATAGTCTCTCGTTGAGCAGGTTTAGAGTGAGAGGATACATAGGAAACTAAAGGATACATGCTCTTTGCTAAAGGTGATGTGGGAGTGCTTTGGAGATTTTGTAGAGTGCGCGCTCCAGGAGAGCATAGGTTTCTGAACATCCACCCACTTGGCTGGTACTCATGAGATGAAATTTTTGTAAGTTTCCCACAAGGATAATGTGGTAATAATTTTGCAAACAAATGTCAACAGTTGCTAAAGAAATTTTATAAAGGCATCTACACTTTGTAGTTAACCCTAGTTCGTCCGACGATTTTTATAACTCATTTGGGCCAACGCAGTCACGCGGGTGACTATATTTAATAAAAACTTCGTTTCTTTCCTGCTAATTATGAATAATTATTCCTGAAAAAGCGTTTCTTGATCAAAAATAGTAGCGAATCCAGCAGCTTTTTGACATTTAATTGAGAGAGAGAGCGCCAATTCGCTGCAAGTTATTGCTGTAGATTTTTCGTCCAGCAGAAACCAGCAAGCAGGAACAGCTGATCGGTGACATAGCAAAACAACAAAAAAAAAATTTAAATTCAAATTGTTAGCCAATCAGAAACGTAACTGATGTTTTGTCTGCAAGTTTCTGATGAACCCTGTTCGACGAAAAATTAGCAGAAATGAGATTTTGACAGATTTTTACAAGACTCTCTTCTGCTGACAGTTCTTTGCTGGAGATTTCAAGAAACAAAGCTATTATCAGCATCTGGTAACCTTATCAGCTGTTATATATACGCATATATATATTCATATCTGTATAGCTTCTGATTTGGTCACCCAGGTGACTACGTCGGCCAGAACAAGAAAACAATTTTTCAACTTCTAATATTGGCTATAAATAAATACGTTAAACTTTGTTTTGTGTTTTTTTCTACTTGAAATTCATTATTCTTAGATGTCAGGGAAAATAAGCTAACTGAGTTGATTAAAAATTGGTCTTTTCGTGCCTCAAATGTGAAATAGTCACCCGGGTGACTCGTCGGCCGAACTAGGGTTAAAAACTTTTCGAAATATGTATAGCTTTGTTTCTTTCCTGCTAATTATGAATAATTATTCCTAAAAAAGTGTTCTTTGAACAAATTAGCAGCGAATTCAGCAGCTTTTTGACATTTAATTGAGAGAGAGAGCGCCAATTCGCTGCTAGTTATTGCTGGAGATTTTTCGTCCAGCAGAAACCAGCAAGCAAGAACAGCTGATCGATGACATAGCAAAACAACAACAAAAAATGTAAATTCAAATTGTTAGCCAATCAGAAACGTAACAGCTGTTTTGTCTGCAAGTTTCTGCTGAACCCTGTTCGACGAAAAATTAGCAGAAATGAGATTTTGACAGCTTTCTAAAAGACTCTCTTCTGCTGACAGTTCTTTGCTGGAGATTTCAAGAAACATAGCTTATGTATATAAAAGCAAAGCAAAGTAAAGCCCCAATTACATACAACTTTTGCAGGATCCACTATCATACAAAGTTTGTGGAACGTAAAGCGAAGCGAGATTTTGGTAAATGCTCGAAAACGAGGCGCACGTCTGTCAACGTTTCACAAAGTTTTATGTAATTGGGGCTTAAGCGTTCAGCAGTACGTTGAAACAGCTGACAGCAAAGTAGACTGCGGGTGTTTAGGGTCGTATACATAAAGCTTTGTTAACCTCGCCTGACATTTGCTACTTCAAAACTTTGCGTCCAACTTCAGAGGTATGCTACAATGAACGCCTTGACGCTTCTCTTTTATACATTTGTTTTCGTTATTTTTTTCTTTGCATTCGTAGTGTTTTAGTTAATTTATTAATTTAATAGAGAAAAAATGAATTAATTATTATTTTCTCCAACATTTTATTCTTTAATTGAAGCAAAGTCATCAACATCTGATGGTCAAAGCAAGCAAAGCAAGCAAAATTTGAGAGTTTGCCAAATTTTAACCTTGCTTCAACTTTGAAGTCTCCAATTTGCCATGCTTCGTTTAAATACGTATACTGATCTTTTCTGTCAAAGTCAAAGTTTGAGGTAAAGCCAAAATAAAGTTTTATGTAACTGACCCATTTGTATGCGTAACAACACATACAACAGAGGCAGATAGAATTTGCAAAGCAAGCGTGCATTGGGCCAAAGCCTTTAAATTGTGAACGTGTGCCAGAAATGTGAGAAAATGCCAAACACAGAACCAATATTGCCACTCTTTTATAATCGTATCGCGTTGCATTTAGTTCAAAATGTATTCAACAAAGTGTGCTTGAATTTGACGTTGCTCTCAATCGGAAACAGAATAAATATTTTAACCCACTTGAAACAATTTTTTCCGTTTATAAACTTTTAGGAAAATTTGTAAATTAACTATTGTTTTAAATATTCAATATTTATATTTTACCTTTAATTCAAATAAGCAATACGAAAGAATATTCGGTAGCTAATTTAGAAGTATTTTATTGGTAGTGAAAAAAATTTCGGTGCCAGTGAAGAACGGTTGGAATTCAACTGTTTTGTTAGCTAAGGTAAGAAAACAGTAACCAAACATTTTTTACAAAAATCGCGGATGATATAAGATAAATTATTGCTAATATTAAAGAAGAGAAAATGATACCCAATTTACATATGGTGCACCATAAAGGATTAAATCATTTGTTTACATTCGTTTGGGATTATAGCCCCTTACAAGAGAAAATATTTAACTGTCAATCACACTTTGTTGAATACATTTTTATTTAGTTGCTGTTGGTGTCAGAATTTGTATGATAACTGCTAAAAATGCAAAATGTGGCTCAGCTTGAACAGGTTTTTGGAGGGGTTTTGCTAAAACTAATTCAATATTACTATTATTATTATTTATTTAGGGCCATTTGCATAAAAGCCGATAACGCCTAATCGGTGATTAACTTGACAGCTAACCATACAAAATACGTCAATTAAACTCCGGTTAGTCGTTATCGGCGTTTATGCAAGCGGCCCTTAGAGTCGACAATCACTTTCCGAAAAAATGTTATAGAAGAAATGCTCAAACATTTTGTGCGACCACCACTGTAAACAATTGTCAGAAAGTGGCAGCACTCAAAAGATCAGAATGGAGCCACAAAACGGAATTAATCAAAAAACGAGAAAAAGGTAAAACCGAGAAGCAGCAGCTCAGAACGAATAATGGCAAATGAGTTAAATTTGCACAAAAACGCGATAAATTCATAATTAAACTAATCGGAAACGTAACGAGTGCATATTAACAAATAAAAATAACTAAATTTTATAAATATTGCAATAAAAAAACGACGCGAAAACGAACGAAACCAAAGTGCTGCACATGAAGTTGTGAAAAATGTAATTTTTCTGGCTGCACGACGGCGAAGCAAAAAAATAGAAAAGGCGGAGATAGATAAAAATAAGAATCTTTGCTGGAATAATTATCCAAATTCGATCAATTTGGTAAAAAACAAAATTGCATACACGATTTATTGATATAAAAGCGACCTACGCAAAGGATCGCACAACACTTGCAAACGAAAATAAATAAATTAAAGGTATTCCATATACATACCAGCAAAATTATATATAGCAAGCAAAAGGCAATAAAAAACAAGACGACGACATATTCGAAGAAGAACAAGCACAAAAAGGAGTTGCGAATATAAAAAATTGAGTTTTTGCAGCACAGACAAACGGCGACAAGTTTTCCCCAACGAATTTGTGGCAGAAAGTTGTGTGATAAGCTAATTGCAGGAAAAACAGACAATTAAGGTGCTCAAGAAGACTGACAGCGTTCCACTCCAGGTAATAAATTCGCTATTGCTTGCAACGACGCAATACCCAGGATTTTGTAGATTGGTGCATTGTGTTGTGCATATTCCAACTACCCCAAAGCACCACCCACCCCCACCATCATCACATTCTGTGCACTGCGTGCTCAATGCTATTCCAATGGCATAGACCTTTGTCAGACATTTACCTTGTAATTTAACAATATTTGTAATGTTGATGCTCAGCAATGTATCGGGTTTTTCTTTTTCTTCCTTTACAACAGTTTGCGAGTCTTACGCCCCGATCGAATGGCCCATAAACGGAAGCAAGCAGCACTCGCTACACAAACACCATAGTCTAACGTTAGAGGACAATACACAGAGCAACTTCCGCTTGATAGCAAATTTATAATTTGTTTTCTTATTTTATGAGCACCTGTTAATCAATTAACTTTATATGCCTGCACACTGTTTGTCCATTAAGGATCACACTCTGCCTAAAGCCAAACCAATGCTCGCCATTAACGAAGATCAGCCACAACACCACACGGCAGCCACACAATCGACACAATTAAAACAACGCAATCATAGCGATGACAACAAAACGCATGCTACTACCAATGTCAGCAGCGCTGGTCAACAGCAGAAGCGTCAACAACAATCTATCAACAGCCAAAACAATAATAGCAGCGCACATGAGACGATGCAACTGCCACCTTTGCCAGACGGGCCGCTATGGACGGTGCTATACGATTATGATGCCAAAGGCGAAGATGAGCTGACATTGCGACGCGGTCAAATTGTTGTAGTGTTATCAATGGATAGTAATATATCGGGAGATGAGGGTTGGTGGACGGGCAAGATCGGTGATAAGGTAGGTATCTATAATCTATAAACATAAACACTTTTAGAAAGTAGGGAAACAAAATGGCTCAAAAAATAATGATTATTTAGATACATAAGTCCTGTCGAAATAGCCTATCGTTATGTATGGCCTGATTTTTTATATGGCACGTAAAAACTTTGTAATAAATATACAAATTAAACGGTATTTGTTCAGTTTTTATAAGCGTGGCAGAAGATGCCGAAACAACCGATTGCTGGCTATAAAAAACTGCTAAGATCAATACACTTCTTTGTTTGTTTTGTATTTAGATAAAAAAAGAGTGTGATTAGACGTTTTTGCATAGCTTTTCATAAAGCGAATAAAAATATGTAGTATGAATAACTAACTACAAACACAGTTTCGGCTTAATGACGTCAACAAGACATACGTACACAATCATATGTATTTAAAAGTCGTTATTGCTATTTTGTGCTTTGCACAAGCGCTTATGGCAACATTTTATCATAATAAGAAAGTTGCAGGCGTTCACCTCCCACCAGCTCATTTTGTTATGCCGCGAAGCGCTGATAAGGGCAGTGTTTTATTTATATTTTTATCTAAATGTTATCTTTGCGATGTGCCAAATGCTGCTGAAAGTAACTACGGTAGCACCTTAAAGGCTTGTAAAAAAATTAATATTAGATTTCGTTTTATAAAGGATGCAACGAATATTTTAATTCGTATTTGTATGTACATATGTATAGCCTGTATCAGTAGCCTAGTAGTAATTCTTTTCGCTGGTAGCTCTTAAACCTTGTTTAAAGGTTTCTCAGGAGTGGATCTGAAATGTATTGAAACCAGTTGGGATTGTATGGAGAAGATGACCATTGATCGAAGACATTTTTCTCAGGTTTTATAATCTATACAAGGCATGATGTTGTTGTAGCACGTTACCAGCTAAAACTTAATCCAGATTTGTAAAGATAAGGGGAAAGAGGAAGATTAGATGGCTAGCCACTAATATCTAGTGTTAATGAAAGAAATGGAAAGCAGCTTAGTAAAATAGCGTTCTCCAACTAAATTGCCTGCTAGTTTAACTTTATAATATCTTAGGTTAGGTTCGGAAAGTTACAATTCAAGTTCAGAAAATAACTCAAGTGCAGAATTTCCATTTCATATTCAGAAAATTTCAATGCAAGTTCAGAAAGTTACAATTCAAGTTCGGAATTTTCATTTTATATTCAGAACTGTAATTTTCTGTACTTGAATTGTATTTTTCTGAATATGAAATGGAAATTCTGAACTTGAATTGAAATTTTCTGAACTTGACCTGAAAAAGGTGTAGTTACTGTCGTAAAGTGTCTTCGATATTTCTATTGTTCTGCTTCTCCCCATTTTCTTATTCAGCATTTGTTTTCCTATACTTTAATCCCGTACAGGTCGGCATATTTCCCAGTAACTTTGTGACAGATCAAGATCCGATGCTGCCAGATGTACCTTCCGCCATTGGTGACATACAACCACACGAAATCGACTATGCTGAACTCGAAGTTGGCGAAGTAATTGGTGCTGGTGGCTTTAGCAAAGTGCACCGTGGCTACTATAATGGCGAGGAAATAGCGATTAAAGTCGCGCCACAAGCTGGTCCAGACGTCGAATCGAATCGTGATAATGTCCTCCAAGAAGCGAAACTATTCTGGGTTGTCAAACACGAAAATATTGTAGCACTGCGTGGTGTCTGCCTTAAGCCACCTGATCTCTGTCTAGTGATGGAATATGCGCGTGGTGGTAGTTTAAATCAT
This sequence comes from Campiglossa producta, assembly GCA_964058755.1. Lineage (NCBI taxonomy): Eukaryota > Metazoa > Arthropoda > Insecta > Diptera > Tephritidae > Campiglossa > Campiglossa producta. The sequence continues at coordinate 1,541,993 of CAXKVI010000005.1, forward strand.
ATTTTGGCGCGTGGTAAAATACCGCCAGACGTGCTGGTTAACTGGGCTATACAAATCGCGCGTGGCATGAATTACCTGCATAATGAAGCATCAATTTCTATCGTACACCGCGATCTTAAGAGTTCTAATGGTGAGTGCTACTTGGTGCTTTCACACACCCACGCAATAGCCAAGCTTTTATCAATTTACGCACACGTTAAATTAATTGCATCTTGTTTGTAATATAATGTTTTGATTAGCATTTTTCAAATGTGCCTTGGCATTGCAATGAGCTTTTCTTTTTATTGTTTGAAGCGATTTTGATATGGTTCTATTTTTATTTATTTGTCTGCGCAGTACTCATTTTGGAGGAAATTATTGCCGGAAATTTGCACAACAAAACATTGAAAATAACCGATTTTGGCTTAGCGCGCGAACTTTATAATACGACACGCATATCGACGGCGGGTACTTATGCTTGGATGCCGCCGGAAGTGATAAAAAGCAGCACGTACTCCAAGTAAGTTTTATAATCTACCTAAAATAAAATTTGATATTATTTTTAAAATATTGATTGGTTTTACGCAGATCGTCGGATGTTTGGAGCTACGGTGTGCTGCTGTGGGAGCTTATTACAGGCGAAACTCCGTATAAAGGTTTCGACTCATATTCAGTGGTGTTTGGCATTGCAGTAAATATGCTAACGCTGCCTATACCGAAGACTTGCCCGGAAGCTTGGGGAAAACTCATGAAAAGTACGTAATCATAATAAAATTTTGAACATTTTTTTATATAAATAAACCATTTGCATAGATTGTTGGGAGAATGATCCACACAAGCGTCCGGGTTTCAGGGATATACTTACAAAGTTAGAGGATATTGCACGTTCAGGTTTCACGCTAACTCCACAGGAGTCATTTAACACCATGCAAGATGGCTGGAAAAAAGAAATAGCTGAGGTGCTGCACGAGTTGCGCTTGAAAGAAAAGGTAAGCGTAGAACATTTAAAAGTTAATGTATGGAATTGTAGAGTAGTTGATACATTTTAATTGTTGTTAAGTATGTAGTATAAATCTAAATGCCGTTACCGCAATCTTGTGGCCTTAAAGGATTGTTTGAATTTTGTTAGACATTACACGAATTTGTATTTCCATAAATCTTTAATTTGTTTGCATATTTGACAAATCGTAACATATTCTCTGATTCATTTAATTATGTTTCATACAGCGTTTCCAAGCCATCGAAGAGGTAAGCAAGATACGTTAAATTTTCTTGCTGAAATGTCAAAATAAATAAAAAAGCTAATCAGCTGGGTTTTATTTGATTTTCAAAGTAAAAAAATGCGTTTTCTTATATTTTTTCACATCAACATTTATTAGCAATATTGCATGCGTGCTTCGAAATATGGCGTTTTCGTAACGTTTTTTGCTATCGCCTTAATTATCGATTGATCATTTTATGTTTTTCGCTAACGATTTGCTCACAAATATGCAAATAATCTGCACGAAAATGCAAAAAACTCATAAACCTGGGGCCTTGTCATATAATTCGATCCGAAAGAAATTTCTTTCACATTTGAAAAAAAATTGTATGTCATTTGACAGCTTTCGAATAGCATTTGCTATAGAATCGAATTACATGATAAGGCTCCTGATATGGACCAACATAAAGCTATTACTTTTTCATAGAATGCAATTTTATATTTCGAAAAAAAAAAATATAAAATGAACTTTGCATGCGCTCTTAAGCAGCTTTCTCTCTCAATTTTGTTTGTAAAAAAATTATTATAAAACGTTCTTCCCTCACAGGAACTGCGCACCAAAGAGGAACGCTTGAATCGTGTTCAAAGCGAACAGGACGAGCAGGCTATGAACTTGAAACGCTTCGCGGAGCATTTGAAGCTGCGCGAAATGGCTCTAATCGGTCGTGAACTGCAAATAGCACAACAAACGCCCACGCCAAATCGAAGGCGTGGCAAATTCAGCAAAGTGAAACTAAAAGTAAGCTTTTTTATAAAAATTTAATTGTTTTCCCCATATAATAACGTTTATACAATCTTATTTGCAGCTTCTTAAAAAGAACGAAGTACAAATTTCACTACCAACAGACTTTCGGCATACAGTCACAGCGATCCACGATAAACCCTTGACTGACACACCGCCTGGTTCGCCAGCGATTTCACAACTGCGCATTGTTGCACGTGAGTATACATGAATTGATTTGGCAAATATGTGCTAAAAACGAAAATTACCTAGTTTTTAAAAAAATTAAATAGTAGCATTGAGTAAAGTTCGCTTCATAAAAGAAAAGTGTATTTAGTTTTGGGCATTTTTTGTTTAGCAGTAAGTTACAGTAAAAGGCCTTGATAAGCAATTTCGGTCTGGGGTCGGGATCATTTTTTAAATATTTAAAGTTCAGTCAGGAAAAAATATCGATACCATGCTAAAAACATTCAAAAGGACTTAGTTCCCGAACTGTGCTTAAAATACTGTTAAAATCGCTCAATTAGAGAAGATATATATAGTAATGAAAGGTTTAGCATACTTCATTGTAAGTTCATTCTGTCCAAATCTTGCTTTTAATTGCTAGACGTACAAAGTAGCTGAATTTAATTTCGATGGGGATTAGAAATGCTTATTTTAAAACATAATTTAGGCTTCTTTTTCGAAGCCTGTTTTTTTTAGATATTTTATTTATTTATTTATTGTGAAACTTTCCATTTTTAAATATTTAATTTTTGTATATTTAATTTTTCGTGTTTTACACTTTACTTTGTTTATGTTATATTATTTATTTATTTATAATACTTTGTTTATTTTTCCGTTTCCGTTTTTTTCTTTCTGCCTCATTTGCGCATTTTTTATTTAGTTACACCACCTCAATTGCCTCCCGACGGTTATAAAGGTAAGACGTGGGGTCCATCGACTGTGCATCAACGTGAACGTCCGCAATTGCCTGCATTGCTACCAACCGAGTGGCCCAGTCCAGCATCGACGAACTCTTTATTTAGCAAAAGTGCGCCAAACCTCGACAAAAAAGCAGTGCGCCCAAATCAACTTCACTATGTGCACCATAATCACCACCAGCACCAACATCATCACCATCGTCATCCTCAGCATCAACATAATCACTCCCCTCTTCATCAACGTATTAAACATTTACCGTCGCATCATTCGCATGCTCATCATTTGGAATACAAATTTGGTTCGATGCCGTGTTCGCCCACATCGCCGACATATGCGTCCGATGCTTGTATCGGTTATGAGTCAGGTATTTGTATTATAAGGAATTACAAGAACAACAGCAACAGTAGCAATACAACACCAACAACAACATCTCCGATAACAACGACGGCAACGTCAATCAACAAAAATATATCCAATTCATCGCCCAATTCAAAATCATTCAATTCATCGCTGGTGACTTTCCCATTACTAAATAATACAAATGAACATGCTAATGCCACTTCAATCATAAATATTAATAGTAATAACAATAATCATTATCAGCATCAACTTCAACAGCATAATAATAATAATAGTAGTACGAGTAATAATAAGAAGAAAGGTGGTAATATTGCCGCTGGCAATTTCATATTTGATCCAAACATTCAAAACAACAACTATAACCATACGAATAGCTGTAGTAGTAGTAATACAAGTACTAGTACACTCATTCAAGCCAATAATAGCCATAGTAATAGGAATAACGGTAATAAGAGTAACAATAACCATAACAATAACAATAACGGTAAAAGAATAGAAACGGCTAGCGCCAATGCATTAAAAAGTCTCAGTTTGTGTAGCAATAAAAAATTGAAGACACTCCCACTTTGCCAGCAACAACATCAACAGCTTTTGTTGCGTCGACAAAGCCACCAAACACCGCCTATGGCGCGCAGTCAAGAGGATCTGTTAGATATGCATTCGCGTTATCCCTGTTCACCCCTATCACTGTGGCAATATCAATTGGCGCCAGCGCCCGATTATCCGCCTTCGGATCAAAGCGATACGGACACTGAACCGCCTACACCCACCGTTAGTTGCTTCCCCTTTCGCAAAGTATCACCAGCCACGCAACAGCCTCTACCGCCATACGCCTTTCACGATCACAGTCCGCTCTCAGAGCATGCGATTAGTGGGTTTAGTAGCCTTGGCAATAGCCCCGCAGTCGGTCGCAAAAAGCTATCGCTAGATAGTGAATTGACAGCAATTGAACGCATACAGAAACATATGCAAAAACAGCAACAACAAGCGAAAATGATGCCTATCGTCATGTTGTTGTCTGACTTTGATGAGCTAGCACCGCAACCGTTGCACAGCACCAGCGTTGCCAGCAGCTCGACTAACCTGATAAGCAAGCCTAATGATCCGACATACGATCGTGCTTTCTATCATGAAATGCAAAAATCATTAGAAGAAATGTTCACGCTCTCAGCTGGCAGTCGTTGTGGCAGTCAACGCTCGGAGCGCCTAAATTCAAAGTCAAGTGGCGATTTGACCAAGTACAATTCGACATCGCGCCTCACTGAGGACGCGGTTGACGATGAGCCAACATATCGCTTTCAACGCAATGCATCTGGTTCACAATTTCCACGCCAATGCTTTTTTCGACAGCCAGACAATGCTGGTGAAACCATCGATGATGCGGCCTCACTGACGCCAGCAGCAAATGCGTCACAAAACGTCTCATTCCGTTCATTTTCGGGCGATGAGCAATTCAATTCGATATGCTCCGATCGTTCCTCCTCCATTGATACAACAAACTCAACACAAACGTCGCGTAAATCATCAGTGACTTTCCAATTAAACTCGTCTGCCTCACAAAGTAATTCGTGTGCCTCCAATGATGATCAAGCCAACAGTGCGCTAGCTGCCGCAAACGTTAATCATTCATTTAGCTTTTCAACTACTTTCAATTCGAGCGATGCAGACACGTCGCATTTCGCTGGTGACACTGAGCATTTCGTAAACAAATCGCCATCAAGCGCAGCATCATCCTCGGTGACGGTGTCGAAGAGCGCGCTGCTGCATGACCTAAAACTGCAGGACGTGCAGCCAACGCCGGAAGTATTACGCATGCAGCAGAGTTTGTTATTGGCTCAAGAAGCGAAAGCGCGTAAGCATCGAATGCAAGCTAAAAAAGCGCACAGCAAGGCAGCAAAGGAGCACAGCTCGTCATCATCACTGTCGTTCCAGCATAAAGTGCAAAACATATTAAATTATTTTACCATACGCAAAAAGAAATCAGAAAGTGAATATAAATTATTTGAAAATGCGAACTCGGAATTTGTGCACGACACGCGCAGCAAAACGAAAGCGAAAGCAAAATCATGCGAGCAATTGGAATGCGTATAACGCAGTTAAGGTGGCTGTAGCAAAAATGAAAAAAAAATCATGTTAAAAATTTAAAAAATTTTGTATGATGATTATCATAATCTTCCTTGCAGTGGAAAGCCTAAGTGAAAGGCATGTTGGTACTACATAAATTTGTAGAAATTAAAAATGTCATAAAATTCTTCATTGCGAGATGCTGGGCTGTCTCCAGAAAACGTCAATTCGATATACTTGGTTGCTGGCTGGTGCATAACTGCAAGCAGCTGTTTATTTAAAACGAGTTTTTTACGTGAGAAATGCCTGAAACCCTTTCAAGCCAAATGCATTTGTATGCATTTATTTTTTAACACAAACTGAAAAAAGAACATTCTTTATGCGAAGTTTAGTTGTGTCGAATAGATTACCGATTGGCATCTTTTTCACAAATAGCTCTTGTCCAGAAAGGCCGAATGATCATTTGAAGCAGTCAAATATGGTGTTGCGAACTAAGCAAAAAATTTATATTCAATTAAGTTTAAAAGTCTATGTAGTATAACCAGTAGAAAAAGCATATATTTAGTTTTTAAGCATTAACTATAAGACTTTTAGTGCCACTGCAAATGGTAAAAGGCAATTTATATGAAAAACGGAAAAAAAAAATGTATGTATGGATGCAGAGAAAACTGATGTTAGCAAATTTTTTGGAGGTTTTGGCCTGCTTTGGGTTATAAAGTACATTTACTACGACTGGCTCTTTCCATGTCATTTTGCTTTCATGGAATTTGACGTGGCATGACCCGCATATTTTTACAAACATTTTACCACGTATGACGAGTCGTATTCCTTCAGCTGCATATGACAGGCTTTGGTGCTGAATACGATAGCAACAACGTTGGGGATGAAATTTGTGAAACAATGTCAGGACAATTCTAAATATTCTCTTTGGAAGAGGGAACAAAATCCGGGCGGAAATTTATTTAAAATTGACCTGTTTTTTAACTAAAAAATCGATTCAAATACCATTTTTAAATATAAAAAACCTTATTTATTATTTATGTGTTTTATTCTATCTTTTTATTATTTTTAATTTCTATATTTTTTTTCTTTGTTGGAAAACTGTGATCACAATATAAAAAAATTTAGTTTACATTTTTTTTATTGTTTTTTGTCCAAATATTTCGATTTTTTAAATTTTTCATTTGTCAGTGACAAATCGCAATAGATTGACATCACGAAATTACAACAAAATTTGCTAATATCGCAAAAAAAATATTTATTAAAAAAAGTGTTTATTGGGTATTATTTTTAATTAGCATAAAAATAATTTTTTTTTTTTTGTGAAATTCTAAAATGTGTAGTTTATGGCTCGGAATTGTATTTAGAAAAATTTAAATTCTGAAAAGAGAAAACTCAGCATTTTATGGGCGCTGTTGATTATATAAACATTTGCTTGCTATAAATTAATATTTTTTTTTATTTATTAAACTTGTTTTGAGGATTTTGTATTATTGTACGCAGTTTTGTTAATTTAAAATTATCACCAAATGACCGTTATTGGTTCTTCTACAGAGTACATAACTCATAATTACTTCAGCATGTTATTATCCACTACATTTATAATGTATTTTTAATTATGTATTTTAGAAAAGTTTTCTATAACTAAAATGTAAGCTATACAAAAATATTCCATTTTATAAAGCAAAATTAGTTGCAAAAATAGTAGAAAAAAAATTACCTTTAAAGTACCCTTAAAAATTATATAAAAAACACAAAAACCTAAATAAACTTAAAAAAAAAAATGTTTGTATTTTATTTTAATTTTCCATTAGTTTTCTTTAAATGGTGTTGGTTTTTTTTTTTTTGACTCAATTATAATTTGATATTTAACAAATTTTGGTTTGTTTTGCGGTTTTGTTGTACATTTCTACTCACGCAAATCACGCAACTTTTACACGCTCTCTACCTCTCTTCATACATGCCCACGCACTAGGCTACAATTCCAAAGACTGGTGCTCGCCACTCCATGCAATACCTGCCGCCGCTGCTGCTGTCGGCGCTGGCAGCTCTGTAGTTGATGCGCCTCTTCCCATTATGTCGCCAAATCCTTATTTGCTCAGCCGCTTCACCTCCAACATTCCCATGCCGACTTTGTATGCGGGCGATGCGGTGCGCAAGCCCAAACTCTCCGTTATCGAGGTCTTACTCTACAATATGGCGGCGCTTTTGGCTGGCGTCGCTGCTGGTTATGATGTGCGCATTTCAAATGTATCACCAGTGCATCCAGTGCTACTGAATGATGTGCCTGCGCTGAAGGCGCCTATGGATATGGAGTTTCCGAGCGTTTTGGATGAGCGCAGTCGCTTTGCCGCCAACACTTATCACGGCACTAGCAACAAACACAATCGGTGAGTAAGAAATGCGCGAACGTATTTCGTTAATATCTACTAATTGTTCTTTGTATGTCCTTAGCGCGGCATTGAATTCAGCAACATTTGCGCGCCTGGAAGAGCAGCGCGTACCCTTGCATCAGAGTCCGCGCGGTTCACCTAAAATGCACGCTACGCCAGCTAGCTATTACTTCCAAAAGCCCACGCTTGCCATAGTTGAGAGTGGCAGCAAACTTGCACAGCAACAACAATTTCAACAACAGCAACCGAAACAAACGCTACAGCATCAGCAGCTACCGCTGACTGGCTCTACGACTAGCGGTCTGGGTTCAAATTTCACCACTAATACCTCGGCGCTGCTCTCATCTTCACTGGGTAGCCATACCCAGCCGCCTACACCATCACCGCGCCGCAAAATTAGCACCTCTTCGTTTACAGAGAATCTAGAGTATTCGATGCACGATGACACGCCGCCAACGCGCCCCTTTGATGATGCGTTTCACATTGGCGGTGGCATGGCGCCACCCGCATCGCAGTATACGCGCGAGGATTATCTACGCCATGGACCAAGCTTCTCTAATGATGGTGGCGCTTATGGCGCAGGCGCACACCGCGCAGGTTATTTCGGTAAGTACAGTGTCAAACGCCAGTGTGATTTTGAGTTGCTGCAACATTTTACACTTTCAGGTTCGAATTATTTTCCATACCGCCCAGAGGTGCAGCTGGCGTATCAGCGCGATTGCAAATCTTACCCAGACTACTCGTACGACTACAATCATCGTCTGCCCAATTATTATGACTACAATTACGAAACGCAGCATCAACAGCCACCACAGCCAGTAACACCAAAGCATCAGCAAACGCAACAGCACTATCAAACGCGCACGCCGCCACCGCGCGTGCCACAAATGGGTGTCAGCGCTGCTGGTCATCGTCGCACGCCCTCAACCATTTCGAACAGCTCTAACATTAATCAGGGATTCTCGTTTGATCAAGATGAGTTGCACGCTACTGATTTGCATGATTACAACAATGTAAATTTACAGTTAAACATTCATATGGGTGGTGGCAGCGCTGCAGACTATGCGCACTATCATGAACTGGCGCCGCCGCCTCCAGCGCCTGTTGGCGCAGTGCCACCGCCTAGCAAACATGAGCTCTACAAAAGCTCACCGAAAATGGCGCAACGGTTGAGACGTGGCACGAGTGGCAGCATGAGCGCCGGGGACTCTGGAAGTGGGTTGAATCGCATACGCGACTATGAAAATGTGCCTGCTTACATTGGCAGTCCACTTCATCGGTCCAAGTTTCACAATACGCTAGCGCAACAGCAGCAGCATTTACAGCAATTGCAGCGCGAGCGTGAGCGCGAACAGCATCAGTCGCTCTTCAGCACACCCCAACACAATCTCTATATGCACACAACGCATCATGCGCAATCGACGCCGCTTAGTCCGATTCACATGAGACCGCAAAGCGCGCAGGAGCGCCCGGCTTCGCTGCCTTTTGAGCAGACAACAACAGCAGCGCTGGCTTTCAATGGCAGTGGTACTACCAAATTACGTTCATCGCTTAAGAAATACAATAATTACAAGACGCCCAATGGCAGCGCACCAAATAGTGATATCGGCTGCACAAATGGAGCCGGTGGTAACAAGCGCGCCGGTAGCATATCTTCACAACAGGGTACGCCTACAAATCCAACACCACCTGATTCACTCACCAGCGATGACAGCTCATATTTGAGTGCCAAAGAGGGTTCCATTTCATCGCAGCACAGTCGTGTGCGCTTTAGCCCCGAAGCATTTCTGGACGCCAGCAGCGGTAATGGTAGCATCAACAATAGCAGCAGTAATAATGGTGGCGGTGGAGGCGGCTCTAGCGCCAGCATCAACGGCTATCTTAATCAATCGACAATATCACTTTTCAATCGACGCATATCACGACGCCACAACAGCGACGTGTCCGCCACGACGCCACCCTCCTCCTAGCAGGGTCGTTTTCCAAGCACAGCGCTTCAATTGGCGCGCAGTCCGGGAGCATTGGTTAATAGTTCGCTGTCGTTGAATTCGCCACAACAGCAACAACTGTCGGTGTCAGCGCAAAACTCAATGCAACAGCTGCCGTATCGGTGGTACTCGGGCGCACGCCGTTCGCGTTCTGCGCATTACGAATACAGGTTGTAAGCACTTGGAAAAAAAAATGATGGCGCAAGAGTCAGATGTGGTTCTGGAGCTTCCGCTCGACTCTACATGAAAAATTTATGCACGCCAACGCTACAGTGTTTTAAGGCGACTAATGTAAATTTTCGGTTTCCACTTTATATTAATCTCATCATATTTAGGCGAAGAAGATGTATATGACTTTAGCAAACTAAACAGGTATTTTTGATCTAAGCTGATTTTCAGCCCGAAATAGTATTCCAATAGCGTTAAAGAACAATTAATTATAGAGCAATTTACATACATTACCCAATACCAAATAGTAATTATAAAACATTCAGCAAAATTATCGCAGCTCAAAGATCACCCTTTTATCAGTCGAAACCCCAAAGTAACCAAAAAATATTCGTATGCCATCGTTGCGCTGCTTTTTCACAATTCTGAAGAGTAGAATATCCATTTAAAAGTCTAATAATTTTAACATACATGCAATTATTTAGGGAACATACAAATTATATAATACTATTATAAATAATATTTGTAAGCGTTGCGCTGAATAGCTTTAAAGCGCGCTGAAGAAGCAATATGGACAATTGCGTATTTATATTTTGTATTGATATGCACTGCTGAATAGCGCTGTATAATCAATAGCGCATTTAAAATTAATTGGAATATGTATATGGTTAATATTAAAGCTATTGATAGCTTCCTTTTACGCAAGTTTCGGTCTTGCTTTGTATGCGTGGTGAACTGCACATGTCGATTTTATAGTAGCTGAACTAAAGAAACGAAATGGCAAACAACAATAAAATGTGCTAGAACTCGTGCAGAAACAAAAATAGACGGCAAACGAATGCGCTGAATTGCTTACAAATATCCTTACACTTGCTGAATTATAAGAATCCAACTCTTGAGCGCTAAGAATTGTTAAGTTAACGCTTTCATTGAGAGGTTTAACAAAAATGTGATGCTGAATTGCACACAGAAAGGCTGCTGAAAAGCGAATGAAGGTGCGCTTTAGAGCTGAATAATAGAAACCCAAACTGCTAAGCTAGTATACAAGTACAGCACGCCAAAAACCAGCTGAATAACGCTGTATAGAGCGTAAGCTTGTTGGAAATAAAAGAACCATTCTGCTCAAATAGTAAGCATGATAATTATGGCGCTGAATGCTTGCTGAATAAGTCAGAACCTGTCCAAATATGTGACTACTAGCAATAGTTATTTAAAGTGAAAAGCTTAGCTGTTATAATAAAAAATATGTTTGCATCTCATCACTCCAAATATGCCAATTTTCTCTTCATTCGTTTCGACAAAAATAAATTTTGGAAAAAACAAAAACTACATCATTAATAAATTTGACGTTGTATGCAATTGATGCCTTATCAAGAAATTAACAAACATGATAATTCATATGAAGTTGTGTAATATTAAAAAAAAAATAGGTACCAATATAAAATTCAAGCTCAGTCGAAAGGAAAAAATCTCTCTCAACTCAATAAATATGTATGTATATTTGAGAGAATTTTTGTATTTGTATTCAAAAAGTTGGGAATTAAGAATGTGTGACTTTCTTCTTCTTCGTCATCGTAGGTGCATAAATTTAAGGCTGATGTTATTTGATAATTGTATATGTATGCATTACCGTTGATAAAAGCACATATAAGCTTACAATGGACAAACCAAGGAAAATATGTATTTAAGTAGGCTAAGAAAAAGTGCAAGCTGATACAGTGAACACTCGATAGCTTAAACAAAAAACTGTTTTGAAGTTAAAACTAAAATTAGGATAAAATGAAATTTTAGACCATTTATACGAGTATATCGACGACTGTGTGCGAGATCGCCCTATTTTGAATTATTTTTCAAAAACACCGTATTTCGAAATTGTTTCGGAACTCGAATCAAAAATGCTGAAAATATATTGAAGCTTCTTTCCTATACGGCGTGGCCGAAATATATTTTAAATAGGGCGATCAAAAAATATTTGCTTAACGTACATTCCAAAACAATGAAAAGGTATTTATTACATTCGTTTAAACTTATATCGAAATGACTCGGGGGGGTTTACCGATCTAGAGTTGTTGATTAAGTATAACCCTGTATACTCCGTATCCATTAATGCATATGCCGTCTAAGCAGGACGAAGTAATTTTATCATTACAAAAACCTCAACCCCATAATCGAAAAGTTCTGAGATACGCATAAAATAATATATCGCTTCACCTAATCATTCGCGGATGAATAAAATAAAAATTAGTCCTTTGCAAGCTATTGAAATTGAGGAATATCGTCGCCACCCTTGTAAAAGCCCAAAACTTGCGCTCCTTGGATATTTTAAAATAATGTTTAACCTTAAAATAAGTTGCTTCAATATATACTTACATATATATATTCACTCGTGTACAGGATGTATTCAAAAAATGTTTGTACTCATATATAATTGCATATCGTCGCTAGGCACGCAATACCGCGTACTTGGAAAAAGCCATACGGCGTATGTACCGAAACCTTCAAAATCGAGATTTCATTACCCTGAAATAAACAATGCAATACCTCATATTTTTGAAAAAGTTACGCCGTAGATATGTATTGCTTTTTGCAAATACGCGGTATTGCGCACCGAGCGACGATATATAATTTGCCAATATAAAAATGATATATTACATATATGTATTTATATAACTAGTTAGTTACGTTATTTTATAAGTGGCGCTTCTTTTGCTTAGTCAAATTCAAATTGTTATTTAAGCAACAAAAAAAAAAACACAAAAGAAAAAAATACGTAATGTTTATTTTGCTTAAAACTATATACAACAACAAATACTTAACACAAATATACATACATACATACGTAGCTAATTTCTAATGAAAAATGAACCAATTCAAAGACGCTGCAAAAAGCTTATAGCCTCAATTCAAATGAAATCAAAAACCAAATACCCCAAATGGAAAAAAAAATGTTTTAGTAAACAAACCGTTATGCAAGTTTTTCATATAACAGTTATTCAGAATTGCATAAACATACATACATGTAAAGAGAAAGAAATGCCAAGTGTAATAATATATTTACTTGCAAATAAGCAATAACAGCGTAAACCGTTATAGGTAGTACATGCGTTACGGTACAGTATTTCGGTACAATAACAATGCTACAAAAAAAAAAAAAATGAATACACTTTTAAAGTGACTTAGTAGCGATTGTTCATCTGGTCGAATTATACACGAAACATCATTCAAAAGATTTCAAACACCTCCAAAATCTAGTTTTAAAGTAAAAAAAACCGTTTTTCAGTGTTTTCGTTAAAAAAAGATTCATTAAAAATCTAATTTTCAACCGATTTAAAAATTCTCAACGGTTTTGGATAGAGAAATGTTGACGCTTTTGAAATATATACATATAGAGTTTTGTTGATTTGAAAAATTATATAAAAAAAATCAGCGGAATGGCTATGCCTTTGAAAGTTCCAAAGAGAAATGAGAGTTAATGCTGCATATCTTGAAAACTTGAAGTCCTTTCCAAAAAAAAAAAAAATTTAGAGTTGAGAAGTGAATGCCTCTCGTTGACATATGTCTAAAAAAATATTATTCATTACCAATTAGTGCCAAAAAATTACGCCAAAACCGGAGAAACCGAAAAACTTTCGTGTTTTTTAATGATTTTTTTTTTTACGAAGAAACGAAAAAACGGGTTATTGAACCTAAAACCAGATTTTGGGGGTGTTACAAATCTTTTAAAGGGTGTTTTGTGTATAATTCGACCAGGTGAACTGTACTAGGTCGCTACAAAGGTGTAAAATCACTGTAACACTGTGTAATCGTTAAATTTATCTAGTCCTTTGTTCTGTCAAAATGTTGTTGAAATATAAAATTTTTTTTAGTTTTTTTACTTTTTTATTACATTTTTAATTACTTTGCTCGTTTATAAAATTAGGTTAAATGCGCTTTTAATGTTTAAATAATTTAGCGTACAAATAATGCGATTAACAAATATTATTATGATTGACTTGTTTTAATCACTCTTAGTTTTAGCTCTTTTTCCAAACATTTAGTATAGCATTACGAAAAATCGAATAAACTATTTTTATAAAAAAAAAATTACAAAAAGGAAAATTTATTAAATGGTAAGCATTGGGTGGATCTATTGTTGTGGTCAACAGGTAACTGATTTATTTAACATACATACATAATTCTTACGGTAATATTCCACGCCCACAAACCACTCCTTGCGAGCTCTGCAAATTCTCAGCGACAATTAATTGCTATTAATTATGCAGTGAAATGCAATAGTGAAATAAAGCAATTCATATTGGCCAAATAGCTATAGGGTGCTCCGATTGGGAATTTCCTAACTTAATCTTCACGAGTAATAATACTGTTGTTGTTGTAGCCCTGCCCAAATGTCAGACAGGGTCATGCGTGTATTGCTCTTGGCCGGGTCGATATAAAAAAAGGCACGGGTCGTTTCGGTACGATGGGTACAGCACAAGTACTGATACCGTTCTCGTCCGAGTAATGATGGATGGAGAACAGAAATGAGATGGCGTTTTTTAATCAAACTTTGTAATGGGGGCTTATTGAAACAAATTCTGAGGTGAAATATGCTCCGAAGTAGAGCGTTATTAAAAACAATGGTGAGATAGGGCATTTTTGAGAACTACTTGGAAATTGGGCGATCTCACACTCAGCAGTCTAAATGGTATTCTGAAACTTATTTTGAACTTCGATCATCTTATTGGCACGCCCTTTAAAGGGTGTTTATAAGTAAACTAAATATTGCATAAAGCTTTTGTTTATTCGCGCATAACTAACTAATTTTGCAATAACTGAAATATTAATTAAGCCAATAATAAAAATATAAATAGCAATTTGGTAAGAAAACTTTCTGAGTGGTTATCCGGAACTTTGTAACTAAACAGAGGAAGCAGACAAGGTGAGTACCTCAAATTTGAAATTAAAATAAACTCCTTTCATTAGAACTTACAGTTTCTGAGCCACAAAAAAATCTTAGCAAGCCGTCTTTAAATCGGCTATATCTCGAAGACCTTTGCGATTTTTACTGCTTAAAACTTCAACTAAACTTGTATATCGTATTTCGATTTCTGAATGAAAGATCACACCATTTCAAAATATTTTTCATAGAATTTTCGAATTTGATTTAAAAACGCTCTATCTCAGATTATTTCAACAGCGTTCTATTCGAGGATTTGATGTAAAAGCTCCCTATCTCAGCTGAAATTGTAAGGAGTTTTCGTTAGGTTAAGGATGATTTACACGGGTCGATTTTTCAATTGACCGTGTAAACAGGAATTCGATCGATCTTCACCTTGTATTAAAGGGTTGAACACAAGTAGTTCGAAAAAAATCGACCTGTGTAAATGAGCCTTTAGGGCGTTTTTCAAACAACTTCTGAGATAGGGCATTTTTTAAATTATTTTTAAAAATGTAGGGTGATCTTCTACTCCAAAGTTGATTTGCTAATGTTCTTGAAAGAAGGCCAGAAACTAGACGAACCCGAGAGACACTTCAGTAATAGATTTGCCGCAGATTGTGATATATATGAGTAAAGTTGAATGTGGCAGTGACCCCCGACTTCCACTAAGGGGCACTCATGCGATGAGAGAATTTATCCTTTTCTGGCCTGCAGCCAGATAGCTTATTGAAACCTATTAGAAGGGTTTGCTATTCTTTTGCAGGAACCTCACCAATCCACGACAACATCGCAAAATGATCGAGTTCTTGAAACGTCAACTGCGAGCACTCTTATCTTTGAGGTCCACCGCAAGCAAGCTCGTTATTGTTGAGAAACAGCCCACACCCAAACCCGTACTAAGCAATGCAGAACTGATACGCATACAATTTGAAAAAGCTACGCGTACGCCGAACTTTAAGAGGGAAGATGAGCGCGATGAGCAGCACTTCGGCGCGGTGCACAATGTTCAATCGAAGGACGGGCTCACCTATCTCTATCGGTTCTTTATGGCGCTCGGCGTGCTCATGCCTGAAAAATATAAGCTGCTCTATTGTCTATATGCAATTTTACCACTCGGCATACTCACTTTTTATCTACCCACTGCTTTTGTCATCTCCTACTGTTTGTTGGATTATTCGAATATAAATATTGGCAATCTATGCACCTCAGTTCAAGTGGGCATTGCATCTTTCGTAGGCGCTACCAAACTTGTAATCATGGCATTCCAATTACCTAAGCTGCGCGCTACCGAAGAGATAATGGCTGAGCTCGATTCGCGTTGCAAGAAAGATGACGAGATCGATGAGCTACGCAAAGTGACAACTCTTGGAAATCGTGTTCTGATTTATGTTTTGATTTGTAATGTTACTTATGCAACGAGCACTTTCTTGGCCGCCGTTGTTAAAGGACGTCCACCCTACAATCTCTATAATCCGCTTTTGAATTGGCGCAACTCCATTTGGGAGCTGGTATTGGAGTCAGTCTGGGAATATTTGCTTGTGGTTGGTTTGTCTGCCATTGAGGCGGCAACCGACTCGTATGCCGCAATTTATGTTTGCATAATGCGTGCTCACATGAAGACACTGCTCATACGTATTGAAAAGCTCGGCTCAAATCCCGACTGCACTTTGAAACAAAATTACGAGAATCTCAAGACGTGCATCAAGGACCACAAATTACTATTGAAGTGAGTTTTTGAAATGTTTTGATAATCTCAGGTTTACATACTTTATTCTTTACAGAATATTCGATATTGTACATCCCGTCGTTTCTACTACCTATTTTGTGCAATTTATGACCACATCCCTAATGCTTGGTGTGACTTTGCTAAATTTAATGATTTTTGCGGTCGACAACTCGGCACGTGTCGGTCATGTAGCCTATCTCCTGGCCTTACTCATGGAAATCTATCCTTTGTGCTATTATGGGCAAAGTCTTTTGGATGATAGTAATCTGCTGGCTGCTACTATCTTTCATGGCAACTGGATATACCAGAATATCGATTTTCGGAAAATGTTAGTACTCTTCACACAGCATACTCAGAAACCGATGGAACTGTTGGCCGGCAAACTTATACCTATTAATCTAGCTACCTTTGTATCGGTAAGTAAAGGGTTAAAGGTTCAAAGTTGACACAGGGCAAATGCCATTAACCGCTCAACTTTTCAGATTGCAAAATTCTCATTTACGCTTTACAGTTTCATCAATAACATGGGTGTTAAGGAAAGGTTTGAGGGTTTGTCGGCTTCAAACAATCAAAATTAAATATTGAAAGTTTTTTAAATATTTTTCTTGCACAGTAGTTGTTTTTGTAGTGCTTTAGTATCAGGTAGGCAAGTAGTCACAGGAAAAGGATAGTTGGAAAACATCATGAATAAGTTATGGCTTGAGAGTGTTTCATATCTAAAGAGCCCATGCGAAAAAGTTTTTGCGAAGTGAAAGAGAATTTTAAATTATTTAAAAAATATGCAAATGCATTCTCCTCGTAGACAGAGGGGACTGAATCGAAGCTTCAAGAACCCCTTAAAAAAGGGTATTCGTTCTTGATTCCTTTGACCTTGGAGTGACTCGAAATCTGATCAAGAAGTGTCCATCTGTTCGCTCTTTTTGAAACTTGAAGGTTGTCTGATTTAGCTAAAGGAACCGCGCAAAGGAGTGTATTAAAAATATGTACATTGGAGAGCATTTTTCTAGATACAAGATCCACAGTTTGAATAAGTAACCTGATGATGGAAAACTTGTTGTAAGAGTGGGAGTTTAGCGGTGGTAGTGTTGCTGCCGTACCATACCGAAGGTCCCAGATTTGAGTACCGGGACAGGTAGCATCAAAAATGGTTAGAAAAAGAATTTTTACATATGTACCGCCCCGCGGAACACCCCCGAGTCTATTTTTGCCATGAAAAGTTTCTCTGTAAAACTCATCTGCAAACAAAGTTAGAACCATCACATCACAAATTGCTAGAGAGCCATGGTCTGAATCTCCTTGGAGGCATATTAAAATTGGCAAAATTATGATTATGATTTCAAGGCCAAGTAAGTACGCCCCTGGGTGTAAAACAAGCCAGGTGTGAACACCTTTTAATTATTAAATCGTGTCAACAATCAAATAAAACACCTAACCCCTGTCAAATCTCCAACATTCGCGGTACGAAACCCAAGGATACGTGCAAAATGGGCAACCTGCTAAAATCAAACTGGCAAAAGCTACTTAACAGCAACCCACAACAAACACCAATTACGGAGGTAAAGCGTGGCAAAAAACAAGCATCCAACAATGGCACATTACAGCATGTGAATCAAAGAAAACTTCAACTAACCAGGAAGCTGCAGTCCGTTAAAAACGAAGCTCATAGCAAAAAAGACGAACCATCTAACCCAATTTTCGAACAAGGCGTCCATAGCAAGGGCGCTCTACGCCGCATGTTCGCTCTCTATCAACTATGGGGTGTATGGCACCCAGAGCGCTATGTACTCCTTTACCGCGTATACTCCATTATACCGTTTTTTCTGCTCGGTTTCTGGCTACCTTTCTCATTCGCAGTTTCTTTTAGTCAACTCGACTTTTCAACTTTGGAAATTGGCAATTTTCTCACCTCACTACAAGTCGCTTTCAACGCGTTCATGGGCGCCGTAAAATATTTCGTAATGGTCTATCAACTGAGTACACTGCGTGCTTCGGAAACAATTATGGACACATTGGATTCACATTGCAGCGATGCTGCCGAGATCGCTGAGCTACACAAAGTGGTGCGTCAAGGTAATGGCATATTTACCTTCGTGATTACTGTAAATTGCCTTTACTCGACCATCACCTTTATTGGTGCATCACTACAAGGGCGTGTACCATACAATTTGTACAATCCGATATTGAAATGGCGTCGCTCGACTCCGGAATTTGTGGCTGCTGGCTTTTTGGAATACTTTCTGATGTTGGGACTTAGTAGCACGGAAGCAATATCAGATGGCTATGCACCACTCTATATTTGCATAATCAGAGCTCATATGAAGATCCTGCTACTGCGCATACAAAATCTGGGTAAGAATCCGCAGCGCAGCTTGGCGCAAAACTGTGGAGATTTGAAGGCGTGCATCAAAGATCATAAGCTTTTGTTGAGGTTTGTAGGTGGCCATTTTTGGGTACTCGTATAACCACTCGAACGCTTTGTTTCTTTGCAGTCTCTTCGACGCCATCTCACCTATTATGTCCATAACGCTCTTCATGCAATTCATGGTTACCGCCATTATACTCGGTTGCACATTACTCAACATTCTCATTTTTGCTGTTGATATTTCTTCGCGCATCGCCTCTTGCTTTTTCGTGATCGCCGTTATTATGGAGATCTTTCCGACATGTTATTATGCTCAGTGTCTACTCGACGACAGCAACAGCTTGGCAAATGTCATCTTTCATAGTCGTTGGCCAGAGCAAAATTATGAATTTCGAAAACTGTTAGTCGTTTTTATGCAACACACTCAGCAACCTATGAAATTGTTGGCTGGCAAGTTGGTGCCGGTCAATTTGGCTACATTCGTTAGTGTAAGTAGTGTTTTGGGAACTACCAATAACCAAAGGAAGTTAAATAAATAATTGGTTACCCTTTCAGATTGCGAAATTCTCATTCACGCTTTACAGTTTCATTAACGAGATGGGTCTTAAGGAGCGTTTTGAGGGATCTGGACGACTTTCTCCTAATTATGACACTGAGTGAGATGTGTATTGCTAGAGACCACAGATTTAATCACACGTAGTCCTTAGGAATGTAACGTACTTGACATATAAATTAGTAGTTTAAATAAAAGTAGAAATTGCAATGGAGGTTGGCCAACCAATTCAAATTAGTTTTTGGTTAGCTTTGGATTCAATTTTATTTCTGAAGCGTTTTCATCTCTTGCGGTCAGTGGTCTAGCGACATCCTTGGCTAACCTTCCGATTGAATGGATACGAACTAGCGACAGCCTATACCTAATCAGCTATTTTTATGGAAGGTATCTAGATTTTAATTCGGCTCAACTTTTATTATTTTGTCTAATTTAGATTACATTTTGCTGAAGACCTTAGGTTAGGTTAGGTCAAGTGGCTGCCGCAGAGGCACACCTAGGACAGTATTAAAAGGCCCGTTGTGATACCACCAACACTAGGAAAGTCAGTTCCGGGACCCTGCCATATGGAAAATCCCGGTATTATCGGGATTCTCCACATAACAGAATCCCGGGACTGACGTTCCTAAACCGACACCGTTACTCCTCCTCGAACCATTTAGATGACTTGATGAAGGCCATCAGGTCCTTTATGTCCAGCTCCGTGACCTGGCGTAGGCTAACCAGGAAGGGAACTCCCAAAAAGCGCATTCTCGCGCCACCGTTTCCTCCTCCTCATCATCCTTACAACTCCTACAGCACCGTCGGTAGGGCACATCTAGTCTTTCTGCGTGCCTACCAATAAGGCAGTGCCCAGTTAATACGCCTATTAGTATGGAGATTTCTCTTCTCCTTAGGACGTAAATTTGTCTTGATCTTTTATGATCCCATTTCGGCCAGGTTTCTTTGGATATCCGGCATCCTGGAGATTGCAGCCATCTTTCGTTGGCTTGGCGGAGTGTATACTCTTTCAGCATTAGCTTGCATGTGGCAAACGGCTTACCTAAGCGCTCTTTATCTCGAAGAACCTGCTTGTAGAGATTGACGACAGCTGAGCGTCAGTTCAGAGTTGAATGAGTAATGGGTCAGTTACATAAAACTTTATTTTGGCTTTACCTCAAACTTTGACTTTGACAGAAAAATTCAGTATACGTATTTAAACCAAGCATGGCAAATTGGAGACCTCAAAGTTGAAGCGAGGTTGAAATTTGGCAAACTCTCAAATTTGGCTTGCTTTGCTTGCTTTGACAATGAGATGTTGATGACTTTGCTTCAATTAAAGAATAAAATGTTGGAGAAAATAATAATTAATTCATGTTTTCTCTATTAAATTAATAAATTAACTAAAACACTTCGAATGCAAAGAAAAAAATAACGAAAACAAATGTATAAAGGAGAAGCGTCAAGGCGTTCATTGTAGCATACCTCTGAAGTTGGACGCAAAGTTTTGAGGTAACAAATGTCAGGCGAGGTTAACAAAGCTTTATGTATTCGACCCTTAAGAGCCAAGGGATTTGATGGCCGCTTGGCTGTCGCTGAAAATAAAATAAAAATATCCTGTCTGGTAGTGTGTTGGCCTATCCAAGCCGCGGCGTCCATGATTGCTGAAACTTCAGCCTGGAAGACACTGCAGTGATCAGGTAGGTTGAAGGAGTGCTGAAGACCTTACTTTTCGTCGAAAAGTGAACTTCATTTCCTAGTCTTACATCTTCGAAGAATGATTCTACGATTACAGACCACAACAGAAGGTGCTAGTTGCGCATTCATTATAGCAAAGGACTGTCCATATCCGCAACACTCCCCAAACCTTCAACGAGTGCTTTTGCGGTGACTACAAATTTTTAATTAACAAAATCACCGCCTTCCATTCTTCAATGGCAACAACAAACTAAAACAAAGAACCTCCCATACAAATGCGACATTTAAACCCATCAATTATTACATAATCAATTCATGCAAACTGAATAACATGTTCCACCCTCAAAAGTTGTTTAAGGAAATTATTGGTAAAAGCTTATTAAATTCGCAATGTTATTCAAATCAGAATCAGAATTTCAGTGAAATCTTAAAACAACGCATTAGACGTGAGCAATAGAGTAAGCATGCCGTACCTACCTTCTCCTCTTCCGGTTTCCTTAATCCATATTACCGCTCGGCTGGCTTCATTCTCAGAACCGCCTCTATATACATATCTACCGCTATACAAGTACAGTGAACCCTGGTTAATAGGCCAAGGATTTTCTACCATTTAAAGAGGTTTTCATTTATTCAGTTTTTCAACAACCTACCTTACTAATAGGGGCGTTATACCAGCAGGTATAACTTGTGGTATGCTGTTTTTGGATTTTTCCTACAATTTGGCGGACCTACAGTTTTTGAAGACTCCGAATGGCACTTGCAAAGCAAATGAGTTTTTGCCGAGCAGTCCCAACCTGATCAACTGTCTCACTAATAAAAGAGGTTGGGCCAGGGTCCCATTTATCAGTTAACTAGGTTCGAGAAGTCCCATTGACAGAGGTAATTCGATGGAAAAGTGCACGAACCTTGTTTTAGTTCTCACTAATATGGATTTCTCACTTATATTACGTTCACGTTGAGTTTATTGACAACGACAATATGAATTAACTCAAAAATGCTCCTTTTATTCGAGTTCATGGCCCTACGTGACCACTGTCTTACGTGGTTTCAACTTAACCACGTTTCACTGTATAACCAAGCCTGCATTGTATATAAGCGAACTCCATCACATTTCGAAAATAATTCGTTGAAAGCTCGTAACGAAATGGACAAGCTAAAACTTGCTGACTACGCGGTTGGCAGGGGATTTACCTTGAAGAGGACTAACACTTCAAGGCGGTTGAAGTTAAGTGAAGGAAGAACTAAGGAAAGATTTGTCTCACCGAAGAACAAGCACACCACCGACTCCTTTGAGGAACAGGAAAAGAAATCGGGTAGGTGCAGTTAGCTGAGCTAAAATGTGTTGCGGCCGGCATTTCACTTACTAACTCCTTTTATCCTGTTTCTGCAGCGGAGCCACTAGTGAATAGTCAAGACACCACCAAGTATCTATTCATGGCTGGCTTCAGTTTGGGCATTGGTGCGCCGCAACATTTCGCCACGCTGTACATTTTCTATGCGATCATTATGAAATTTTTGGTCATCATTTACTTGCCACTCGGTTTTACGCTACTTTTCTTCACCATCTCCACCGAGGATGCGAATATTAGCAATCTGCTCACATCACTGCAAGTCACATTTGATGTTTACGGTGGTTCCGTCAAGTTCATTGTTTTGTCTTTTCTGCTTTTGAGGCTGCGTAAGACGTACGCTCTGACCCATCGTCTGGATAAGCGCTGCCGTGCCGCAGATGAAGTTGTCGAGCTACATCGCATGGTGCGCTTTGGCCAAAATCTTGTTTTATTCTTTTTCACTACATTTCTCAGCTACTCGGTTACAACATTTCTGGGTGCAGTTATTATGGGTCATCCGCCATACGCAATGTATTACCCGTTTCTAGAGTGGCGTCGCTCGAAGTTTGAGTTTTTTTTGGTTTCGTTATTCGATTTTTTTCTAATAGACTTGGCTTGCATACAACAAACGGTGAATGATGCCTATCCCGTGGTTTATATCAATATACTGCGTACACACATAAAGACTTTGCTGCTGCGTATTGAGAAATTGGGCACTGGATCGTTGGAGCAAAACCTTTTCGAGCTAAAATTGTGCATTAAGGATCATCAGCTGCTTATTGAGTAAGTTACAAATGCATAGTGGTTCAACACACTTAAGCCGAGTCAATTTTCAGGCTATACGATATCATTGCGCCCATGACCTCGATAACGATCTTCGTGCAGTTTACGGTGTCGGCAATTTGCATTGGTACGGCGCTGCTCAATATTGTAGTATTTTCAAGTGAGTTTTCATCTCGCGTAGGTTCTTGTTTCTACATTCTCGCCGTAACCGTAGAGATATTTCCGACTTGTTACTATGCACAATGTCTCATCGACGACAGCAATCAGATGTCGGATGTGATATTTCACTCGAATTGGGTCTATCAAAGCAAGGAGTATCGCCAGTTGTTGATTTTCTTTATGCAACGCACCCAGCGTCCAATGTTTCTAACTGCTGGAAAACTGTTTCCGGTAACGCTGAATAGCTTTCTCAGTGTAAGTGTAAGAGAAGGTTTTGATAAAACGGAGTACTTTTCATACACAGAATGAAGCTCAGAACTCGGTTACTTTTTAAAAGGCTCATCCAAGTCAAGATTTAAAAAAATCACCCTTTTCATTGAGTAGCGTTTCTCATGGGCAAAGAAGGAACCCAGATTGAGCTTTGACAATTATCAAGCTCCGAGTATTATTCTTATACATATATTTATCTTTTCAGATTGCTAAATTCTCTTTCTCACTGTACACATTAATTGAGAAAATGAACTTGAAAGAGCGGCTGGGAATCGAATGAATTTGGCAGGACATTTAAACTACTGAGTAGAGGAAAGCACTCCAACACATTTGGATAAAAACAATTTTTTCTTAAAAAAATATAGTATTTTTAGAACTCAGAAAAAAAATATTTACGGTACAGCTAAAATAATTTTTCACTTTGCGGGTTTTCTCAGTCTCATATAATTTGTGAGCAAAAATGTATGAAAAGTGAAACGGTTCGGTGAAAAATTATTTATAATGTCCTGATCGTTTCTACTATTTGAAAGTTAGTCGAAAATTAATGTACACTCATAAATCCTTTTTTCTTTCTAATATTTATTTGTTCGTCATTATTTTATTTTTAATTAATTAACTTAATCTAGGAATAAGTATACGCTTATAAACTCTAGGTTGACCTACTTAACAACACTCTGCATTAAAAACAAAGAGATTCAGGAATATGTAATTCCAGAATTTTTTTTGGCAAACTCTAACCTAAGCCGAAAGTTTTTTTGTTTTTGTAAGTTTGTTTACGTAAGTTTTGAATAACAGTTTATATAAGTTTCTCATACGGCCTTAAGTTAAGTTAAGTATACGTAAAGACTAATAGGGTCCAAAACAAGTAGGAAGGCTACCTTATTTTAAAATCAATTTAAAGAGCGCCCTCTATCGGAATTTAATTCAAAAACGTCCTATCTCAGGTAATAATGTACTGAATTGTATTGTTGAGCAAGCGACTTTTTAAGACTCGTTTTGCATTATTAAATCTGGCGTTCTTGAAAGAAATTATAAGACGAGGCGTTTTTGAAAAATATTCTGAACTTTCACTAAGCTGTCCGAAATACAGTATAGAGATATAAGTGTTTTCGAAAACACAACATGATGTGGGATCGAATCACAAGCAGAACGTTGGAGATGATATCACAGTTTTCGCATCAGGATGTATTTTTGAAAACACCTTACACCGATTATATGTAACCACTTTTGCATTTGTTTTGAGCAAAAATAAACTACTTTGGAAATTTTTTTATAACAAATGAGTTTGCACCTTATCATCATACATTAAAACTTTGCAAAAAAATAAGGTGTCGCTTTACGTATACCTAAAGTTTTCTTTTTTTTTTTAAATACGAGTACCTTGCTCGACACTGATATGGCAAAGCTTGTGCTTAACAGCTGTGTGCTTTAGTGAAGGGTGCCTGCCGCGTGACGAAATTGCGTTTTGCATAGCTGCTTGCGTGGTGCAGAAAATGCACAGAAAGCTACAGAACCTGAACGTTTGTCTTGCGTACTGACTTAGAATTCCATTTCGTGCTCCCGTTAAGTGTCGCTACATCTTTCCCATACTACCATAACGATATTCATATATTAGACTTTATATTTAATTGAATAAATACTCGTTTGTTTTAAATCCTCTCTCAGCTGATTAATATACATATCTTAACACTTACTTTCGTTTTTGTTCATATGTATGCGTATATTTCGTTAAATTATAACTTCTAAATAGTAATATCTATTTTCATACAAAATTAAATAAATTTGGTGTTCACCTACATACACATTTACGCATTTATAGCTAAATACTTAACTACATATTAACTTCTACAATATTTACTAAACACGCAAAAATAAATATAAAAAAAGAGTAAATGATTTTCAATCAATAATACTATACAACAAATATTTCACGATTTCGTGCAACTCTCTCATAGTTAAAGAAATACGGTAAAATTAAAGTCAGAAATCAGAATTTGTTCATACAATGCTATATAATTTCATTTAAAAGTAAACATAATATTGGTACCTTGACAATGTCAATTGTATATATTAAGATTGACTAAATTCTTGCATCTAGCAGAAAGTTATTGCACAGCACTAAAGAAAATAAAAATAAATTGTTCAAAATATTATACGAGTAAAAACAAGCTAACCAAAAAAATAAAAATTTAAATCCCACGCGCTCACCACATTACGCGCTCCCACTCACACGCCCTCTTGCGGCACTTGTTCGTAGCGCGGCAGCTTGACTGTCTCCACTTTATCGACCACCTTAAATGATGGAAACAGTCCAACTTGATTTGTGCGCGTATTTTTGCCCTTCGAAAAGCCATCCCAGTGATTGCCTGCAACTCCTACCAAATCACCAGGCTTCATATGAATCTCATCATGATTGCGCGCCGCATGACCAATGACCACTTGTCGATTATGCGAATTCTGTCCACCATAGTAGTAAATATCGTCCAGCGATTTGAAACGATGCGCAGCATCTGGGTATAACGTTTGCATAATTTCATAGGCCATGCGGCAAACTTGTGAGCTGAACGTGCACACCAGATAATCGGATAACGATAACAGATGTATATCGAGTATGATGCCGTTGAGCGCAGTATCTGTGTAACGCGTTGAAACTGCAGCCATGCGCGCCACCTCCGGATCGCCGATAATTTCATATTGTGGATATTTGAGGCGCGCCTCCTCGATAACGCGCGCATCATCAGAAGCGAGGAAAATGCGACGCGGCATGGTAGTGCCATTCATTTCCAGCGTAAGGAAGTAATCCTCAACATGCGTCATGTACTCTTCTATTGGATGGAAAGCTGCTTCGGTACCGACTTTATCGGTGCGGCGTACGTGCACGCTGTAAATATAATGGAAAGCGAAAAATTAGTTAGCTGTTGCTTGAAATTCTTATATTAAGTAGATGCGCTCTTACCCCACAACTGGTTTCTTCCAGCCCAATTTTTTAAGTCCCGCCTCCAGAAAGTCTTGCGTGCCTTTCTGTGGACGTAACAAATATTTGAGAAACTGTCCAATCCACCAAACAATCGGGTCGCCATGCAAGCGCTTCAGACGCGGCGCCAAGTCTTCCGGAATGGCCAGCGGCAAATAGGGTGGGCGCGGCATCAACGAATCGATAATGGGCAGCACTACTACTGGCGTATCATGTCGTCCAGGCCAATTACTGGCATGCGCTACATCTGCATCCATGCATGTTTCCGACACCGGCAGAAAAACCTCCTCCCAGCCGCCTTTGTGGTAACGCCAGCCTCGCGATTTCATAATCATTGTGCGCTCCGTCGCATAGGCAACAATAAAGCAATAGACGACGTGGTGCAGCTGACAACCGTAACCACAGCCCTACGTATACAAAACAAGCAAGTTATTAGAGAGTTACCATAAGGGTTAATTGCATATCTGAAGCACAACACTCACCTTATTCAATTTACACACCAACTTGCGCGCATTGGCGCAATCTTTTGGATTCTGTAAATAGTGTAGTCGACGCTGCATCAGATCGCTTAAATCACGCGCCTCTTGATGGCGCCAAGCCTCATAGCCATCCACTTGCCGCAGCCGCTCCATGTCACTTAGTAGCGCGCGTTTATGCTCGGCGCCCATTAGCAGCACCTCATTGATGTCCTGCGTCAATTCAGCTTGTGCTGGCGTTGTGCGCTTGCGCAGCTTAGCCATTTCGCTGCTAAAGTAATTCCAAATCTCACCAATATTCCATTGTATGCGGCGCCGCAGCAATTCATATTCCAGAGTGGGCTCAAGCGCGTTGCCTAAAGGGCCATTTGCGGCTGCTTGAGGTGCAGGCATTACGCGGTAGGGGTCTGCGCCCTCAACATCGCCAGCTCCCATAAAATCTGCTAACGCGGCATCCTGATTTTGTACGTTGATGGAGTTTTGTAAATTGAACTCGAGCTTTTCGATAAGACGCTGTGCTGATTGCTTGTCGATTTGGTCGCTGTGAGAAGCCGGCGGAATATGGAAAAAGAAAAATAAAAATGCAAATAAGCAATGAATTTTACATGTGTCTATCAGTGTGTGTGTGTGCATATCGCATAACATTTAGCAATTATATCAATAGCAAGTAGACCTTTCGAATGCGCGGCAATTAGACGGCCATTCAAAGCGTGAAATCGTTTTAAAGCTTTTACGCTTGCAGCCCTGCCATCCCAACCACCCACCCCTCACTTACCGGCGCTATAATCAACGCGCTTTTGACACCACATAAACATTTTGATCGCTTGTAATCTTTTATTTGCGACAAACGATTGAGGCGTCATCTGCACCTCAAAGAAAGTGCTGAGCCGCCGTAAGCTCCGACTTGTGCCTGAGCGCATTTTGTTGTAGAGCTGAAAAAATTACAATTTATGCAATTGCACGCAACAACGCGGTTGTATGATGTGGGACGAGATAAGAAGACGTCGGACTGTGCGTCCGTTTAGTTCAAGTGCGAGTGTGTGATTGCATTAACTGCGAAGTGGCATGGCGGGTCTTTTAGCGACATTTAGTTACTGGGTTCGTCGGGTCTAAATGACGAAATGCGTCCAAAGAAATAGGTAGACAATTTTGAAGCCTAGTCTTATGATCCATTGAGTGAAGGTGTGTTAGTGAAAGAGCGGTCATCGCACCGCAGCGGTGAAGTGAGTTTGCAATGTCTCCACATAATGCATTACGAAACCCTTACAAGTGTTAATTGAAATCGTAATGCCTAAAGTGGATGATCTGCGGATTACACTTTCAAAATGGTATGGCTAGTGATAATAAGCATCCAAACATTTGTCGGCGACAGCTTACTCATTCCATTACTAGTAGCCACAAAGCGGCCATGCTTACGGGAAAGTAATAAAGGTTGTAACTGATTCTTGAGGGTAAACTGTCGAAAAATATTGGAGAAGTGCTGCCTTCTGTATGTGGGTTTTCGCCGCTGGGACCGTTGCTCGCTAGAAACTACCGAGACAACAGCGTATGGTGTTGCCCCCTTGCTTGAAAGTGAGTGCACTCACAAGCACCGAAACAATTTCATTGCTTGAGAGGCCAAGTAAAGAGCATGATAAACTGTGTGAATTTGGTTCTCAGATATTCGTACAATTGTGCCACCAGCTGCCTAGGCCTGATCTAAGCAGTGATTCCAAGTTTTTCAGTAGAGCGTTTTGAAATTCAAAATTGTAGTGCAAATGGGTTTTTTGTTATAAAATCCACAATTTTTTAGCAAACGCGGTGAAAATTTGTGTGATTATAGATCTTATTACGGAGAAACTCAACTCTGGTCGTTCGCTCTTATTGTCACAGAGTCACAGTATTGTGGCCTATGGAAGGCCCAAAAGCAGCCATACTTGATACAAAATAATTTTGAGAACCACTGATCTAAACTATAAGCTTATTAGCCGCTAATCAGCTGCGGAAATTCAAGAGGTATCCATGTTAAGCACGCCGCTTTACTTAATTAACTTAAACTTTATTTTAAAATAGCTAAACAGACCTCTCCCCACTATTTTTATTGACATTCAGCACATGCACGCCTTTTCGTGACTCGCTAATTGGAACATGAATAATGACGAAAAATCGTCTAAAGTCTAGTGTGCACTTTCAGCCTAACATTTCTTTTACTCACCTCGACAATTTCTCGATCATTGCAATCAGCTCTTCATTGCGTTGCTTTGAATATTCGAGTAGCTGTAACGCCTGATTAATACGTCGTGCCGTGATCGTATCTGTGTCCACATTTGGTTGAGCGCTTAATTTATTAACGAATACGTAAACGAGCAGCGCCCAGGTGAGTACAAAAAGGATGAGTGCGCGTACCCATGAATTTGAGTTTGAACCGAAAAATGGACGAATTACGGACATTTGTAGTTTGCTTTAGTTTTTTTTTTTTTTTTTTTAATAGAAACTTCAGAGCGAACCGCTGATAACTTGTCAGGATGCGCTAATTTTTTTGTAGATTTGATATCGTCACAAATTATATTTAGGTTTGAGTAAATGTATCTCAGTACGTTTTTGGGTTGCTGAGTTAAAGATGTGGGAAAGCATCCGACGACGCATTAAAAATGCGCGTCACTTCATTTGTTTGCATTTATCAGATCCATTGAGTGAGGTAGTACCTAGATGCTGCGAGCTGTTAGTAAATTTAGTAAAGTATATCATAACTACCCAGTAGGAAAGTAGATAATGCATTTCCCTTTCGATCCATGAAAAGAAGCATGAGCAAAATAATGCATACAAAAATATTTGAAAAATCAATCGATGTAATGTACATATGTTGTACGGTAAATAAATTACTTTCCTATGACATCTCTGTTGAAAAAGGAATGCATGAATTCATGTATACATACAAAATGTTATAGGGGATATACATTACTTTACACATTACCAAACATTACCTTTTCCTACTGGGTAGAGTTCGGAAAATATGTATATCAAATTAAACGTCTAAAATTATGCTAACATAATTGCCACATAAAATACAGTTTATGAAATCTTAACTCTATATTGGCATCTTAATATAATTATCGCTAGAATTTGACCTTTAGCCTCATAGGCCTCAACCGGTAAATTTAAAATGTACTTTAAAATTAATGCCTAGATGAGAAAACGGCCCTTAGAACCCACAAGTATTAATTGTTTTCGGCTGCCGAATGACCGTAATAGATAAACCACTCGACAATTCTCACTGGTCTTAGGCGACTAAAGCAGATATCCCCTCCCTCTTGGCGGTCCGGACTCAGCGCACCATGGTCTACTTAAAATAGTTGCAAGCCGATAAGAGATTTAAATCACAATAACAGCAATAGTTTTGTTTGCAATTGCTTTCGTCGACGAAAGGAGAGCCAGCCATCATAACCCTGCGGGTTAGGGGTTTAGAATATGCCCGAGGTAGGCATACCGGTCGTAAGAGGCGACTAATATGCACATAGGTAATTGACGTGCTAACTCGATGGTTGATCTACGGATATGATGCCTCTCACCTCTCATTACCCATCTTCTCCTTCCTCATGGATGGAGGGATGCCATGACCTAGAAGGTACCACTGGTCATACCAAATCGCTACCACGACAGTCGGGCAGTACCGCAAGGGAGCACCGCAGCGTACCGGGGTCATATCCGGCCAAGGACTGTCAACTTCGGCATCACTCCCCAAAACCTTCGGGGAGTGTTTTGTTGTTAACAACAACAACAACAACAACACCGGTTCCTTATCAGACGAATTCTCTATATTCAGCTCATGTTGTTGTTGTTGTTATTGTTGTAACGAAGCTCATCTTCAGTAATGCTCTAATAAAAGGCTATTTATTGATGAAATTAAAGTAGACCGTGATGAATTTATGAAATGGGGTCAACTACTCACTTGAGGGATTTTAGGATAATCAATTTTTATTCTTTTTACTCATCGCCAGTTTCTCTTTGTCTTATTTTAAATAGTAGAAAATTATCTTGCACGCTTATGCTGATGGACATGTGTACATTAGACTGATCCAATTAAAAAAATTACTTATAAACATGCAGTTTGTCAAGAAAGTATTTTTACACCATAAAAATGCAATTTTCTTTAAAATGTGCACATTAGAGCGAATCACCTAAAAAAAGTCGGCCGTACCTCCCCTCATATGAAGTGTTTTTGAAAAACATTTAAAAAAAAAAAAATTCTGGCAACCCTAGATGTCGCCCAATTGCATTTTACTTCATATCTTCGGCATTTATTGTCGGATTTTTAAGTATCATACACCAATTTTTTTGTCTCAGGGAGTGGGTTTTTCCCAAAACAAGCTCATTGATCTCAGGCGCTCCGTTGAGGTTCCTACCCACCTAATCTCAGCTGCTACCACCCTAATGTACCGATCTAATAACAGCACATTAAAGACCGTAAAAAATCGTAAATCGTTTACGGTCTTCAATTAACTGACATTAGGTCGTTACATTAGGGTGATATATGGTGGGTAAGTACCACAACGAAACGCATAAGTAGGTACTTAAAGTTAGCCTCAGCTTTTTTCAGTAAAAAGTAAAAAAAGTGTTATGTAAAAAAAATTCACATTTCACAAAAAATAAGAACGATTTATTATTTTGCTTATTATGCCGGACAATTATTAAATTCTGCTGTTTCCACGGCACCAACCAAATTCGATTGTTACTAACCGTCGCATTGCTATCAAAAATTGTAGGTATGTATGTGCTTAATTTCGCTTATTTTTTCCGTAATTCTCAATGACCGCGCCACATTTTTATTTAGTTTTTATTTGTTACTGTCACAATCAAAATTTTTTCTTCTCCATGTTCAGATTTTTATTCAAATTCCACAAAGTTTATTTATTTATGCTGCGCATCATTAAATCAACTACATTCAAGTTCTAATATACACTATCCGCAACAACAAAAAATGTAAAGAAAATATAAACTAGCCCCAAGGAAAATAAACATACAAAAAAAACTACATACTTATAAAAATACTTTGCTCTGAGCATTCTTGAGGAGATTGAGTAGTCGGGAATGAGCACAAGCGCACAATTGTGAGAGCAGTCTTTTTGTGGGCGCTACCAGCTGGCATGCACGGCCAGCAGATGTGCTGTCATTGTACAAAATAGTGGTTCCCAACCGCTAGGGGGGCATAGAAAGTTGTCAAGAGGGGCGCATTAAAGAAGAAGTCTATGTTCAAGAAGAAACAAAAATGGAAAAACATCAAAAGCGGAACTTACTTGCACAGACGCGCCATCGGGTATTTTGATTTCGTGTTTTCTAACAGCTATACCTTTAAGGCTCACTTACACAACAAAAATTTATATTTTTAACTCAGAGTTAATGTCAAATGAGAGCTTAAACTCATACGTTTTTGACAACTTTTCAAATTAAATCTGAGCTTTACTCAGCGTTGTGCAAGTGGGCCTAAGAAAGTGCCAAGCGTAAAAAGCTGTAAAATCCTCATGCCCATACAACTTATTTGAACCAAACCAAAACAACGCCTCGCTAACGCTGGCAATTGGAATTTTCAATTTCATCAGCGTTTTTCGTGGTGAAGATAGAAATGGGGAAGGAAAAAGAGTAAATCAATTACTGACCCCATGCGCTGGAAGACGAATTTCGCCGATATATCGAGACCGCGATTCCGAGTTACCATTTTTATGGATTTGTTGCAATCACCAGAAGATGTTAAAGAAGAAGGTTTTAATTAAAACTAAACGGCAAAAACTTCTTGATGACGATAACGATCTGATAATAGCTCTGGAAAAAATAGAACCTAGAATCAACCCACTGGTACAGAACCTGCAGCCCTAAGTGTGTCATTAGAACCTATTCTTAATTTAACACATTTTCTCGATAAAAAAATATTTATTATTTTAATTTAAACTTTTAAAGCGTATTTAATAAATTAAAAATAAAAGGCTTTCAAAGAAATTTGGGTTTTTGTATTTATTGAAAAAGTGAAGGGGTCGTGAGAATATTATTACTAGTCAGGGGAGCCTCAACGAAAAAAGGTTGGGAACCCTGGTATAAAATGTACATACAGTGACCCACCCCAAGAAGCGTATAAAAAAGTTTTGAATCTTCCATCATTTTGATACCGGCATAGACGGAATTATTCAACTTCAATTCGGAATTATTCGAATTCAATTCAGTAATCCTCAAAACACTTATATTTTCGAAGTTGTTCGGCAGATTTTGAATTCAGTCAGTTTTTGACTTATCTACCTTATAACTGTCATTGGTCCTGCCCAATTCAAATAGCTTGTCGATTAGGTACTGCCTTGTGGACTTAGTCCTCGGGTTGCTTTACGGAACTTAGTTCTTAGTTCCATACCTACGGTCTATTTTTGCAGTGCACTGCTCTCTGCTATTTTTGTTTTTAAATTTGTACCAAAACGCAATTTTAGCTGCGTCATTCCACAGCCAGCTATGACTTATTGTCAATACCACTTGCACTTTCAGAAGATTTGCGTACTTCAAATTGGTTTTTTTAACCGCATATACGGACTTATTTATTGAGAAATATGTGTCTGATTTCGCATCTGAGCTACTGTACATACATACATATATATAGACTATGTCAGCGTGTACTATTGGCCGCATGCGTTAGATGTGACAGCGGGTGAGGGGTGTTGTTCCATCGCAAAGTGTATTTGTTAAATTTCTCGGCTTTCTCTCGTTTTTAGCGTTTCTTCAATGCGCTTATACATATGTATGTACGAAGCTTCCATTCCATTTTCATTCACTCAAATTCTAAAATAATTATTTTCTTTTGAAATTCTACGTACATGTATTTTTTCTTTTCTCACTTTGCAAAATTTTTAAATTCGCACTATTTCCAAATTTGCTTACATTTCTTTAACATAAAATTTGTTTTTTTCTCAATGATTCTTCAGATACTTTTTTTGCTGCAGCAGCAAGTTTACTAGCAAAATTTTCCAAATTATCTCAATAGCCATGCGATGCGCACTCAAAAACAACACATTCTCACTTGAGCGACTCACGTTATCCACTGAATGATTGGCTAGCGCAATGGCGTGTATTTAGCAGCGGGCTAGTAGCCAGCCCAGCAAACCAAACCTAACTCATATTGTTACCGGTAATATTCAAATCGTTTGAGAATATTGAATCCAAATATTTTCATTACGGTTCTTGCCCAAATGAAATCTGGTCAGGTATCCAATGCAGGCATGTACTAAAAGTGGTATAGGGACGCCAGTGTTCAAGCCAGTAGCCCAAATTTGTATTCCGGATTCGAAGCTTAAGTCACCTTTAACCGTGTTGATATCAATCGAACTGGCTTAATAATATCCGGGACACGGATGAGAAAACTTTTCTGCTCAAATACCTACACCACTCTTTAGCTAATGAGATTAAGCATTAAATTCGAAAGAGGGTTTCAGTTGGAAATATGCTTCAGTTTTTCAGAACTTTAACTTTCAAAGGGGAAATCTGGAATATTTGAACAGCTGAGTGGATGATCTCACATTAAAAAAAAACGCTGCTTACATTTTTTTTTTTTCAAAAACGCCTACCTCAGAGTTTTTCTCAACAACGAGCCTTTACACACGAGTCGATTTTCTATTCGATTTTTGGCGTTCGTCTGCAAATACAGGTTATAGATCGGACGAATTGCTATTTACACGGTGGAACGATACAATAGTGGTATTCGCTCTTTAGTGTATGCAATGTACAATTGTAAGTGTAACTTAGATGAGCGTGAGAGCATCTTATTATCATGGGGGTTACAACAATCAGCTGATTTTCATTTGGATAAAAAAACTGCGCACGCAAAATGCCAAGAAGCACAGAAAAGAGTAGTTGCCATATGTATAAACAAAAAATCTATCAATTTGAGAAACATAATCTCAAATTCAACTGTCAAAAGTTTACACTGATCTCACACTTACACCACTTGATTTCTTCAATCATCTGCAAATGTTGTAGGGTTATGATAATAGTGTAACATCAATTTCTGAGTGATTTGTTATTGCAATTGTATTTTGTGTACTTTCTAGACCTTTGTAACTTCACATACACTTAAGAGCGAATACCCCTAATATCAACCAGGAAATCGACCCATGTAAATTAGCCTTAACTCAGCTGAAAATATATTGGCGTATGGCCGATTATATTGATATCATTGGCCTTAACAACCGCGCCGTACACGCTGCCTTCTCTGCACTGGATAAGGAAGCGAAAAAAGTGGGCCTTGAGGACAAGACGAAGTATTTGCTGTCATCAATGAAAGAATCGGCGCACCTGCGCCTTGGCAGCCGAGTCAAGGTGATGGCCCAATGCACGCTTGCTTTGCTGGCTTTGCCTCGAGAAATGTCAAAATTCTTTTAAACTCTACTGAAATGTATGAAAGTTGGCACAGTGGCAGCCTCACTTTGCTTGCATGAAGCGCTTCAAAGCGTCGAATAGCCAAAATCTCTATTTGACAGCGCTTTACACCAAAGATGACGCTTTACACGCTTCACTATTTGTTTTGTTGTTGTCTTGTTTGTCTCATCCTGTATTTCTGACAGCTTTTGCAGCTTCTTTTTGGCTATAGAAGCTTTCAAAGGAAAGCAAGGTAAGCCTAGGTAAGCAAAGCAAGCAAGCGTACATTGGGTCATCACCTTCAAGGGTCAGTTACATAAAACTTTATTTTGGCTTTACCTCTAACTTTGACTTTGACAGAAAAGTTCAGTATACGTATTTAAACTAAGCATGGCAAATTGGAGACCTCAAAGTTGAAGCGAGGTTGAAATTTGGCAAACTCTCAAATTTTGCTTGCTTTGCTTGCTTTGACAATCAGACTTTGCTTCAATTAAAGAATAAAATGTTGGAGAAAATAATAATTAATTAATTTTTTTTTTTTAAATTAATAAATTAACTAAAACACTACGAATGCAAAGAAAAAAATAACGAAAACCAATGTATAAAAAAAAAGCGTCAAGGCGTTCATTGTAGCATACCTCTGAAGTTGGACGCAAAGTTTTGAGGTAGCAAATGTCAGGCGAGGTTAACAAAGCTTTATGTATTCGACCCTTCACTGTTGATTATTACGAATTTGAAATGACTAAACAGGGGTTACATGTTGTTCATCTGAACCTACTCTTCTACCCCTCTGTCACTCTGGACAAACCCTGTTGAAACTGCACTTTTCCTTGGACTCCCCTTAGAAGAGCTTGATGAAGATCTTCGGAATGATCATACACTCTAGACAGGGCAATGCATTGTTAACAACAACAACAACGAATTTGAAATTGTGAGGGACTTCGTCTATTTGGGAACCAGCATTAACACCGAAAACAATATCAGTCTGGAAAACGAACGAAAAATCACTCTTGCCAACAAGTGCTACTTTGGACTGATTAGGCAATTGAGAAGTCAAGTTCTCTCTCGAAGAACAGAGATCACGCTCTATAAGTCTCTCATCATACCTGTCCTGATGTCTGGCTCAGACACATGGAGAATGTCAAGAGGATATGAGATGGCCCTTGGAGTATTTGAGAGAAAAGTTCTCCGGAGATGTATGGTCCTTCCCTTGATGCCAACGCCGAGTATCGAATGAGATTTGAAGATGATTTGTACGAGCTTTACGCAGATCTGACCGTAGTCCAGCGAATTGAAGCCCAAAGGCTCCGGTGGCTGGGCCATGTCATGCGAATGGACAAAGAAGCTGGGCTGGCAGAAGGTTTTCTTATCGTCACCCGAATTCGGCACTAGCAATGACTGGCGTGCTTTGATAGGCAACGGCCGAAATCGCTTAGGCAGTTAAGCGCCAATAAATGATGATGATGATGATGATAATAGGTTTTAAAGACGTTTCTTCACCGCAATTCTGAGTATAGCAAAATAAATCGATCCAAATTTACACATAGGCAGGTAGAAGTATACTTCCAAATATTCACACCGTACCCACCGATCTAAGAGAGGGACGCCTTTTATATACCCCACGGTGCTTTTTAACGTGTAGAGTACTCTACACACAGCCGTTGGAAACACAATATGTGCACACATACAAGTATGGACAAATGGCTTTGCTCAGAAGCAGATTTTCTTCTTGACGCTATGTGCACAGCTTTGTACGAAACAATAACAAAAGCAAAACAGACGTTCGCACAATAAACTACCACCAAACGCCGGGCATAGTCTTTTTCCTATTCTCGCCCTTTCTATCACTCATACCTTTTATTATTTCCCTTCAATGTTTGCATGTAAATTATCACCACTTTCTTTGTGTTCTATAATCTGTTTGAAATAAAAAAAAAACTAAAACAACAAATTCTAGTGTTACCGGATACGTTTTTGTTCGCTAGAAAAGAGCATGCAAGAGTAGCCGTATGGCAACAGCACCAAAGTTGCGCTACCTGCTGCCTGGCTGGACTCACCACTTTTCATCTTCCAGCGCTTCAGCTGTCGTTTTGTAGCGTTTTTGCCGGCTGCCGCTGTCAGCATATTCATTCCTACATAAACACGTATATATGTACATACATTTGGTTTAGTTACATTGTTCGTAAGCCGATGTTAGCGATATGAATCGTATAGGGCCATTTTGAATTTGGCTATACTGTCATAAATGGACACCATACTTGTGAATACACACATAAAACAAAAAAATTCAAAATTACTAAACATAATTTAGAATTCTGTCTTAAAGTATGTATGTATTATTGGTTTAATTTAAGTATAGAGAGTAGCTAGTCTTAAAGATTAGTTTACTAAGCCTTTACTTCTTAGCTGCAACGGAAGTGAGAATGGCATTGTTATCAGTGTTGCCATTTACGTAAACTTAAGACTAGTCACCGAAATTAAGTAAGAGGTAAGAAACATATGGGCATATTCATATTCGAAATAAAGTAGACACTAAAAATAGCGTCAGCCTTTTTGACAGATAGGCCGTTAGAAATGGTGTCAAAAAGCTGACGATAACTTTAGTGACTACTTTATTTCGACTATGAATATGCGCCATAATTTGTACGAGACTGTATAATATTCTATTCCACTTCTGAGTTATGCGAAATTGCTTCTAGCATTTGAGCCAAACCTTACTCCGGAATTCAAGCAAAACAGATTCTCTTAATTCCTTCAACGCCATCCTTCAAATTCGTGCGTTTGCCTTATTTTCTTCCATTAAAACAACTGCGACATGTGTTGAGTTACAATGCTGCAATTAATCGGCTTTAGTTTGATTTTGCCTTTGCTACAAAATTTTATTACCTAATACATATTTTTTACTTTTAAGTTTATTGTAATTTTAAATTTAGATATTTTTTGTAATATATAGTATTTATATTATATACTATAACTATGTCAATATGCGTAACTAAAAACTAGCCTGTTTTAATATTTGTGGTTTTTTGTTTCTATAATTGTATATGGGTATTTGTTGTTATTTCCTTTTTATGTTTTTCTTTTGCATTGTAAATGCGCTATTGTAAAAATTTTATTATATTTTGCTTTCTATTAAGGTAGTATGTATTGGATTTTGTTAATCACTTTGCAATAAGTCTGTTTATTATGTTTGTAATTTTGAGATTGGAATTAATAGAAAGGATAAAAAATAAAAAAAAAAATGTTATAACAGATATTTTTATAAACCTTTTCCTTAATCGCTCTACTATAATGTGAAACTTTTTCAGTAAAAGTAATAAATGTAGAATACGCAACATAACTGTTTAAGGTCAAGCCAGAACAAACAGAACTTGAGCCAAATATTTTCCAAGCATTTAAAATGGATTTTTCGAGAAACCAAAGAAATTATCGGGCTACTAGACCGATACCGAGCGGAGTTATTGAGATCTGCATACATCTTTAGATTCTGGACACTTGGAAAGTGTTATGTTTGACAACAGAATTCGATACTCAGTATTCGACCTTAAAAATTATGGTACCTACGGTTGTTCTCCAATATTAACCCAACTTTGTAATTGGTGAAAAATATACCCGTTATTTGTGTGATAAAATTTTCGTTTAAAAAAAAATGTAAGTAAGTATGTATTTAATTATGTTTGTATGTATATGGTGTGGGATTGTATATTTTTTGCATGTATGTATAAATGTATGGATGTGGCATTATAA
Organism: Campiglossa producta; assembly: GCA_964058755.1. Taxonomy (NCBI): domain Eukaryota; kingdom Metazoa; phylum Arthropoda; class Insecta; order Diptera; family Tephritidae; genus Campiglossa; species Campiglossa producta. The sequence continues at coordinate 1,581,188 of CAXKVI010000005.1, forward strand.
TTTGATTTTAAAGTAGAATACATTACATTAGACGCTAAGTAAGTATGTTTGTAATTAAAAATAACTGCAAGTATTTTTTTATAATTTAGTTGTATAGGGTTTTAATGATGTAGTTTAATAATTTTTGTTTTGTTTTTATACTATTTTCGATTTGCTCATATTTTGTATGAACTTTAATTTCCGGTTTTGTTAATTTTTTTTAAATAGTATATTTACTTATTTCCGTATCGAAATAACTGTAAATTAATCTAAATTTACGTTACATTTTTCCCAAATCTCTCGTTTGCTTTTTTATCGAATGTTAATTTGAACGGTTTATTTTACTGAAGGAATTCAAAAGCAAATATTATTTAATGATACACTTGATAAACTTGCATCAAAAGAACTACCATTAACTAAAATATTTTTTTATTTTTTTTTATTTAGGAAAGTATTAAGTTTTTTTATGTATAATGAAAAAGTAGTGGGTTTAAATACTAAAGCTAAAAAATAATATGATATAAAATAAAAAGAAATGAATGTTTATAATCAAAAAATTATTAAAATCGTGCAGTAAGATGCGAATTAGTTAGCTTGCAGCCGGGTTACGATTCACGTTTACGGCAATTTAACGTCTAAGCCAGCTAGAAAGTACAATTGTTTTCGTGGCTTGGTATGGGCTAAAGGCATTTGTGACAAATTTGTTTTCTTCTTTAAAATTTTTAGATTAACAGATCTGTTGCTATGATGGTGGCGCTGCCAAAATCCCTACCGACATAAATTGCTCTTTGCTTTTTACTTACATGTTCTACCAAACTCCGCTTCCATTCGACTACTTTCATCTACGTTTTTGTTAAGTTTTTAATCCGTAAAAATTTGCCTTAATATTAAAGAATTAATGTGATCTTTTAATGCTGCGCGGGCTTTTCTGACGACAAATATTCTCGAGTTGCTGTTAGCTATATGTATTGTGTCTTTTCAACTGCCCAGGGGCCACCGCGTTCTCTTCCTTCTATATGCTTATTTTAATTACGTTCTCCAAAATGAACCGCTCTTTATACCTCTATCCCAAACGCAAAACACTTAAGTCCATCTCTTTACTTCCGCCTTATTCGCTTCGTATTTTCTTGAGTTCCGGTTGACTGTTAGCTTCATCAGTTGCCAAAATACCAGCGACCTCACTGCCACCATCGATACAATGCAATGCTCGCTTTTGCGCTAGAATGCCTCCATCAGCAATGCTTACCGTGGAATCATTGTTGGAATCGCTGGCATTGGCGGTGTTAAAGTTAGCGGCATCATTTAAGTTGCCAACGTGCAGTGGTGTTATTGACTTGTGGCTGTGGCCTATATGAGCATTGTTACTGTTACTGCTATCGTCTTCGACGTCATCTTCACTCACTTCATTACCTGTTGAAGGCAAGCAGCTGCTGTTCTCTCCATCACTTGCTCCTAGAGACACTAAAGTACCATTACCTTTACCATTACCAACTGGCGCACTGACGACTGCATCCTTTTGTTGGCTATTGCTGTTGTCGCTGACGCTGTGGCCAATACCAACAATATCGCTATTACTATTTGCATTTGCATTTATGCTACTACTACTAATATTATGTTTAAGTTTAGCCTTTTCTGGTGCCTCTAAATTACTTTCTGAATCTGATGCGAGCGGTGTACCCACTTCACCGTCATCGGTTGAGGTTGTAGCTGTAGTCTGTGTGGTATTCTCATCAATGATGGGCTCTTGTGAGGTGGAATCGTTTGAAACAAAATTGGAATCGCCGTCCTGGAAAGCAGTGACCGCTGTCCTGACAGGTGCTGGGTTAATGTGTTCATTTTCGGCTAAAATAAAATGTTTTTAGTTAATGTATTTCCCACGACAGCAATAACTTATTTAGTACACACCTGCGCCTAAGCTCTCTTCATCGCCATCATTTGTATCGTCGCCCACAACACCGATTACATTAGCTGACGGTGCTGTTACTTTGATTGTGCTACCATTAGCGTTTGCACCAGTACCAGCGCCTGGTTCAGGCATTTCATCGAGTAGCTCTGGACTTATATCATTGGCTACATAATGTGCCCAGAGTGCTAATTCTACGCGATGCGGTGACCAAAATGGAGTTTCGCCGCCAACTTCCTTATTCAGTCGTTCGACAGTAGCCTGAATATGCTGAACAAAATTGAGGTACTCCTTGGTGGTATAATCGATGCCCTCGAACTCTACAATGCAATATAAATTAAAAAAGAATTACAAACTGTATAAAATATATGTTTCATTCGTCACCTAAACATTCGATTTGAATGAAATCTCGATATATACGTGTAAGCGTTTTTTCTTAAAATTAAGTCATATAAAAAAATTATAAAATTTTTACAAAAGGGATATTCCAGCCAAAAGAGGAAAAGTACCAAATTTTTAAAATGCCATAAACTCCCACTGCTCTGGCGGAACTTTACAATAAAGGTCTCTTTATTATCATGGGTTAGGGGTAAGTAATTTTTGGGAACTGCATCGATAAAACTAAAAATACTTAAAAATTGTATCACAAAAAAACAGGAAAATGTCCCAGGACTTTTGTAAAAAGTTCCTAAAAGCTAATACTGATCTTATTTCTGAAGAATATGGCACTATGTAGTATGTACTTTCGATCATATACAAATTGTAGTTCAAAGTTGATCTGTCACTTATTTAACAGGAGAGCTGCTACCTCGGGTATATTCTTAGCACCTGTGGTGTTCGCTTACACGCCATTCGCCCTATGCTTCTACAATGTTTCCCAACGACTCAACTAAGATTTTTGTGCAAAAACACAATCTAATCTCACACCTACAAGAGTTGTACCCAGAAAATCATAAACAAATGTTAACCATGTGGTGGGCCACCCTGCGGGTTAGGGGTTTAGAATATGCCCGAGGTAGGCATACCGGTCGTAAGAGGCGACTAATATGCACATAGGTAATTGACGTGCTACTCGATGGTTGATCTACGGATATGATTCCTCTCACCTCTCATTACCCATGGATGACATGACCTATAAGGTTCCACTGGTCATACCAAATCGCTATCACGACAGTCGGGCAGTACCGCAAGGGAGTACCGCAGCGTACCGGGGTCATATCCGGCCAAGGACTGTCAACTTCGGCATCACTCCCCAGAACCTTCGGGAAGTGTTTTGCTGTTAACAACAACAACAACAACAACAACAACAACAACATGTGGAGGGCCATCTCACGATCAGATGTCGTCTGAGGCCTAGCCATGACAAACTTGCCCCGATAGTCCTCTTTAATAGGATAGTCATATACCAAGGTCAGGAGCAACCGTGGTTCATATCCGACTAAAGAAGGTCCCTCCGGCAGGGCTCTGAGGTGGTTCGCAGGAATATTTTCGATGATCTTCATTACCTACCTATGAGGTAAAAAAAAAATATATAGCCTATTTAACAAAACTCACCTGGAATGGACATCAGGCACTCGTCGGCCATGAATGGAGCTGAATCAGGAGCCGCAGCAGCCAATAGTGCCGAAGCCATGGTTGTGCCAACACCTTTCAAATTTGATAGTGCCGTTATGGCCTGCTCCAAATTAGGCAGTTTACGAAATGCTTTCTTTGTTTCCATCATTACAGCGCGTGGCGTATTTACCTTGACCAGGTACGATAGTTGGGGATAAAATTTTCCACGCGTCTGCTTCCATTTCATTGTCTGCACCAGCTCATCGTATATCATGTGTTTATCCTTTCCTCTAGCTTTTATCAATTTTGGCAACTCATTTTGATACCATTCGTCCAAACGTATTAACTCTTGTGGCTTTTTAGTTTTCTGTTCTGCTTTTAATTTCAAAACTTGTGGATAAATTTTAAAACAATATTCGAATTGCTGCGTGTTGCCATTTTCAAAGAAAGACGCAGTGTCCTTGTTGCTCGTCATATTGATGAAGACAGCTGCTGGTGCTGCTGCTTTTGTAGTTCCGATCACGTTGACGTCTTCAAATGTAGGTATGTATAATCCCCTTTAGCTGTGTATATCTGCCGTTTGGTTGCTCTCACCAATAAACTGACAGATGGATCGATCGATGGCAATGTTGGTTGGCAAAGCAGTGGTTGTTGCACTGGTGGTTGCTGGTGTTAGTGCCACACACACGCAACTGTGCTAGTGGCGATAATGGCAATGGCGTTTGTGGTGGTGGTGATGAACGATGAGTCGTAATGGCTGTGGGGGAAAATGAAAACGTATGTTGGTCATTCAAGTATTTTATTTAAAAGTTTATAATAGCCCTACACTTTAAGATTATCCTTTAGACTATAGTTAATGTACATAAGCATCAACATACATACCTTACCAAATATGTTTCACCAATATGTAGAAATAGATATTTCTTTGCTGGCAATGGCTGCCCTTCACTCTTTGGTATGTATGCATATATTGAGAAAATCTTCGCTTTTTACTTGCTTTGCTTTTAACACGGTATGTATTATGGACTAAGACAATCGTCCTGTTTAAAGCAATTCTTCACAAAATACTTGTAAAATTCACACTTAAAATCCATTCAAAAACCATTTTCATAATTCGTGACCTGTCCTCAATACATTTTCCAGGAGCGAATTTCATTTCAAATGCTACTCAAAGGGGTTTTTTGTTAACAAAAATATAATTTGCACTTACCTCAAATTGAAATACTTTAATTTTATCTTCAAAACTGGCTCGTTTGCACCACCGAGAGTACAATTCAATTTCAAGTTTCACTGTTCTACGCGAGCGACGAATAAAATTCGTTTCTTGTCTCTCGTCTTTTATCTTCATTTCTCTTTTGCGCTTCGTTTCCTCCGTATTTGCCTCAGCTGCACATTCTGCGCGTTCACTGTGCTACATGTGTGTATGTGTGAACGAATGTTAGCCGCAGTTGCCATTTTGACCCCAATTTTTGGTACGTTTTTTTATTTGATTGGTACAGAGCGCACAATACCTGCTACCTGCCAACGACAGATTTACGCCGATCGCTTAATCGTTCAAATATTATACCGGCGGTGGCGACATTTATCGGCGTCGTTAACTTAAGTAAAAGTAGTCCAACAATCAAATGTGTCATCAACGGCTAAAGCTAGGTACTAAAGCGGGAAACAGAATCACTCCGCCAATACGTCAGTTGCGTGACGTACGCCAATTTTAGAGCAAATTCTACTTTGACGTATCCGTCGTATCTGGCGTTATAAAGGGTCAAATACACAAAGCTTTGTTAACCTCGCCTGACATTTGCTACCTCAAAACTTTGCGTCCAACTTCAGAGGTATACTACAATGAACGCCTGGACGCTTCTCTTTTATACATTTGTTTTCGTTATTTATTTCTTTGCATTCAGAGTGTTTTTGTTAATTTCTTAATTTAATAGAGAATAAATGAATTAATTATTATTTCCACCAACTTTTTATTCTTTAATTAAAGCAAAGTCATCAACATCTGATTGCCAATGCGAACAGAGCAAGCAAAATTTGAGAGTTTGCCAAATTTTAACCTTGCTTCAACTTTGAGGTCTCCAATTTGCCATGCTTCGTTTAAACACGTATACTGAACTTTTCTGTCAAAGTCAAATTTTGAGGTAAAGTCAAAATAAAGCTTTATGTAACTGACCCTTAAGCAGAATCAGTACGTCAGTACGTTGAAACAACTGACAGATACGACGGATACGTCAAAGGAGAATTTGCTCTAAAATTGACGTACGTCACGCAACTGGCGTATTGGCGGACTGATTCTGTTTCTCGCTTTACGCATACAAACACCCGCAGTCTACTTTGCTGTCAGTTGTTTCAACGTACTGATTCTGCTGAACATCAAGTTTTACGTGAAACAGGGGCCTTATCATGTGATTCGATTCTACAGGAAATGCTATTCGAAAGCTGTCAAATCACATACATTTTTTATCAAATGCGAAACAAATTTCTTTCGGATCGAGTTGCATGATAAGGCCCCAGCTGTCGAAATCCATACATGTCTTGTCGTGAAAAAGCCGTGAAATTTCGCACCCACTTCACGGCAGAGTAGTACTGAGTCAATGTCATTGTGGTGCGAAAAAAGACATTTGCTGAAATTGACGTCTGAAATATGAAAAACTACAGAAAATTACAAGCTAAATGCATGATACCGGCGAAATTCCACGGCTATGAAGTTAGTACCTGAAATAAATAAGCAAGAAAATACGCAATTTTGAATCGCAGCTAATATGACGAATTTGCGAAGAATGGTGCTCTGCCATCGTCACCCTCTCTCCCACCGTTCGCAGAAAAGCTAGCAATTGCTAGCAACTCCTTGCCCCGTTTGCAGGCAGTAATTGCATAGTTGCCACGCAGCGTATTTAATGTTTGTGTGAAAAACTCGATATATAGCGCAAATAGTACAGCACAATTTTTGGCATTGTGCATGGTAGTTGCTCCAATTTCCTACAGGGAATAATTTAAATTGTCAATTTTGGATTGGAAACAATCCAGGGACCGCAAATAACAGATACCTTTTTCGCATAAATTTGTTTGTCAAAAAAATACTGCAATCACCTAAATATGAATATTATTTCACAAAATAAAAATATTTTAAACTTTATGAAAAATTATGAAAGTTCCGGGGAAAACCAATAAACTAATTTTTTTTTTCGATTTTCCAAATAAAATGCCAAAAAAAAATTTCAACCATTTTCTTTCTATTATCAGACCTATTCTAAACCATCATTACAGACAGCATAGTAGGAATATAAAAGAATCACCCCTTTCGCGAAATTTTGTGTTTTTTATTTCTGTATAAATTGTAGGGTTTCATCTTGCCAAGTTTATAAAAATCAAATTACTTTTGTGCGATCCAGAAGCGTTTAAATGACAGTTCCTCCCATTTTGAGTTGTTACTCTTTTTGATTTAGTGTGCGATATAAGCTTAAAATACAGATCCATCCCTAACGACGGCGGATACGCTGCTAGAAGATAAAATACTTAAACTCGCCCACACCTGCTACAACAATGCAAGGAGACTGAAGTACTGTTCCTCCGCCAACCTATGGGCAATCCCGACAGAATTCAGTAAATCCAGTGTCAAATAATGCACATACTTGTATTTAGTCTTTTATTTCTGCATACATTTTGTATGTATAATTGAGTATATCCATTTTGAATGCCGTACGTTTGTGTTCAGGCACCTTGTCGAAGAACTCTTGTATCACAGCTAGGAATGGGTCAGCATTTTGTTTGTATGTATTTACAAATTTCAAATAATTCTCAACCAATGTACGAATCGTTTCATCCAAACTGGCATAACGTTGCACATCTGAGCTTAGTGAGGCGCTCGGCTCCATTGTTGCTAAAGAGCTTGTAGGTTCCATTTGTTTGTCTTTGGTGTCAGGTTCAGTTTTCAATCTTTGTTGATTCTGCTGGGTACATGCTTGTTGAGAACTAAAAATTTAAATATGAAAGTCATAGCAAAAGCCACAAATTTAAAATGAAGATCGTATCCGCTTACGCTTTAGGACTCATACTGGCAGTTAAAAAGAACAGTTGCTCAAAAAATATCCAATCCTTCTTTGTGTTGCCATTTTTGAGAATACCACTCGCTTTATTGCTTCTTGTACTAATTTCTATTATAAAACGATCCCTCAATGCCTTCCAGCGCTTGCGACAACTCTCAACTGTTGGGAATGAGTTAATAATTCAAAAAAGTTTAGTATGTATTAAGCAGCAACAAATTCTCACCTGATTCGCCTATATTATTGGAAACACAGCTCCAACAGACATCCCTTTTGCGTTTATTTTTATAATCCGGGTTATATTTATTCCACAGGCATTCGTTTTGCTGGACTTCTTTGATAAGTTTTTCTTCCAACATCCTATGCGTTTTTTTTTTTTATGACTTACAATTAATAAAATCAAAGTTTGTTTACAAATTTTGTTTTATTGAACAAAGTGGTTATAATCTACCCTACAAGAACACTGATCATTATATGAACGAAATGGGCATTAGAATTTAGTAGCAATTTCAGCATCTAGCAGGGTATCCATATTGAAAGAAACTCAAGCTAATCCATGATATTGGGAAGTTTTTCGTTTTCCTGCTTGTAGTCGTATGCGGTAATCTGTAAGTATAACATTTTGGGTTTTAGTTGAATTTCAAAACAGATGCACTGCTTCAATAATAAACAACAATAACAGTTTGACATGTTTTGGAATTACCTTTTTTGTTTTACAGTGTTGTGGTGTGTAGAACCAAAGAGCTCATGTCTGTGGTACTGTCGGTGAAGTAACTACATATGAGGTTATACTTTCTTTTTTTCTTAAGAATTTGTTACATTCCTAAGAATAAAATTAATTACATATGCTCATTTAGAAAAAGGAGAATAAAATAAAAAATATATAAAAACATATTTGAATCGACAGTTAGGGACACTTTTTTAGAAGATGCAAATGCGCTGTTAACACGGTCACACTTTGGAAGGAACACATTCGTTGGTTATCTTTATTTATTGTATGCGTGTATGTATGTATGTATAAATCTTGTTACTTGCTTAGTTTGGTATCATCATGTATACTGTTTACTTAGTAATAATTAATTTTAAAGGGTGCTTTTTTTGTTTAGCCACAAGTTTTAAACAAATGTACATATAGGTAATCTTAATTTGTATCTAAATCTTCCAGTCGTACCGGATGTGAATAAGGTATAATCGATTTCTTTTCCACGTCTCTGGATAAAGCCTTACGCATGTCTAAATTGTTAGTAAAAAGAAGTTAAAATCAATTCCTATCTTTACAGCAGTATTACCAAAATGGCTTACCATATGCATCCTCGTCGTGATCGCCGGCGTAATATTCTAGTATTGTGCGGTAAATGATATAACCTAGATTTTGATACATATTGATTGCCACTTTATTGCTTTTGCGTACAAAGAGATCAACAAAATAAGCGCGTTTTCTAGACAAATATACATAATTATTAATGAAGTAGCTATAAATGTTTTCTTTTTTAAATAAATTATATCCCTTACTTTTCAGAGACGTCTTCCAAAAAACTCATCAACAATGCTGCCAAGCCAAGACGTCTATAATCTGGCGAAACAGTCAGTGCTGTTACATGTCCATGCCAATTATCCAAATGACCTTCTACCTTACCCATAACTAAGTTGAAAAAAGTAAAACGCTAATTAAGTGGTTCCAAAGTAGCAAAGTTTTATTTTTACTCACTGTAACCCATTATTTGGCCATTCGGGGATTCAGCCAATTGAAAGTATTCCGGCCATCTAGCCAAATACTGCGTGTAGAATGAGAGCCCATATGTTTCCGTTAATGGATCGAAATTTCTGTAAATTGGTTAAAAAAGCAATGTTATTTTAATGCGAGCCCATCGAATTGATAAAACCACAATGAAACGCTGCACCAAACACGGCTTTTCTTAGAACTTACACGTTATTGAATTTGAATAGATCATCGCAGGTAAATGGACGTAGAGTAGTCATCTTTTTAATAGATAAATTTTAGAAATGTATACCTTTATTATTTTTAGGTTTATTTTTGCGGCTAATTTTGGATTTCGTGTTGTCACCAGCAGCTGTTTTGCGATAGAACAGAGTTGTTAAATTCCACGCCAACAATAGGTCTGTTCGTTGAAAAAATGTCAGTAGTAATTATTCCTGGCTCCTGGGCCTGGATTCTCTAACGATGAGTTTGGTAGTATGCCTCGCCATAGTTAAAACACAAGAATATATATCTAGACCGTAAATGTATTTATTCATCAAGCGCTTTTCAACAACTGATATTTTGGTAAAAGTGCAGTTTCCGGTCCCCTCCGAAATTTGAAGCAAACAAAATTTTGGGTTCGGTTCAATAGTATTGACGAAATTTTGATTTTAGAAAATGCTTTAAATTAACTTTGACCCTTAATACCTTTTGTTGTTGTTGTTTGCCCAAAAAAGAAATATACCGTTAAGGCTCATTTACACGGGTAGATTTTCTGGTCGATTTTTATCGAACCACTTGTGTTCAACCCTTTAATGCAAGGTGAAGATCGATCGAGTTTACACGGTCGATTGGAAAAAAGCTTAGAAAAATCGACCCATGTAAATCATCCTTTATGTTCACTACAAAAATACCCATTGATCCCAATTTTTTTTTTTTTTTATTCTGCATTTGTTCCAAAAAATGTATCCCCCCGTTTTTTGCTTGTAATTTTTAAACATTAAAAAAGTCAATTTTCGCTTTCGGATTCTCAATATACTCGTAAATACGCGTCTTTTGAGCCCTTACTTGAATTTTTTGAGGGGACCGGAAACGGCACTTTTACCAATATTTTTCAGGCCATGTCCCAATCACGTTTTTATGCCTGGAATCAAAATTACATTTTTATACATTTTTTCATTAAAAATTTCAAAATAAATGCAAATCACGATATACAATTTTTTTTTGTGCTTGTTGGTTTTTTCGATACCCAACACTGGAGAGGTGCGTAGAAATTTGATTTGAACACGTCGTGTAGCCCCTGCACGAAATGCAGGATACATGTGTTTGCCGCAGTACAAACTAGTGTAGTTAAATTTCTACTGCGCAGGGTTACTGCACATCTATTTCAGGCTTGAAGCGGGCTACTCACCTGCCAAGAAATGTCAAACTTCATATAAAAAATGCTCAGGAAATGGTCAAGAAATGTTTTCACACGTCAAATTTTCTAGAGCCAATACTCAGTTCATAAGAAAAAATACCACACTTTTCAATAGTTGGCATCGCCGGTTTACCTTAAAGCGGGCTACTCACCTGCCAAGAAATGTCAAACTCCATATAAAAAAACGCTCAAGAAATGGTCAAGAACTGTTTTCACACGTCAAAGTTTCTTGAGCCAATACTCAGCTCATAAGAAAAAATACTACAATTTCCGATGGTTGGCAACGCCGGTTTACCTCAAGAAATAAATATGCTCGTATATATTTCTTGAGGTAAACGTGCAGATCCACGGCAAAGTTCAGTACATATTTCGCTAAACATATTTTGTACATTTTTATAGGAGTCATTTGCAAAAAAATGGAAAATTTGGTAAACGTCAAAATTTCTTGACCGGGCATAAGAAATATATGCTCGTTTTTTTCTTGAGGCATTTCTTGGCAGGTGGGTAGTCCGCTTTAATAGCAAATTAAGAATAGTCCCAAAAGCTTTGTGTAGGTGTGTTCCATTCTCAGCTTTTCCTTTTTCACTAAAATGCGAGTGTGTTAGTCACAGCGCACAAAGTGTAAATGGAATGAAATTTCGTTCACGGTGGTTTTGATGGGGTAGTGTTGCTCATTGTGTATCGATACCAAGTGTGAACTCTTCTTTTGACAACACATATTAAAATGTCGGTTTGTTTACATCCTGCACATATTAAAATGTCGCCAGCACAGAATAACAGAAAAGCAAATGGCGTTGTTTAACATCCTGCACACATCAACAAGGCGGTCTCCTATCTTTTACCTAATGGTAGAAAGAGATGGGAAGATGGAAAGAAGTGAGACAAAAAAGGAAATTAAAAACAGGTGACTAAACTCACTTTGAAGTTTTCACGACTATGTCTATGATATCACACTTGTTATTAACCACAATCTCAAACAGGTGTTAAACTCATTTTGGAATTTTGACGTCTATGCAGAAAAGTTTACACTTGGTATTGATACACAATGGTGTTGCTGTATCTTTCTGTGGCGTCGCGTTATGTGTCCAAACCTTAAGTATTAAAAATTAACAGCTGGCAACGCCCTAATTCGACATTCGTTCGTTTTTTGCTTCTCGGTCGCACCATTCGTTCTGAAAGAAGTCTGTCGCGTTGGATGAGTTTTTAAAAGTGATTTTATGAAGTTAAAATCAGGCAAAAAAGAACTATTTTTGATTGGAAATCCTCCAACAAGACATCTAAAATCCTTGGCTATAATTGTAATTTGGTTATGTGACGTGTGAAATGAGTAAAAGTTACTAAAAAAGGAAAGTGGGGCAACGCACAGCGTCGGTAGTGGCGTTGTCGGGTGGGAAAACCAAGGAACGGTAGTGCGGCATACCAGCGCGAGCGTATACGGGACAAAGCATAGTAACCGATAAAAGCAGTGGACAGAATAAACGGGAAGGATGAAAAATTCATTGCAGGAAACCTCAAGGTAAATAGAGGGAAGGTAACGACAAGTAAATTTGCTGGGAAACCCTGAAAGTGATTAGGTGCGATTTATTTTATGTGAATTAACTATTTGTTATCGATCAATGTTGCAAAATATAAATGTGTGCATTACTTATAAACGAAATAAAGCCAAATAAGTGAATGTGAAACAGATTTTGATATAGAAAAACTTGTACCAGACTAGCAGTAAACCAACACAAACATCCAGTCACAGCACAAGCATACCAACAAGCACTCGTGGGTTCTTGCCTTATGCGCCACGCATTGTTTTCATACAAAATTGAAGCTGCTCGTTGAGCATTCGGTAAACTGGCAAATGTCGTCTGATGGACAAAAACGTTTTTCATGAATATATAATTTTTTATAGAAGAAATGTACAGTTAAAAAAATATGTAACAATATAATATGGCGATAGTTATTAAGTGAAAAATGATTAAATTATTTGGCAAACGTGAAAAAAATCCTACAAATCTAATATAAGAAACATACACAAGCACGATTATCTGCAATTTCATGTTTGTATTGCATTCGTAATTGGGACGAACATGGTGAGTATTTTATTTGTTGTTTTATATACCAAATTTGCTCGATGCGTGGTGGCGCGGTTTTTTAATGTGGTGTGGGGAGTATCAGTGTTGAATAGGGGAAATAATCATACAGGGTGTTTTAAAAAGAATTTTTTCTTTAAATAAAATTTCGATTTTTTACGCATTGTAGAGCTTACAGGTTTTATAATATTACTCTGGTAATTCAATAGATCCTGTGAAAACTCGAAAAACTTCAAAAAATATCTAGAGAAGGACCAAAGGGAGCCCGGATTCCAATTAAACCAGCGGAAAACAAGTATTTTCAGTAGTTTGCGAGATGTTTGCAAATAAAGTTAAAAATTTTCCATCGAGAAAAGAAAATTGCGGCAGAATATTTGTTGTTTCTTTCTACAACAAAAACACTCTTTGACCGGATATGAACCCGGTACTCCCTCGACTGTCGTAGGGATTTGGTGTGGGCAGTGGAACCTTCTAGGCACTGTTGCCACTTCAAAATTTTTTCGGACCACAATTTCCATTAAAAAGTACCATTTTTGATAGAATAGTACCACTTTTTAATTTTTTTCAAAACGTTTCTACTTTTATATTAGGTTGTTCGTGAACATAATTAATCTCGAAATATAAGCTTTTTGAAGCCTCAATTTATCTCAAGCAGATCAAAATATTTTTTGTTTCCTTAATCTTTTAATTTGAGTAAAAAGGACTATTTACCACTTCCGGTATCGATAGCATCGATTACCACCAAAAACCTGCAAACCTGCCTACTGTCACACCAACACACCGAATTAAAATTTTTTAAAACCTCTTCAAAGGAAATCTCAAATGCATTCGAGTAAGTGGTTCCCTTCTTTAAATGGAAGGCGATTTTGATCCTCCAAAAATGCCCGCCATTCGTTTCTTCGTTGCGCCAACTAGAGATACAAGGAATCACAAATCGGTATCCACTTCGTCCTTCCATCTGAGTGGTATTGTCCTTGTTTTTCTGCTCTCACCTTCTAAACGCTAACAGGTATACATATATAAACATTTTCATTGACAGCTGGGATAGGCCTAGTAGCTAATTGCATCATGCAGAAAAAGTACAATTTTATGGAAACCGGTACCAAAGTACCATCAGTAAAAAAATGTACCATTTTTGTTACTAAGTACCAACTTCGGCAACCGTGATTCTAGGCCATGTCATTCCTTTATCTGTAAAAAAGAACAAGCTGGTTAATGGGAGGTGGGAGGCATCGTAACCGTAGATCACCTTCGAGTAGCACGTTTTACCTAGTTATGTGCATATTATGGCGCGAAGAAATTCATGAAGTAACTAATTAAAGCAAGCGGGTGCCAATGTAATATTCATAAAGTATATACCTCCCAACAAACATTTAGGCTTGAATTAAGTTATATCTCAAGATGAGAACTAAAGTAGTTATCTAGTTCTCAAACCTAACAGGTTTTCATAGCGTTCTCAACAAAATACTTCAAATGAAGTTAGCGTGCCACCTTTGAAAACCTATCTTAGGGACCAGCTAGGGAAAAAATTTTTGCACGTGATTCAAAGGTGGCACACTAACTTCATGTGAAATTGGCGGTGCACTATCAAAAAAAAAAAAAAAAAATTTTTAATTTTTTACATATGTCATTTAATTACGGCTTATTTACCACTCACTATTTTCCAAAATACGGCCCGGCAAATTTTTTGTTTTCACGGATAATTTACGGATAAATTACGGCAAATTATCCACTAGTTACATTTTTGCCACGTAAAAGTTGTCTTGCCAACTTCAAGTTCGTGTAAACCGAACATTAAATACCCAGCGTTAGTTTTCATATGATTTTCGAAATATTCCATTTCGGAAGTGGGCGTGGTTGGGAAGCGATTTCGTCCAATTAAATCAGGTATAACTACTCCCTATTATGCTAGTATACCTTGTACCAATTTCATCTTTCTACCTTAATCAGTTTAAAAGTTATGACCCCTGAAATTTTCAAATATGCCTCCCTGAAAAGTGGGCGGTGCCACGCCTACTTTTAAAAATTTATCAAAAAATCATAATAGAATGACTAGGGGGTTAATCCTAACAAACTATATCATTTTAGCCATTTCCGTTACCGAATTATAGCAATTTAGGTGATTTTCGACATCGAAAGTGGGCATGGTTGTAGGGCGATTTTATCCAATTTCATCAGGTATTCTCCCAACGATACTAGTATGCTTTGTGCCAAATTCAATCGTGCCTTAAAAGTGGGCGGTGCCACGCCAATTTATGGAAAAATCATAAGAGCCGGTGGGATTCACCTATAAAATTATATCATTTTACCCATTTCAGCTACCGAGATAACTATGTCAATTTATGTGATTTTCGAAATTTTCGATATCGAAAAAGGGGGCGTGGTTATCCGATTTCGCCCATTTTCAATAGCAACCTACCTTGGCCAAAAAGTTACCTGTATACAAAATTTCATGCAAATAACTCAATCTTTACTCAAGTTATCGTGTACATGGACATACGGACGGACATGCCTTGATGAACTTCTCTTTTCAACCTAAGAACTTTATTTTTTTGTGCCGTTACGTAGTAACTACCGTTATGTGGATAAAATTACTATAACCTTGTACTAGCACTAGTACGCTGGGTATAAAAGGTCCAATGTAAAGCGAGAGTTGGAGTAGGTGTTTCTCTCCCGTGTTGTTTTGTAATCTTGCGTGGGTGTTCCAGGTAGTACTGGCAACGGCGGATCCAGGGAGAGGATCGCCCCCTGTCAGGCCGATGATATCCAGGGCGGCAAATTTTGGTATGTACGCGGTATTGCTCGACGAGCGAAGATTTCGGGCTTGATTTCCTTAATTGCGTTGGAATCGGAATAGATAGCTGTTCAGTCATGGTTTCAGGAATAAAAGGGGCTGTTCAAGAAATTTTAAAATTTTGTTTCAATCATTTACTCAATAACTCACTTTCAAAACCTCAAATGATCCTCAAACAAGAGATTGCATTGCCTTGATGAAAAAAATTATAAGTTTTGCTAATTCTTCAGATAAACGTCACCTGGTTTTCAAAAAGCATCTCAAATGATCTTTAAGTGGATTGTGGTAGACACGTTGGTCAGAAAAACATGACGGTGTTTTGCAATTTGAAGACAATGGAGCCTATCAGCATTTACGATGATAAAAAATAAAAATAAAATAACTCCACTTAGTTAAAAGATATAAATGAAACTCGCTTATCAGAAAGATATAATATCTACCTTTGAGCTGTATAAAATCAATTGAGCCAATTTGAGTAGGTACTTAAGATAAATTCGTTACGTTTATTCGCAATGATGCCAAAATTGCGTTCTAAAATTAATTATTCATTTATATTACTTATGTAGCAATTTGGGTTTTGAGTTTTAGGCCACGATCGCCCCCTCAACTAGAGACCTGGATCCGCCCCTGAGTATGGGATGAGGCACTATTAGTTGGACTAGGCGGTAGTATAGGCTATATTAAAGGGAAATTTACTTTATTCGCAATTTTTTACTTTTGCAAACTGATTCGGGAGAATACCCAAATGCTGGTGAACGTATGTACTATGTCTGTTTCTTAATAGGCACCTCACCCGTCGATAGTTTATTGATTTTTGGGGTGAAAAGTGCATTGGCATTCTTTGCAATAAAACTTCTTTGAGAATATTCTTTTAAGTCCTTTAATTTCTTTTTCTATTAGATAGTTGTAGGCGTGCACCGAAGTTCTTGTTTCAATATGTACATATATGTAAACATGTTTTGTTGTTTTCTGCATTAGTTATGTGTTGATTTAATAAAGCCATTAATCGCTCTTTGGTATAAGGTGGTAAAATGCATAAACCTGCAAAGTGGCTGAACTGTACATTCACTTTCTTACTGACATTGAAAATGTCAAATTAACTATAACCTTGTAATGGATTGGTGTTTCTTGCGTTTCTCAATATTAAGGTTCTAAATCGATCGTTTTTATTAAATTTCATCATACAATTTTGACACTTTTGAAATCTCTACCAGTTTGGCGCCGATTAATCGCTGATATTTTAAGGTTTGTATGTTCCACTAGTTTTATTTTTAGTTCTCTTTTATTTGTATATTCTAACGCTTTCGTACCCCAATGTATTCACAAACTAGTAAACATTGTTTTGCTTTTATGTTTGTTTTCGGTTCCTTGTTCTTAGACATCAGTTCATGCACCGTTTGGTTTTCATTCAAATTTCATTTCATTGAGCATTTACAGTGTTGCGCAATAATTATGCATTCCAGAATCAGGCAGCCTTAAGGGTCGAATACATAAAGCTTTGTTAACCTCGCCTGACATTTGCTACCGCAAAACTTTGCGTCCAACTTCAGAGGTATGCTACAATGAACGCCTTGACGCTTCTCTTTTATACATTTGTTTTCGTTATTTATTTATTTGCATTCAGAGTGTTTTGGTTAATTTATTAATTTAATAGAGAAAAAATGAATTAATTATTATTTTCTCCAACATTTTATTCTTTAATTAAAGCAAAGTCATCAACATCTGATTGTCAAAGCAAGCAAAGCAAGCAAAATTTGAGAGTTTGCCGAATTTCAACCTCGCTTCAACTTTGAGGTCTCCAATTTGCCATGCTTGGTTTAAATACGTATACTGAACTTTTCTGTCAAAGTCAAAGTTTGAGGTAAAGCCAAAATAAAGTTTTATGTAACTGACCCATTAGACTGCGTTCACTTTAGGACATAAACTCGAGTTTATGGCTCAACGTGAACGTAATATAACTGATCCTTTTTACAATGGAAAACTCTATTAACAAATGCTTACTTTTAAAAAGAGCTAAAATTGAGTCATCCATCGGAACTAATCTAAGCTAAGGGTTCAAGAGAGATACTAGTTTGGAGTGTCTCTGGAAATAAACTTTGTCTTGTCCTATGTACCTAAGTTAAAGATTACGTAATCGTAATTTTGAAAGGGCGAAATTAAGATTACGTACATAATCGTAATCCTATCTAACTAAAATAATTACGCAATCGTGCTTTCATGGATTATAGATTACTGTAATGGTAATTTAAAAACGTGGATATTACAATTACTGTAATCGTAATCCTTATCGCCCAGCTCTGATTTTAAAACACAAATCGAGGAAATTTTTTTTTTTTGTTTTGTTTCTTCTGAGCTCTGAAGATCTGTTCAAATAGAGCATGCTCGTTACTTTAATTCGCTCAAATGTCGCTTTTATTGGTGTTGTTTTTTATAGTTTTTATTTTGTTCTGGTTGTCGTGGTTTCAGTATTTGCTTTACTTAATTTCATAAGTATGTATGCTTTTGCGAATTTTGTACGTGTGGCTTGAGTATCCACATAAATGAATTATGCATGTGCATGTGTTGCTTCCATATCAAATTTTTTAAAGAGTCTTACGGTACTACCCTTTAACAACCCAACAAACATATCTATATGTAAACATGTAGTAAAATTTACAATTTTTAAAAGATTTACTTACTTACTTAAAATAGCCGTTAATCGCTAAGGCAATTTTGGCCGTGCAACATATTTCGCTAGTCGGTAGGCTGTTGAGCCAACTGGCGCCAACTAGAGACACCTCGTGATCGTAGATCTGCCCCCACTTGGTGCTGCCCTCTTCGCCTACTTCCACCGGCAGGCGCCCATAAGAATACCTTCTGGGCCGGAGGATTTTCGTTCATTCGCACAACGTGAGCTAGCCAGCGAAGCCGCTGAGTTTTACTGAGCTTAGGTTTACCTTCAGATAGAAAACTTCAAAAGTCCTAATCGATATCATGTGTGCTAAGAAAGTTATTCGCGGTCAAAAGTAAAAATTTTAGGTTTTTTGGCCTTTTTTTTTTGAAAACTGTAAGTTTTCTCGAAAACTTTAATATGCCATTTATTTGCCATTTATTTGTCACGAAGATCTCCATCGATAATGAAAACAATTATTTTTGTAAAGCCTATAGTTCTCGAGCTAGAACCACCTTTTCTCTATGCATAATATCAAAAAATACTAGTCCGGTAAATTTAGTTTATCTTGTATAACAAAAATTCTGACATTAAAAATTTTGTTTAGAGAGGAGCTTAAGTTCACCCCAAGGAAGAAAACTGCAATAGAACTACATAAAAAGTAAAACAAAAAAAGAAAATAGTTGATCGATGTTTGTTGGGAAGTTATAAAACTTGGCGTTATTGAATAAAATTCGGAGCTAGGGCGTTTCTCAAAAATATTACGAAATACGGATGGTCTCCACTCAACCCCCGGTAAATGCTTCTTTAGTGTTCGAGAATCATTAAAAATAAATAAAATCATGTTAACAAAGAATAGAAGCAAGTAAATAGCTTGAATTGCCATTTGAAGCTGTAATTACTAGAAAGGTTCATTGGTATGTATTTGGAAATGCATTTGTATTTGTTGGTGTAATGATTTTATATCTATATTTTTATTGTATCTATATTGTTTTCAGTGTGACCATAATTCGTCATGTTTCCTATGTTGTTGTTGTTGGATAAGCGCAGCCATTGTTCCTGAAATAATCAGCCAGAAAAGTGAATTGAGTTGTTTGTGTTTTTGTTGTTATGCATAATATTTCGGCCACACGCTCAACCACCCACACCGCCCATTCATGCAACTAGCAAATAGAAAATCATTGCTTACAGGCGTTTAACTCTTACCTGTTTTTTTTTTTTTTTTTTTTTAATTTTTCTTGTGCTGTGAGTATTTAAACAGCGTTGAATGATCCAGCGATTTGTACTCGTTTTTATGCTCAGTGGTCTCTTTATTATCTCTCACACTAATATTAGGTTTTAGGGTTTCCACTTTGTTAAGTGATGGGGGAGAAATTCAAATTTTATATTCTCCGAATTATTTTAAGGTAAAAAACAAGAAAACCTGTTACCTCTAAAAAAAAGTTGCCTAGGAAATATTTGTTCTATAAATCTTTTCAACATTCATCTTCATTTCTGCCATTACCTTGCCGAATTTTCTGAGAAGTGTATTATTTTTAGCGATTCTTCAACTCGCGTGAGCCCGAACATAAAAATTAGGTGCTTTTTTCGTTGGGTGTCTATTGAATTTTTTCTTCAGTGGCACCCCTGGTTAAATGCTAAATGTATCTGCTCGTTTCGTTTTTTATTTGTCGCTTGCTACTATCTTTCACTGTGTTCTCAACGCGCTTCGTCATTTTGCTTTGAACACATTTTGCTGCCATTTGACAGACTTCACTTCACTTCATTGTATTTGGTGTTATTTTTTTCTCATCCACCCTATATACACATCTGCACATATGTTTACATGATACATTCATGTATATGTGGTCATACGTAATAACAGCTTAAGTAGACATAATCATTACCTTAAACGAGTAGTTTGTTTAGTTTCTTAAGCCCTGTTTTAGCCTCACTATGTGTCTATTCATAACTCTGGGATTGGATTTTAAAGAACAAGCAAAATATTTATAATTTTTTATATAAACTTGAGCTGTTTATGCTTATGAGCACAAATATCAACATTAGGGTACTCCATTACATATATTTTTTTTAATAAATTTATCGCTAGATGTTTGATTTTAAAAAGAGATTTGGGATTTTCTTGAGAACAGTCATTTACCGAATAGAAATGCAGTGTGTTCGTATAACTACTAATTCTCTCAGATACAATCAATAACGTGCTTCTAATGATTTGATTTGACCATTTTGAACCTATTAGATTGTCTCTTACTTTTAGCGGCGTGACAATCAATATTGCCGCAGCAAGACGCATTGACAGATAAGTTGAACTTATGCATTTGAGTGGAGAACGACACATCGCGCGTCACGAGCGACATCTGGCATGCAAAAGTTGCCAACTTTCAACTTTTGATAAATGAAAAGCATAATAGGTAAGAAGAATTTGATATTTGGCTCATCTCTACATATATCTAATAAAATTGTAACAGGTCGATGTCTGTACATGGCAGATATCAACAAAAAATTGTTTGGGGGAAGCATTATTAAGCGAGTAGAATCCAAATCAACCATTTTTAAAATTTTTGTCTGTCTGTCTGTCTGTCCGTATGTTTGTGGCCGTATCACTCTTAAAGTAATGAATGGAATGCAACTTTTTTCGTTGGATTTCTCGATGCCCAAATTAAAATTGAAGATATTACTTTTTTCGATATCTCAACCGGTTTTCTCCAAATATGTGAACCATGTCTATCTGTATGTTTGCGGTCGTAACACTCTAAAAGTACTGAATGGAATTGAATCGTTGGATTGCTAGACGCTCAACTTAAAGTTTAAGATATTATTATATACAATTATTATACAAAAATGTGTTAGTACATTATGGGTATCAAACAAAAGGTGTTTATGAATACTGTCATAAACCATTTGATGATGAAAACATTTTTTGTTACCGAAAATTGGGTTTATCGAGCAGACAAACTTTAAAGCTTACAGGACAACACGACCCCACCCCTAAGTGCTGAATACCTTTTTATTCTTTGCTAACTCAGCTGCAAAAAAAAACAGAAATTATACGCATACGAAGTCGCGGGCACAAGCTAGAATAAAATATAAATAAAAATCAGCTGTTTTTTTGTTTACAAACTCAAAACCTGGACGCGTAAGTTTGTGTTAAATGCATGTACATGCGAAACTTGGATGAGACCCTGCCTTAATAACTTACTGCTGTTCTAATATCTTTCGGGCTTCGACAATGGACCTAAATCTCACTCTGTTCGGTGCTTCACGACAGATCACGTCCCATGTTTAGTTTGACTCAGGCAGCTCACTCTCGACAGTTCTTCGCCACGTTTGAGCAGGAACACCGGATATGCGAGATCTCCGATAATTCCACCGTAAGCCTTGGTTCGCCATGTCGGTTGATGTGGTCGATCTAACGCCAAACACGTATTAAATTCTTCTTTTAATGATATTCATTGCTTTTTTGCACTATGTCTTGTGCCGCCAAGTTCAAAAATACAAGTAGAGAACAACAAAAATGCATTCTCGCAGTTAAGGTGAATTAAGAGTCCCTTTCGCAAATTTCTTTTGAGAGTTTCGAGTCCTTCCAGTTTCTATGATGAAGTGTGTTGAGAATCCGTAAAAGCACCTTTAATCGGATACATCCTTTGGGATCCTTATACGAGCCTACCTATAAGGCTGAGCCACTGCACAGGGAGTCCTAACGGAGTACCGTGTGGAATTCTCTGGTTGACTGGTTTGATGGCCTAGGAAAATCAAGTAAAAAAATAGCCTGTTAGCAGAATTGTCAGGCTTCGGTTAAACAAAAAAACGCATAGCCCTGCCTCGATCGAACACATAACAGGAATAGTTGGTTTTTGCATTAGGATTAGTAACGGAATCTCACCACATAGTTTCACTTTTCAAAAAAGTAGATTATTTAAGTACCCTAATACACATACAGTCATTCATATAAATATGAGTTTTGTTACTTTGAATGATGCTATTCCTCGCATCGTGTTTTATTCATGTTCCCCTTGTATGCACGTGCTTCGTATCGTATTGTTACCCATGCTATAGTCGTATGGGTCTGTCGGTTATCATCGTCTACCATTGAATTTTTCGTTCACCTTTGCCTGCTCTACACGCCAACCAGCTAGCCATATATTGCTTCCACAATTCCACACTTCATCCACCTTGAACGACGAGCTGCCTGTGCCCTCATATAGTCCATGGGCGGTTCATAGCTATCATCGTCGTGTAATTTCGTCGTTTCTTTTCACTTTATGCTTTGTTCACTTTTATCGTTGACTCTATTTCATATACATTCATGAGCTGGCTCGTTCGTTTCGTGCATGGGTACTTTGCGCTGGTGCTGGTTCGTTGGCACACAGGAACAGAAAAATTTCACAGCGCCACACACAAAAGATACAATAAAATATTTTTTACTTTACAGCCAGCCAGCACATTTTTCTTCGTTGTTCGGATTTTTCGGTATCGAAGTTCAACGTTTTCAAAAACGCGTGCAAGTGCGTTACGTCGTTGCGTTAGCGTGAATGTGAAGAGTTCATGTAATATTTTTTTTGAAATATTCAAGATTTGAATAAGTGCTAGAAACAATACGATAAGAAAAAATAATTGACCAAAGTAAATATGAAAAAGTATTGCTGTGTACCTATAGTGAAGGAAAAAAATATAAGTACCTACATATACTTATGATATGAATAAAGTACAACATATGTATGTACATAAATCAGGAAAAAATATCACTTCTCGGTACGTCGAGTTCTGTTAGCTGTGAGTGAGCGTGTAAAGAGGGGAGTGGGTGGAAGTGGCTTAAAAATGAAAAAAAGCTTAAGGGTGCAAGAAAATGTCTGCGCTAAAACATAAGTTAATGTGCTAACAAGCGAAGTAATTGTATCTATCAGTGCGGACTTGTTTTTTTTTTTTTTTGCATTGTGTTGTTGTGCAAAGCTCTGGCGTTATGTGGCATGTGTTTGTGTGTAGCATAAATTGCTTCAATTTATTGAATAAAAAAAGTAAAATTATCTATTATGTACCTACTCCACTCGTTATAATATGTAGGTATGTGTGTGAAAATTGTGAATTTAATAACAAGAAAATTAGGAAAAATTTTGCTGATGCTGCTAGTTTTGTATGTGTGCTCCATTAGAATTCTAGGCCCATTAAATATTTTACAGAAAATCTTTGCGCAAACATATTTTTCATGCATTTATGCATAAATATTTAGATATACTCTAATATGCATATGTACATATATGAATGTATGTGTAAGTGCGTTTGTGTGCTTTTCATTGGGCGCAAGTCAATATTAATTTAAAATAACAACAATTAAGCCGCCACACCAAGCAAGGTCAGTGTATGAGCTGCTTAACACAAAATTCAATATAAAATAAATCACTGAGTATTGAAATCGCCAGATTTACCAGTGATGTCTCGTTTGTGACCACTGTTACGTAGATACATACATATGTGCATGTGTAGCTATAAGTGTTTATTACAGATGGTTTATATGTAAGTGCTGATTTGCAAATAAAATTATCTACATATTTCAAATAATTAAAATTTTGTTGTACATACATATGTACTAATCATTTTGTATATTCACTTGTCTACTTTTTTTCTGTTTGCGTTTACAACTTTTTCGTTTCCACTTTATTAAATTTTTCACCCACAGTTTAGTGTTTTTTACATGTCTGTTGTTATTTACAAAAGTCGGCCGTAACTATCTCCCCTCATATGAAGTGTTTTTGAAAATCATTTAAAAAAAAATAATATTTTTTTCTGGCAACCCTAGAAGTCACCCAATTGCATTTTTCTTCATATCTTCGGCATTTTTTGTCGGATTTTAAAGTGTGGTACCACAATGAAACGCATGAGCTCAAAGAACTTTCTTGAAAAAACCTCCTCTTTGAGACGAAAAAATTGATGTGTTAAACCCTAAAATTCGACAACAAATGCCAAAGATTTGAAGAAAATATAATTGGGCGACACCTAGGGTTGCCACAAAAAAAATTGTTTAAATGTTTTTCAAAAACACTTCGTATGAGGGGAGGTACGGCCGACTTTTTTTCAAAAATTTGCTTGTTTTTCTATCGGAGTCAAAAGTTTGACTTGTGCTAAGCCAGACTTCAAACCGGGTGTGAACCGACCAGGGTTTGACCGAACCACAGAGTTTTTCAGTCACTTTGGAACCGGAAGCCAACCCCTTTTCCACTAATCATAGTAGATTTTTGAACTAGATATGCATGTATGAGATCAGATACTTCAAGAAAGAGGTAAAAATCGAAAATAATACAGGTCCCTAAAGCTAGCAGAGCAATGTTAGCAGAACATAAAAGTAACATGTGGAAAATTATGTGCTCATTATGTGCTAATTAGGTGCCCTAATCCCAAAAAATGTGCTCTTCAACTTTTGCCAAAATACGATGCTCTGCTAGTTTAAGGCTTAAGCTGACTGAAATAGTCGATTTGACGTCATATTGACGTCACTAAATTTTTTTTTTTTTGTTTCTGTAAAAAAAAATTATTTTGCCGATTTATGTATTTTCTCACTTGCCTTGAGGTAGTGAGATTTTTTTTTTCAATTTTTAATCGAGTCGAGCGTGACGACATTAAAATCGAAAATTATGTCGATTTTTTACAGAAACGGGGTACAGTTCTTGTGCCGGTACAAGATTCATTGAATCGAATCTTGCAACGCGCTGTCAAAATTGAAAATTCGAATTGCTCAGTGTTGACGCCGCGCTGTTTGTGTTGAGCTCATCCAATTTTTACGGGCATCAGGATTTTTGACAGTAATTGACGCTGAGGGCGCTTATTAAAGTCGGGCTGTAACACGAATTCCGCATTCATAGACCCTCAATTAAGTTGTTGTTGTTGTTGTTAACAGCAAAAAACACTCCCCGAAGGTTTTGGGGAGTGATGCCGAAATTGACAGTCCTTGGCCGGATATGAACCCGGTACGCTGCTGTACTCCCTTGCGGTACTGCCCGACTGTCGTGATAGCGATTTGGTATGACCAGTGGAACCTTATAGGCCATGTCATCCCTCCATCCGTGAGGAAGGAGAAGATGGGTAATGAGAGGTGAGAGGTATCATATCCGTAGATCAACCATCGAGTTAGCACGTGCATATTAGTCGCCTCTTACGACCAGTTTGCCTACGTCGGGCATATTCTAAACCCCTAACCCGCAGGGTCACCTGCCTCAAATAGGTAAAGCATTTTAGTTGCCCAGTTGTCTGGTTCTGTCAATGTGATTGTGGAGGCGCAAACCTTACCTCCATATAAACATTCTAATCAATCCGTTATTCCTAAAATAAATCGTGCTTCGACTAAACTTTAAATAAATATCATAGTATTTTAAATAAAACCGAAAGTATCCGTCGACCGCCAATTATCAAACAACAGAACTGTTGCTCTTGCCACAGGTGTTCTAGGGAGGTGGAGCGTGCGACTTCTTAGCCATTGCATCTACTACATACATATACACAGAGATACCTAAGCTTGACTGTCCGTCGGGCGGGTGAATGACCCAAAACCAAAACATTGCGCACTGTCGAGAAGATGCAACAATTGTGCGTTTGGTCGCTCATTTATAAATACAATACTTACATATAGACGTTCTTTCATTCATGCCCTCACTTGTTCATTTAGCCGCTCATTCATATACGTACATATTAGATTTACAACAAACATACCCACGTAGTTTGCTGGTTTGTTAGTTATAGTCGAGTCTGAGGTGGAGGATATGCTTAGTTTAGGCAGCAGCAACATTTTCATCTCGTCATCACAGTTTTGCTTGAGCGACGGACAGTCGGTTGGATTTGTCTGACTGTCGCAAAGTTCGGGAACGATTCGGGCTATATGGTTTGCCATTCGTACAATCGTTCGGTTGGCCGGTCGATAAGGGCGCACGACCGTCTATGATTTCGATTAGCCGCCAGCAGCTGGGTATCGACCCATCATCGGTGGTCTTAGCGCTTTCAATTTTTTTTTTGTTTTGCTTGTGTGTTTTGTAAAGTTTTTGTTTTGCTCACGATATTCGTTGTTTATGCAGGTGAAAGCAACAAGCATTCGTCGTTTTTGCTCATTTTTTAAAAGAAAATAATATTTGGTTTGTGAATTTCATATCTTAGACATAGCGCTTATTTCTTAATAGGTTGTCTCGGCTGGTTGATCGTTTACAGTTCGCTAGCGAGTTAAAGCGGTGCTTCTTGCTTTGCTAAATTTTTCGTATATCATTTTAAATTATGGATCTTTTAGCTCAAGCTTGAGGAAGATCATGAAAAAATGTAAGAAAGTTAAGTCTTCATCCCACATGTACAAAGTCGGAAGATTCAATACCTATGTGAAAGTATGACCTTTTTCCTCCCAGGAAAATAATGGCCGGCATATGTATGCTTTAGAGCAGTGGTCAACACGGAGAGAGGGTTTAGTCCCTTTAGTTAGTTAGTTATCAACTTGTACTCGAATTTGATTCTCTAATTAGACTCAAAGGTATGAATACGGCGTCCATAAATTTTTTCGAAAAAAAAAAACAGAACTCTTTTCACTTAAAGCTTATTGGCTTCACGTGCAAATTTCACTACTCGCCTATAAACTTACGTCCTTTATTTTAGCGGCGAAATTTTGGTGGAATAAGTTGAAATTTTAACATAATTAGTAGCTTATTAATTGCCAGAAAAAAATTTTATAGCTTTACCAATTTTTTTATGGCATTTTCCGCTAAAATAAGACTGAAGTTAGCGGAACCAATCAGCGAAAGGTTGGCGGAATAAGTTGAAAATTTTAGCTCTGTGAAGTTGGCACCTCCATGTTGGTATATGTATTTATAAAAACTAAATGTCATTCGTTTGTCCAGGAAAAATGTTCGGTTGTTCAATTCATCATTGGAGAATTATGTTGGGTATCAACTTGACAACTATTAAAATATCAAAATATCTCAAAGCTGGAGAATACTTGGAGAATGATGATGGAAATCAACTTGAAAGCACTTGTTTATCAATGACATTGGCTCCTGCTTTAAATATTCAAATTTTCTCCTCTATGCTGACGACCTCAAACTCTTTCGTAAGGTAACTGCCCCGTCGGATACAGCGCTTCTTCAACATGACTTAAATAACTCCCATATGACATTTGCAAAGTCGTCTAACCCTCACACATCTTCTTATGAAATTTCTGGTGATCAACTGGCCTCAGTCAATGAAATTGTAGACTTAGGTGTTGTTTTTGACTCTAATTTTACCTTTGTCAATCATATATGCTACATACTTCCAAAGGCTTATTGTAATCTTGCTTCCCTATACCTGGAAGTAGTAAGGCCCTTTGAGTTGTTCTGGTCCTAAGCAGCTCATTGAAATCGTAGCTTTAGCTTGTCGGCAGTTCCCTCGGTAGACATATTACTGTACACAGATCATGTACATATATTTACTCAGCAAATTTTCGTTAAATATGGCTGATGCTTTCCCGACTCTTTCTTGGCATTTCATCAACAGCCATCAGATAATTGTAAGTTAGGTTTTTATTATTTCATACGCCGTGTGGTTGATGTTCTTATTAGCTAGCGCGTTCGGCGCTCGCTTTGTTACTTTTGTTGTGCTTTGCTTGGAGTGCCATTTGCAAATGTGACAACGTTTTTCCACCAACAGTTTTGTAAGTTACGGCTGCTGATGTTTGTTGGCATGACTGTGTTGTATCGGCAGTTGGCCGGCAATGAAGGCAGTGCACACGACGAACGAGAAATCAAAGAATTACCTCACTTTCAAATATATTCGTAGCTGTTGCTGCTCTTCATCGGTTCGTTGTCGAACGCTTAGAGAAGGGGGAAGCCTTTGGTGGTGCTGTAGTACATACGGCAATAGCTATAGCCCAAAAACGAACTGCGCGCCCGACTGGCTATGCTACGCGCGCGCCAGAGAGCGAGAATACCCAACCACGGAGAGCAATTACAAAGTGTTATTGTGACTTCAATTTGGGGAGGAGAGCATATATGGCTGTGTACGTGTGTGTGTAAGCATGTGATGATAAGGTGAATCCAAAGGAAAAGAACACAGCAGTGAACCAGCCACCAGCAGCTGCAACTAAATCAGCAAACAGCAATAGCGACGACCGACCAACAGCTATCAACTGAACGCTTAACGAACAGCTGATTCGGGCTAGGCTGTTTAAAATGTGCTTGTAAAAGAATCTCCAATCGTTGTACGCTTTGAGTTTATTTTCTAATTTCCCTTTTTTTTTTTGTTTTGCTCGCTTAGTTCGCCGGCTGGACCTAGTCGGCCGTTGGGCTAACTGCGTCTGGCAGTATGTCTCACCATTTGTCCGTTAGCCATTGCGCTTATCCACCTAACTAACGTGAGCTCAGTTGCTGCAAACGTTAGCGGTAGACGTAGCACAGACATTGTGGATTCCCCAACTTTGATGACGCATATGTCTATTATGCGCGCGAACCAGCAACATCGGCTGACTATTGGGCTGCTGCGTGAGCCTTCGCAGTGCGATCTCAATGCAAATTTTTTGTGTTTATTTTATTAGTCAACGTGACACTAACTGACGAGGAGTTAAGATTTGGAATGTGGAGGGTGTTAATCTGGCATTACACAATTACAGTTTCACATTTTCTTCTGGTGTATTGTTGTTTTGTTTTTGTATTAAACTAAGTTTTAAGGAAGGAATGAATTTAACAATTTAACAATGAATGAATGTTTTAAATGTGAGAAATATCGCGATACTCATACGCCACAGCACCACTTTTCACTATTTACTATAATAACCTCATCCTTATTTCACTATTAATTAAACTGTTGTTGCAGGCATCGGTGATTATTTAGGCCGGATCATGGCTTGTAACACTCGAAAACTAATTTGAAACGCCGTCAAAGTGCATTCCTTACGGATATAGAAAGAGTAATATTCAAAGAAGTCGCAGCTAAGCAATGAATGATACAAACAATCAGCAGCCCGAAGAATCATTAAATTCAGCACAGAATATATCTTACGCCAACAGACGAAGCAACCGTAATCAAAACCCCGCCCTGGCTCAAGAAAATCCAAATCTTTTAAGAGCACAAGACGATCAAGAGCAGATTGTCACATCAACTTCAAGCGATACGTTAATTAATACAAGCGGTCATTTGCCACGCCTTGAGGGATTGATCACATCGCCAGCGCGCATCACCAGCTCCACTGGGAATGATTGTAGCTCCTCGCCGCATCGTTTGTTGTCCACTACATGCAGCAGTAGCAACAGCAGCGGTAGACAATCGACACAGCATCGAGGCGACATAACGACAACGGATGCCTCCAGCGAGGATGAATCGCAATCGCCACACCAAACGACAGCTCTCTCATCATCTTTCGTTGGCCGGAACGTATTAAAGCTAAGTAGTGCAGGCCGCACATTTACACGATCCGCTCACATTGTGGACTCGGTAATGCCAACAACATCCGCTGCAGCAGCAACACGTGCCGCAGGCATTAGAAAGGTTGAAGCTGAATTCAGGACGACGGCGATTGTTGCAAGCAACATAAAAACAAATTCTAGTAGTATTAGTAATTTAAGTAACGGAAGCTTAGAGCATACTCAAAAAGGAGGCAGTAGCAGCAGAAATATGGTTGCCCGCGAACAGACCGCAGCGTTGGCCTCAAGCGGTGATGCCCGTGCTGATCGTGCAGATAATGTTGGTACCAGCGCTGGACCAACTCAGACTGTGCATGCTGCACAAACAACAGAATCACATAAGATTATATTGAAATTACCAAAATCAAACGCGAGTGCCCGCCTCAATGAATCTCAAAGTAATGCAGAATCGATAACAAATGATAGCGTCGGTGGCTCGAGCCACAGCGGTGTAGCAACGACACGCAAAGTGGAGCCACTAAAAATAAATTTGCACACACACAACCCTACAAATACTGTGCCTAAAATTACAATCAAACCGATTATGAAGCAACCAAATGAGCCGGCATCATCGGATTGTTCGTCTTCTGCCGAAGACGATACGGCCACAGAACTATGTAGTACACGAGCCGCAGCACAAATGCCGAAACGCAACGATGAGCCCCATATAGTGCCCAAACTGACTATACGCTCAGCAAATGACAGTTCAGATAGCTCTGTTGTGCCGAGGTTAACAATCAAGATGTCCGATGGGGGGCAAGCAAGTCAACTGTCGCCATCTACAAACCAGGCTAACAACACAGCATCACAGCACTCTACTCCACCGCTACCCAAACTAACCATAAAAACGTCTTTAGATGGTACCAGCGAGTCAATAATGTCTACGATATCGCCTGCTTCCTCTTCGTCGTCATCTTCGAGCACTTCGTCATCAGTAGGTGTTGTGTGTATGGCTTCCGCTGCACTGTCGGTTTCCCATGCCACAAATGCAAGTTCTGTGCCTAAGTTAACAATTAAGACATTGCCGGTGAAACACGAAGAATTGGTGCCGAAGCTTACAATTAAAACCAATGCGGCCGGCGCCTGCGTTGCTTCATCAGCAACGGTAGCTGCTGCAGATGACAAGGTTGAAGTAAATGACAGTAGCAATATTGCTGGCAGCAGCACTAAAATTCCGAAATTAACCATCAAAACTGGACAGGAACACGCCGTTATAATAACGCAGCACAATGACAGCTCCAACGCACAGGTTATACCAAAGTTGACGATAAAAACTAAATCACTTGAGGTAGAAGAGTCGTTGAGTGATTTGAGCGAAGACCCACCACCGGGAAAAATTCCCAAAATAACAATAAAAACGCACGAAACTGCCCAGGAGGCGACAACGCCAAAATTCTGTATTAAAACATTGCAACAACAAAATGAATCGGAGCATACTCACGTCATCCCAAAACTAACAATTTCCATGTCGAATTTAGAAGGCGGTGGAGCACCACAATCGCCAAAACAATCACCACTTGTGGTGCGCCAAGTCTCGAGCAGCAGCACACGTAAGCCAGAGTCGCCGGATAGATTGCCCAAATTGATGATATCACGTCAGGATGCATTAGGTAGTAATAGCGACGGCATTGCAGAGAAAACTGTGCCGAAACTTACGATCAAAACAAATAGTCAAGATAATAGTGTTGGCAAGGAGTGTCAAGAGAAGATACCCAAACTCACTATTAAATCAATTCCCAATGTGGAGCAACACTCATCCGAAGAGAGCGACGAATGTGTGAGTGGCGCATCATCTCCACCAATGTCAGCCGCAGATAAGACTGCCTCCAACAAAGTGGTGCCCAAACTAACCATCAAAAATCTTTCATCACCAACATTAAAGATGAAAGCGGTGCTTGAAGATAAAACCCAGCGCAACGCTTCAAAAAAGTGTGGAAAATCGAGCGATCCAAAAGGAATCGGCGATATAGACGCCGGCAAAGCAGTTTGCGTCATGTCGCAACAGCAACTGGCTCCACAACAAAGAATAGATCATAGTGCGCGTGATCAAATGATAAATGGCTGCGAGTCTAGCAGCAGTCAGGAATTTTGTGGGTTTAACAACGACAATGCTTCATTTCTACAACAGGAGGAAGAAGAAGAGGTGGAGGACATACAAGAGCCGCGCCGCAATTCCGACGATATGGATATCGATGAAGGCCTGCAGCAACATGATCCACAGGTTTTTAACAATGTATTCCATGTCGGCAATGGACAAAATGCGGATGATACAGCGCCACCTTTGCCAGCTGAAGACCTGTCGAATGTTGTTGACACTGTCGATTTGACGGCCTCGCCATCGCCAGGTTCATCGCCAGCGCATTTCAACTACACCGATGCAGATCCGCAAATAAGCGATGCTCAGCGGCCACCACAGGCCACTATACTCATGGAGCGCTTGCAGCGTGAAATGAGCGTTATACAGACAGCGCCACCTATGGAGAATACCAATAGCTTTCTGCTTAACCAATTGAGTTCACCATTGGCTAACAAATACGGAGGGCCTCCACCATTGCTGCCAAAACCACCACAGCAGCAGCAACAAGGCAATCATGACCAGCACCAGCAGCAACAACAACAACATCAACAACATCAACAACAGCAACATCAGCAACAAATAAGCAATAGCATCAAATATCCACAATTGACAGAACGCTTAATGGCCAATGGTGCGCGTTTACGCCAAAATTCCACCATAACCTGTACCAGCAACGCTCTCGCTCCAATAAACAATGCCAATTCGAGTGTCAACATAGTAAGCCATGCAAACCAACCAGAAAAGGTAATTGATTCTATTGAGATACTCGACACCCCTGAGGGTAGTCCTCGTTTGACCCTGGATGACACTGCTGCAATGCCGCAAAATTTGCACATAAATAACGAAGATGGTTTGAGTAATGTCACGGGCAGCGGTACTTATGAGGAGAATAATGCTGATGTATTGAGACGAAATAACAACACAATGGAAGATTCGTCAGCGTCAGCGACAGTAGATGCAATGAATAGCAGTTTAAAGAGGCAAGCTTGCGCCATGTCCACCTTGATAATGGAAAACGATGTGTCGGAGCAGTGCATTGAGGTGAGTAAGAAATGGGGAGAGATATTACTCTGTTCAACATATTTTGTGCTTTATTTTGTTAAATTTCCCTTGATTTACGTAATTATAAATGCTTCTTAAACTTTTGTTTCATCTCCACCATTTTTTTTAAATTCCTTTCCTTATATCTAAGTATTTATCACACCTATTTATTACAATGGTCTTGAACTTTTTCCTTGCTCAGATCACGCCGAACAAAGTGCGTCGCATAGATAGTGAATCCCACACTATGGCAACTCTGACCATACTTACAGACGATGAATCATCAAAAACTACGTTGATTACTACGTCGCCGACTATTTTTGGTGGCAATCACCATGTTGTCGATATAACAAACGATGCTGCTTCCTCAGACAATGTTCCAATTACAATGGATCTCTCTTCGCCAAAGACATCAAATCATCATTCACGCAAGCAACGTCACGAAAACCTGCTGACCATACCGTTAGACGAAGAAAATTCTCTTCAATATATAAATGATGATGACAAAGCTGATAACAGCTCTACAGCACAAAATGAAAAATCTGCCACTACAAAGGCTGCAGCGCCATCTGAGCAATTGGCAACGAGTACGCCCGTCGTCAAACGCCGCGGACGTCCTAAGAAGAATGCCTCGAATAATGTTGCCACACCAGCTGTCGTTCAAACACCAACTACAGAAGGGGATACGGCGGACGAAGTAGCTCGTCGTGTTGAGGCGTTGCGCAAAAGACTCGCTATAGATATGGTTGCCACCGAGCAGCCTACTGAAGAGCTAGAGAACACAGATGTGGTAAATGATAGTGAAGCTTTGAAAACCGAACGCGCTTTGCGTACGCGCCGTAGTGTGCTACCAGTAGCCGCTGTTACACCAGTAGCGAAACCTAAAGCCGCCGTTAACAATGGCGAGATCGCCACGAAGAAGAACAAACGTCCGACGAGCACATTGGGTACGGGTGACAGTGTTGCTGCTTTCGATAATACCAAAACCACCAACGCCACCAGCTTAATGCCCGATGGAGCTGTTTCCGTCCTAAATCACTGTGGTGGCTCAAATTCAAGCCTATCGTCCGCTTACTCGAGCAGTTCAATGAGTTCCGCCACTGTTACAACAGTTACTGGGGTTCAGCCTAGTATTAGCGCAGCTGCGCCCATATCCTTGGCCACGCAAATCGACTTGACTATGTGCTCGTCCTCGTCATCAACTAGTAATGGCAGCGCAGCCGTGACCATGACCATTGCTGGTGGTAGTGCGTCGGTTACCACCAGTGCAATCAATGTTGCAGTACAAAATCAAAGCAGCAGCTCAATGCTGCCACCAGCAACTATACTATCCTCATCAGATCCAGTGCCAGATGTGGTCTTCCGACCAAACGATTTCTCGTCGCTCATGGCAACGCAACAGCTACGTGCAACTCAAGCCAATAAAACCATGGAAACAGATTTTCTGCGTATGCCAACCACATTTAGCAGCAACAAATTAGATGGGCGCGATGCGGATTTTGCTAATGGCAGCGGGCCGGACATTTCGGGAGGTGAGTAAAAATGAAGAGAGTCAATTAAATTTCAATAGTAGCTCGAATACTAACTCGCGGGATAGAAGTTCCGTATTCGCATAAATGTATAATTTTCTTTTTAGATGAATCTTCAATGTCGACACCAGTTGGTCGTGGACGTGGTGGGCGCGTTCGTGGACGTGGTTCTGCTCGTGGTAGTGCACGTGGCAATCGGGGGCACCGATTGGGTCGTGGAGCCAGCTCTGTTGCTAAACAAATTGCATTAGCTCGGCCGCGTTGCGTTGGCGGTCTAAAACATACACCCGATCCAGATCGAATGAAGGGTCTCTTTAGTCCGGTAAGTAACTGCATTATGTATCTATATTAGGGTGTGCCCAAAATCAATAAATTTTTTTCTGTGCCCTTGTAATGATAAAAAAATGATTTTCAGTTTTCATTACCCCGACCTCGGCTCCACCTAGCGGAATTTTTTTTAGGAAATTATTTATTTTCATGGTAATAATACATGTTACGAATTTCATCCAAATCGGACCATAAAAGCGATTTTTGAAAATATTTCCATCCACGCGCCACCTATCGGATATTTTTTTTTCATAATATCCCAGCCAGCAAAATTATCGTAAACGAGCTCGTAAACTGGCGTTTTCTCGAAGAAACCTCTGATTAATGTAAATGTACTCGTAAACGATTAATTTTTTATAGAAAACCGGCTTCCTAGACTGCCTTACCGACTGATTTCAATGCGAAAAATAATGCAAATAAATAAACCTATATTTAATAAATAAACCTAGTTTTTTTTATTAAATAATAAAATTGTATATCTTTTTGAAAGCGTGTAAGTACTGATATTGGTTTACATGTTAGGCATCACAACTTAATATATAGTGGGTCATACAATCCAGAAGGCAGCTACTTTCTCTCTCCCTTTTTCTTTTTCCGCAAATCCACCTTCCAGCACGCTAGTAATAATTTAAAAGATATATTTTATGTTATTTGTGTTTTTAATTAGATGTTTTACAGACATACTTACTTTTAAAATATCAGTTTGAAAATTTTCGTTTAAAATTTTTTGTTTAAAATTATCATTTTTTTTTGACAGGAAAAGCTTCTTTTGTTATTGTTTTTTTATTCGAGAATAGCTCGTAAATCGCAATGCTCGTAAAATGTACGGTACCTTGCTGGGATTGCATTGTCATCGCGACTTCAACTAGGGTGAAACTTTCAAGATCGAATGCAGAAATCCGGGCACAAGAACGATAAAAGCGACCTATGAGGTCAACATGACATTTTAAAAATATATATATTTTTCAACTCACCCTAATGTACATTGTTTTGATTTTTATTATTTAATGCAAATAAATAATCCGCCCGCTGATTATTCTATATTCATCCCATGCGCTATATTTTCTAACTCACCTGTGCATCAAAGCTAAATTAAGAAAGCATTTTTTTTGTTTATTTTTCTCTTTTTCATGCTTTATCTTTATATTTTCACTACCTAATGCATTTATTATATTTTATTTTACTAGCCACTTTACTTTGTCATTGTCAGACATACATACATATGAAAGTTCACGCACACCACTGGCAAATTCTATGTGCGTGTGTGAGTGTAATCGAGTTTGGTCGAAGCGGCGTACGTCATCATCGCCATAGTTGTTGTGGCAGTCGTTGTCGCTTCTGAAATGTTCAGATGTGCAAAGCAGCTGCCTCGTTGTGTGCTTCTCTTTGCGTGCTGTTCTTTTCACAGTGGTGTGTTTTGCGACTGCTGCACGTCTGGTGGCTAACCAACTCTAAGAGCTATATGGGGTCTGTTGAGGGGAGACATTGACTTCCCCAACTTTGAAACTTTCCCCTGTATTGGCTTTTTTGTTTAAATTTTATTCTAGCAAACAGATGGCCTGTTTTTTCTTTACTGGATTAAAACAAATTTCGACTTGTGTAAACACAGAAGTACCACAATTTTTGAGATATGCGTTCATTTCTGGTTGTTGAGATTTCGTAAAAAGTTTATTTTGCCTAGTTTCTTTTTTATGTTTCCTTCATTTTATATCCTTAATTGATCTAAAAGACCAAAATCGGAGGTTTTGGCAGCCAAATCCCTGGGGCCTTAATGAGTTTTGTAAAGATTCCAACTTATTATTTTACTAGCAGTCCGGCAAATGTCTCCCTGCTTGAACTTTAGTTTACCTGGTGGTCTAACTCTAAATCTCCCCGTTTTTCTTCTGCTTATGGATATCAATCGCTCTCTTTCTTTCCCATTTTTTCTAAAATGTTTTCCCCTACCTGTTCCCTTTCGATATTACTCTCCATCAGCTAGCCGTCTGGCTTCACCCAGCGCCATCTATTGGATACCAACTATTACTTTGCCATCCAGAGTAATCATCTAAAAATGTTTACTTTAACTCTATATTTACTTTCCATATAATCCTCTTATTTTATACGACGTTAACTCTAGCAACAGGTTGACATTTCCAGGCCCGATCTAAAATATATTAAACTTTTTAAACCCCATGTAAAATTGTTGTCTTAAATCCGCTCCATGCTCTCCACGGATATTAATAGTATTTTTTCATTTTTTTCTGACAACTGTAATGATTTAAAGGTATACTAACTGTTCACCATAAATAACCCAACACCTTAAATTATCAGTATAGATATACTGTTATAATAAGTAGTAAGATTATAGCATATGTTTTTCTTTTTAATTAAATGCGTTTCTTTTTTTACTAACTAGTCCCCACAAGTATTTGAAGAAGATACGCGTATGAGCGCAGATTTAAGTCAAACTCAAATACAGCTGCCACCGGAACCAGTGACCCCTATGCGGTAAATATCTGCATATATATATATATCTTTCGATACAAAAAGTTTTTAATTGCTCTGCCTTCTGGCTTGAACAGACAACCCGATTTTCTTAACAACGACGAGTCTCAGTCCTCAGTGGTTAGCACAAATAGCATTTTGGATCCCAATACCGTGGTTGCAGTACAAACTGGTAGCTCTGTTAAACGTACGAAGAAAAAGAAAATGGAAGTTTGTGTTGCAGAAGAGTAAGTTTACCCTTTTAGATACATTTGGCATATTAACAATTTGATTAATTACTGTTCTACATTTTCCAGCGCTGAAATTACCGTCTCAGCAATTGCCGAATACGAATGGCCTCCCCCGAAAGGTTGTTGCCCAGCGCGCGATCGCGATACTTTTATGATTCAAGAGCAAGTTGCTTTATATTTGGGTATTAAGAGCTTCAAGCGAAAATATCCTGATTTGCCACGACGACAAATTGACATGGAAGAGCGTAATTGGTTACAAGAGAAAGGTCTTGTATCGGAACGTATGTGCGACTTGGGCATAACCGCAGTTTGGGCGTCCGACATATTGGACATAATGTATGCTGATTTTTATGAGAAGTATGAGGAGTATAAGGATTTCATACGGCAGAAACATTTGCGTGAAATTGAGGCCAAACAGAAAGCATTGGGCCTGAATGTGACTGGACGCGGGTTGCAAATGCGCGATCGTGCAATGCTTTCAACGAGCAAATGGAATGCATACTTCAATAGAAGGTAAGTTAAATATATATTGAAGCTAACCCATAAAATATATACAAACCTTTTTTTGCATTGGATTTGCAGCCGCAAAGAGGAACGCTTAGCTTGTTTGGATTTGCAAACGTTAACAGTGAATGTGCCAGCGCCAGCAACGGCACCCAATGCAACATTAGTGAATCGTCCTGTAGCTGATGCAGTCACTGAGGCTATTAAAGCTGAACAAATACCTGAACCACCCACGCTGCTTAAGCCACGCATTACTACACCGCCGCACAACGTGAATGCAAATTATCCCGTTGCTGTAGTACCAGGACAGTATTCAGCGAAATATCATTCTTACACACCATTTGAGTTGAGGTAGGTTTGCTGAAAATGCGGTTTGTGATAAGCATGGGCCACTAAATAATATTGTTTTAATTTTACAGTTGCCTACCGCTTGAATCGGTGCTGATTGATCCACGTTTGTTGGCTGAAAGTATGAAGCAAGATACAGGACTTGCGGAATCAAAAGTTGTAGATGAAAAGCCACTGATCAATCAGCAAAGCACTGCGGACACTAACCAAACTGATAGCTCTAACCGACGCACCAGACGCACACGCAATGCAACTATGATGCAAGCAACACTCAACGTGGCGGATGATAGTGAAACAGAGTCGACAGGTTCCTCATCGGACAGTGAAAGTGAAAGCGATACGGTAAGTTAATGCAAAATTTGCACTCATTAAGGTAGTGAAAAGTATGAGAACGTTGTTAAATGGAACAATTATATATAATAGGACTCAGAAAGTGACACTGATAGTTCAAGCGATGCAAGCTCCTCATCATCCGAGGAAGAAAACGATGTATGTGGCGTATGCCAACGTGCCCAGAATTGCAATTTGAAGGGTCTTCCCGAGGTATTCATACGTTGCTACACATGTCGGCGTAAAGGTAGCTACAGCTTAAATTTTTTTTATTTACATGTTAATAACCTAAAATCCCCCTTATTATATAACAGTGCATCCTAGCTGCGTTGAAATGCCGCATCGCATGGCCACACGTGTGAGGAATTACAACTGGCAATGCTTCGACTGCAAATGTTGCATTAAATGCAAAGGAAAGAAGGATCAAAATAAAATGTTATATTGTGAGCAGTGCGATCGAGGCTTTCACGTTTACTGCTTAGGCGTTAAAACCATACCAGATGGTGAGTTGTGTTTAAATGTTAACTCCAATTCATCTCAATATGTCTGTGCTTTAACAGGGCGCTGGAGTTGTGAACGTTGCAGCATTTGCATGCGTTGTGGCGCCACAAATCCCGAGGGTTTGTCACAGCCAACCGGCGAAAAAAACAAATCGATCAAACAGAAGAAAGTCAAATGGATACATGAATACCGAATAGACCACATTACGAAATTGCGCGAACACTGTTCCATGTTGTGTGTGCCTTGTGGACGCGCGAAGAATCTGCGGCGCATACAAATAGCTAATCAATGCGTTACTAATGCTACAAATCTACCATCACCACCCGCCACAACGCAACAAAAGCAACCAGTGAAAAGTCAGCCACAAGCAAACAATCCAGCAACAAAAACAGACGAAAGCAATGACTCGACAGTAGGTGATGCTGCGACGGCTACAGCTGATAGTACAGCACGTTTAACTGCCAAATCGTCAAAAAATGCAGCGCCTTTGAATGCAACGAAAAAAACTAGTACAACTGGCACGTTGCCGCCACCCCCACCGCCAGTAGTTGCCTGAGTGGGGGTTATACGTTACTGCCCCAAGCGTAGTAGCCTAACAAATATTTCATAGAGCAATCAATTGGCGGTATGCAGAAAAACGCATAAGGTGCTCTAGCAGACATTTCTAAATGGTGTAAGTTGAGAAATATAAATGCACTTGAAAATCACTAAAGCATACACAAAGTTCGAAGCAGAAACTTATAATTCGTGGTAGGTAAGAGAATTTCATACATATTATGATTTTGCACTGGGACTGGATTAGCTATCCGAAAGTACAAAAATTCAATAATTATGAATTCCATCGAGTTGAGCACTTTCCTAGGGCTTTGAGGCATTTTTTTTTTACAAACTTTCAATGTTTCAACAGTTTTTGTCCTGTTTTGAATTTGTACATTAGGATAGTCCTAGTCCTAGTTTTCAAAGTTTACATACTATTATTGAAAAATCAATGACAAACTTAAAGCCTTTTCATACACATAAATATAAAAGTTAGTTTAGCATCTAAGTATAATATAATATTAAATTTGTAATATTTTTTAATTAAGTTTAAATGTTTAGTTGTGTTTAATAATAACTACTTAAATGTAAGCCAAACTTATGGAAGATAAACGCTCGATTCACCTATGCTATAAAATGTTAAGCCTAAAGTGTTAATTTATCATCAAATGTATTATAGTGCGCAAAGAAAAAATAAATGAAAAGAGAAAAAAATGTTTACGTATAACAAATTAAAAGGCGTAAATAAACAAATCATGTCTTTATTATAAAATAAAATGTCAAATAATGCACATAAGAGTTGATTTAAGATTTATAAATAATAAACAAATAAAATAACAATAAAAAAAATGAAATGCAAAAGCAAAACTAAAGTAAAAACTTATTAAATAATAAAGTTTTAAATGCAAATGCACTTTGTATACAACAACAACACTGCAAACTATTTAAATTGCAAAAAAGTCTTATTTAAATATGTATAAAATATATATATTTTTTTTTAAATTAAAAATAAACCATTAACACTGTACAGCATCCGGATGGGAATTGAACCACACCAACTTTTTTGGATAGATTGAGACATAAGTAAAAAAGTAGTTTCCCGGTTCTTCAAAGTCGGCCTTCAAGAATTAGTTATGGGCTTTCCAAGTTCGAAATTGGCTACTTCGTAAATTTTCTTTTTTGGTTGTGTTATTATTTAAATACAGCAACTACACCTTTTCAAGTTTATATTGAGAAAACAAAAGTTGATAATGAGAATTTTAAGTTGATATTGAGAATACGTAAATTGATAATGAGAACAAGTAAGTTGATAATGAGAAAATTTCAATATCAATATCAACTTGTGTTTTCTCAATATCAATTTACACTCTCTCATTATCAACTCGTGTTTTCTCAATATAAACTTACATTTTCTCATTATAAGCTTGAAAAGGTGTAGACAAACAGAAATTAAGAATGTCCAACTTCGTATGGGGGAAAAATTCAGTAGTGGAGAAATTACCTTTTTTACTTATGTCTCAATCTCTCCAAAAAAGTAGGTTTGGTCCAATACCCAGAAAAAAAATTTGTTTGCCGAGTGTGTAATTTAGTGTAATGTATTTTCATGAATCGGCGGAGTGTGGCAATTGTCGTTGTGGCAGTTCTGCCTAAGATTTGAAACGTTTTTATTGCAGTTTTATTATAAAAATTACGTTACATATTCTCTTAAAATAATATTATGTAAGTATTTACTCTTTAGCTACATGTAGTTTTGTATATCCATTAGAGCGTTAACAAAAATATGTTAAGGTAGCCTTTCTGAACCCAAATTCATATTTTTGGTTTGTCTGCAGCCTCTTAGTTTCGAAATGCCACTCACTCACACTCCTTGTCGCTGTTTTTTTTTTTTTTTTACAAATTTGTGGTTTTAAACGACATACAACTATTCTACAGTTGTAAACGAATTGACAACAACTAAAAGGCTAATCGTAGCAAATAAAACTGAATAAAAGTGCGTGCATAAATATTTGTTTCTTGTAAGGAGCCGGCTTACTTTTTTTTATTATTTTATAGTTAGTTTTTAATTAGCAACTAAGATGAAAGAAGCAAACGAATATTTACGTAAGCCCACAACAACTGCAAACCGTTACTCGCCTGCCTTGTCGCGGCTTTGTGAGTTGCAGTTTAATTAAATATACTGTATTAAAGTAATTAATTTACCCAAAATAAATGCTATGAATAAACCAACTATAATAATGATACATATGATAATTATAATTAATAACAAATAAAACAAATATGCAGTTATTTTTCTACCATAATTTATTTGCCAAAATCTGTATGTATATGTTTGTATGTACACTTGTTTTTGAATTGGTATTAAAAACACAAAATTTTCCGCTCAATTGCAATTTCTTCTTTGTACAAGTTTCTTTTTGTTGTTTTTAATATTTCTCTTTGCACATACATATATCGAAAGCAACGTGACTCCGAGCTCACTCAATCGTTCAAAAGCATGCTATTGTAACACAGTCCAACACAGATTCCAACAACGTCAGTAATTCATGACCACTCGTCCATAACAACAGCAGCGGCCTCACTTTACATCTTTTACGATAACAACGTACTTTATTCTCCAAATCTTTGCCCTTACGTACGCAAACAATATCATCTCTACGCATATCCAAAGTAGGACAGTAATCATCTGCGCCATCCGCTATGAAAATGACACGCTCATATGTTATACCCATTCCATGTCGCTTCAAAACAAATTGATTTAGAATTTTGCGTTTGCAAAGATTGGGTGGACTCAATGGACATTTGTTGGTGTGATAGGGCTGTACGAACAAACCATCGCTACTAACAATATATGCGGTATTCGTAAATATGGCTTTGATGCATTTGGTGAGCTCATGTTTGGCTAGCCAATCGTTGATGAAAATTGTATTGGAATCGCTTATTATGATTATATCATATTTCGGATCACACGATTCATATAGA
Organism: Campiglossa producta; assembly: GCA_964058755.1. Classification (NCBI taxonomy): domain Eukaryota; kingdom Metazoa; phylum Arthropoda; class Insecta; order Diptera; family Tephritidae; genus Campiglossa; species Campiglossa producta. Next base: position 1,623,594 of record CAXKVI010000005.1, read on the forward strand.
TGTTTGACGAACTCTACCATACTTGGTACTGGAGGTATGGCCGTAACGAGATTACGCAGCTCTTTCGATGAGAATCCCAATATACGCAACATTTCAAAAAGCTGATTGGTGAAATTTATCCAGCCATCCTTGCATAAATTGCCCTCTTTGGGACGTCTATGTACGGGTAGTAAATCGCGCAAAAGATAAATTGTATCAATAGAGGTCAGAGTCTCGTCGAAATCCAAAACGAGTAAACGCCGAGTAGGTGCACCGAAAGCCATTCTTCTTCTTTGAAATGTTACTAGAAGTGCAGAGATAAACGCCCCTAATATCTTCTGGTTTGCAAATATACTAGTATCTTTTTTAAAACATAAATAATTAAATTAATTTTGTTATTAAATTATTAGCCGAAGTTCCTGATAAGATTTTTTTTTGTAAATTTGTTTATTTATTTTGTTGCCAGTAAAATGTTGAGTATCTTCTCAACTCTACACCGTATACAATTCAGGCCCTTCTGGTACCACTGCCGCAGGAGAAATTTGTTTGAGCTCGCCGGATGGTAAATGTGTAAGTAGGTTCGGTATTTGTTTGTTCTTGTTGTTGTAGCCGTACTTTGCCCTGCCTAGTCGGAAGATCCACTTATAAAAAGCTACGTGACGGACCAGACAGGGGTTGTAGGGGTGTTGACAGACCTTTGCCGGATGAATCCGGTACGTTCCGATACTCCCTTGCGGTACTGCCCGACTGTCTTGGAAACGATTTCGTGGATTTTAGTCGCCTCTTACGACCGGCATACCTACCTCGGGCACCCCCAACCCGCAGGTGTGTATTTGTTTCCTTAAGGGTCAACTGCTAAAAAGTCAGCTAAAAACTGTTTTTGGCCTCAGGATCACGAATCCGATCCCGACTAGGGTATCCATGGTATTTATGTGCAGCATGCACGCACAGTATCTGCGTCTACAATTATCACATGGAAATGACAGAAAATTTGTATATGCAAATATCTCGAAAACTATTGCAGGTATTTGATGTAGGATCTAAAAATTAGGTAAGCGCTATCGGTATGGATATCTGAATATGGAGCTCGAAGTAGCAAGAATGCCGCGGAAACGATTTTTTATATCGAAGGGTTCATCGGGCCGAGGATTTTTTAAACGTTTTTTCAAGTTCCTAGCTCGTTTGGTCCCAGAGATCTAACGCGCTAATTGGCTTGCTTTTGTTTTTTCTGTTAACAACAATGTGCGGGTTATTTTGGAAAGTGAGTTAATTGTTTTAGGAAAGCCGATGGTAAGAGATAACCAGCGTTATGTGCGAAGAATCCCTTTCTCCCTAGGAAATTTAAAAGGGTATCTGCTAAATATGCCTACGATTCAGATAGAGACAGTTTTTTTTTGGCGAATATGGGCCGGAATGCTTCGGTACTAGCAAATTACGGGGCTTGTCCGGCTGTCACAGGAGCGATTTGGAATGGCCAGTGGAAGCTTATAGGTTATCTCAGCCCCTTTTCTATAAGGAAAAAGAAAGTAAAACCGGAAGACTAGGCTCATGCAATGGTACTCCTCACTTTTCAAATGCAACCCGTTTTCTACTTCGTTTTTTCTATTGTGAAGGGGAGATATATATCCGTTTCACACATGGTTGAATCATTCATTAACTGTGATCCCTTACTTTTCTGACCAGCACCTGGTTTCTATAACTTTAACGGAGTCTGTACAAAATTTTTCAAAATTGATGTTAACGACAATAACGAATTTTGTTAAAAAGTAAATATAGAAATTTGCTCTCAGTGTACATGAAACACAATTTTATGAAATATTTCAACCTGGCGTAAGCTAGAGCAGTTCAGTAAACAAACCTATTATTTAACATTCTCGCCTGGCAATGCCATTCTTGTCTTCTTTTCTTGTCATCGTGCTTTCCGGATAAAATTTAGAATTTGCTGAAAAAGTTAAAAGTATTTTAATTCGTGCGAATGTGCTTGAATTAGGAAAAAGCCTATAATAGTTCATTTAACATTAGCGGAGTTTAAAGGCGTCTGTGTTTAATTTGTATGCATCAAAACGCACCGAAATATATCGAACCACCGCGGTCGAAAGGTGCAAATTCTCTACCCCTTGTTGAGCTATCTTTTGTAAAAGTTAAACATGGTGGACGCTGCGCGTCAAATGTTGGATGAGCTTATGGGGCGTAATCGCAATTTGCACCCATCAGAAGCACCACGTAAAATTACTTGGGACGATCCTGATGTAAGTATACAGACACATTTTATTTTAAGGCTGGATTAGTTGTAAAATCGATATGCGCAACGTGACCCGTTGCCGGCCGAAACGTGTTCTCAACCTACCCTGAGGTGCGAACCGAACTTGCATTGATATTCTTATCATCGCTTTCTGACCAGAATGATTTATATGCAAATTTTTGAATTTTCAGTGAATGTTTTAACTTTTTTAACCTTTGGAACATGATGAGGAAAACGCGTAGGACTCAAGTCAATTACATTTGCTTCCCCAAATTTTTATTTCCTTTACATATTTATACCAAAGTCATACCATATTATTAACTATGCTATATTTGCTATGGCTTCATTTTAGTTTTGTCAGTACTATGTGGTAAAATTTTGTCCACATGATCTTTTTATTAATACACGTGCCGATTTGGGCCCGTGTACACAAATTCATGACGATGAAGCGAAACGATTGTACGAAGAAGCTCGTCCATCTACACGCAAACGTTCTTATGAAGATGAATTTTTGAGATTTTGTAATAACATGTTAAATGATGTGGATCGTAAAATACAAAAGGGAAAACAACGACTCCTGCTGATGAATCGTGATCAGCCCGCACCGGTAGTACCGATCTCTAAATATCAGGAGCAAATGAACAACATGAATGCACGTATAAAAAAATTGTTAACCGAAGCTGAGGAAGCTGGAATTCGTGGCGATGTTGATCAGGCAAAAGACCTGATGGCGTTGTGCGAGCAATTAAGAGATGAGAAAGACGCATTGGCCGCACATCATGAACAACAATTAAATGCACCGTCAAATGGCACGTTACCCGAACCACCGGAACCGCCAGTAATTAGTGGTATAAAGCCAGATGCCGAAAAATTACCAACAAGTGAGGATGCTAGCAGCACCAGTGGTGATAAAAAAATACCAGCTTGGATGCAAGAATTCGGTACACTACCAGAGAAGCAAATGGAAGTTTGTGAGACCTGTGGCGCCTTTCTAATTGTTGGCGATGCCCAACAGCGCATTGAAGATCATCTCATGGGTAAACAACACCTTGGCTATTCACGCTTACGCCAAGCTGTAGACGAGATACAGGAACGCAGACAAAAAGAAAGAGAAGAGGAGGATCGTAAGAGGCGGGATGAACGCAACTCGCCGCGCGACGAACGTGAACAACGCAGCTCGGCTCGTGATGAACGTGAATATCGCAGCTCTACTCGAGATGATCGAGACCATCGCAGCTCAACGCGCAGTTATAGTCAACATAAAGACCGCAAAAGGTAATTTTTGTATAATTTTTGTATAGACTGTTCACTTTTAGTAAAAAACAATCAACTTTTGTTTTATTATTTTGCATGGACAGAGATCATAGCGATCGTGATAGTGATCGTGACCATCGTGCACGTTCGCGTGATCATAGCAGTCGTCACTCGTCCGACAGACATCGCCGTAAGCTATTTCATAAGACTATTTTCAAAAGCCTTTAGTAATAATATTAATATTTTTAGATCATCATAAGTCATCGCATCGCAGACGCTCACATTCACGCAGCAGCCATCGACGCAGCAGCCGGGATCGTCGTAGCCGTAGCCGTAGCCACAGTCGCTATTAATTACACGCATTATATACGTGGAGGATTGAGGTACTCTCCCCAAATACAAACTATATAACATTAAAAAATCTAGCCTAATAATAAAAGAATATTCTGATGTCGTAATCTAAGGTGAGTAAAAATATAATACAAAATTTTTTATTTTAGGAATCATACGATTATAAATTATATGCACATAATTTCAAATTTCCGATTATGAATGCGTTGCGAGTGCACGCATTGTGCTGCAAACAAATTTAGTAAATACATAAACAAAGGAAATGAAAATATCAGGAGTTGGTTTGTTCAGTAGAGCAAGGGAATTATTTATGATTAAATTGTATTCTATCCTAGTGTGTTAAGTCAGCTTTTATTGGCTAAGCTAAGAGCCAAGGTTATCATTGATATTAGGGTAAAAAGGATGTACCTACGATATATAGAATTCATGACCAGCCAAACAAAATTCCGAATGTTTCAACTCACTATTCAAGGCTTTTTTCTTTACATACATATGTACATAACGCACATCTAGATCTAAGTAGCGATAAACTCAAAATGTCTGTCTCTCCCATATATGCCAATGGCGTTTTATTCAATAAATTCATTCATTTATTCCTGGCTCAAAATTTTAAATTTTTGAATTAACTTCCTTTAGATCAGACGGAGGCAGCTAGTGGGACAATAGTCCGAAAAAATGAGAACCAAATTCACAGATTATTACACTCTTTACTTCCTTCGCTTATGTGAGCGCGATGGTCAATGAAGTTCTGTCGTGAGTTTTTGTTCAGTAGCTTACTATCAAGCAACAAAGCAACACCGTATGCGGACCAATTTCTTTTATGCGCAAGAGATAATGGCTAAATAATTGCAAACCTGCTTCGGATCGGCCTTAAATCTAGCTTTTTTATGAGTTTTTTCTGAACATGCCCATAATTATGATCATTATTTGTATTCAAGTACGTTATGATTTTTTTAAATAAGCTTAAATCGTACAAAAAATCGTTCAAAAGAGACTCTTTTATGCACTCTTTCAAGAGCTCAAAAATCATTCGAAAAATAATAAGACTGAGAGCTCATCTATAAATGACCAGTTTAATAGGGAAAGCCATTCAAATACGAGCATTTTATGACTGCTTATAATTTTTTTATGAATGTGAGCGCTCAGAGGAAAGGGTCTCGTATATGCGCTTATTTAAAACTCTTATGGTTTGCTGGTTTGGTGCGCTCGCACTAACACTACCTTAGTAACAAAATTGCATCGGCTTGCTTTAGATATCTAGGTGTGCGATATATGCAACATAATTTTTTATTTTACTTGAAGAAAAATTGGTAATCATATGCTGAGGAAATTATTGTTTTTGACAGGGACGTGAACCGGTTAAAAAATTGGTTGGCTATGTTTGGAATTTAATTTTAAAACCGAAGAACAATACTAAAATATTAAAAAACAAAATTCAATGGGAAACCTTATCTCATGAAAACTTTCTCGGAGGGGCTTGCTGTGTTTTAATATTACGACAATAAACGGCATTTTAACCCGCGTCAAACCAGTTCGTTTCGAAATGGGTTCACGTCCCTTTTTTATTAAGCTTATTTTCGGCGAGAAGCAAATTAAAACAGCCTCATTTCTTACATTGTTAGGAAAGGATAATTTAGACGCCTTGAAGGCTTGGCAGTAAGTACTACTGCAATGATAGACAGCAGCTCTATTTTTAACATCATTCAACTCTATAACGCCATTTGTTGCTGCGAAAAGCTGCCATGAATCGCTGTAGGTTGTGTGATGGTCAGAGCTTCAAGCTCGTTATAAGCTGACAGCGACATCTCGAGGTACATTTAAAGCAAAAATTAAACAAGAAAAAATAGAATATTGTTTTAGAAAATAGCTTTTACTACAAGCAAGTTGGATTTAATTTTTGAGTTTTTATTTAGCTTTTCGTAGCGTGAATTCATTTACAAATCGTGAAGAGTGTTTTGTCGCACACACGTAGTGACTGAATGTCACCCAAAACCCGACAACCCAAGACCAGTCAGTTCTTTCCTTGCGTACAGACTCGATTACAAGGTACTTTTCTATTTCTTGGATTATTTTTCTGATATCTAATTTAAAATAAGAAATGAAAAAGCAAAAAAAATTATAATAAGAAATGACAAAACAAAACTTAAAAAAGCAAATTAATACTCGTATTTTTCATACTATATATTCTGGAAGTCAACAAGTGAAGAGATTATCAATATCATGTATAGATTTTAACTGTACCGAGTAAATTCGCTCGTACACCAACTATTCTTCGCTCAATAAACTGCGCACACACCTTCACCCATATCGAGGTAATTGTAAAAAAAACCAAAATTCATTTTTGCAAATTCTTATTTAGTAGGAGAGAAAGAGAGTTTGTGTGTTGGGAAGTTGTAATATAAAATGGTTCGAAAAGGGATTGAACTTGATGTCTGATTTAGTGGAAAACTCAATTTTTTCATACCCGCTTTAAAAAGGTAACAATAATTTATGATACGGCTAACTTGTGTCTTTTCTTCTTATATAATTTATAAATGTTAAGTTATTTAAAAAAAAATCATACTCATAAAATAATTATGTATATAAAGTACATTTATTATGTAAAAGTATAGTTCTAAGTTGCTTAGCAATAATCTGAAATTTAAACGTTAAAAAAGCCTTACAAGTGCGCCACGGAAGCTTTTTAGAAAGTTTCCGCACTAGAGCTCTTGATAATAATGCATAGCATAAGTGCATAAAAAACTGATATGCTTCTTTTCAAATGGTTTATATACAAAGTGATTAGGCAGCGAATGGCTCTGGCTAGGATCAGTGGTACCATGCAAAGTATTTCTCACCTCGTGTTGAATGTTATGCTAATATATACCCAGTTGACATTGTAAGAAAAATACACTCAGCTAGGGCGGTAATAAGGCTCCGGGGCACTGCATGTAACAGTATGGTCATTCCCCAGTTCTGTATAACTTCTATCAGGAACTCGGAGGAAATGTAGGCTACCCTACCATTGTAGCATCTTCCAAGCGGAAGCTTCCACCATTAAGGATGAGGGTGGTTAGATGTTGTCTAATGTTTGGCATCGCTTAAGGCTGCGTCAACCACTTAAAAACAAAAATATCTTGGTGCAAGACAACTAGGACATTCCTTGTAGTTTCCATGTGGATCTTTTGGTAAAAATGGAAGCTTTAGAAAACGACATGGCTGTCCCTATGACACTGGGAATTGCTCTGACTAAACTTTCACTGTTGCATTACTAGACGTCTAAATAATATTTCGCAGCTATCGACAATATTTTAACCAGTCCCTTTTGGAGGGATTACACGTCAGGGCAACAAACTTTTTAATAAAAGAGAACAAAAACCATTTTTTCATACGTTTTTTCTGTAAGTCAACCATAGGGTCTGTAGATCACTTGTAAACCTCGACTGGCAAAAATCGTAAAACTATTTAAAAGGCTTTCGTGGTTACACTTGCACAACGCGTTCCTTGTTAGTCCTGAAAATATCAAAATTTCAACATTTTTCGGATTATATTCGAAAAACTTGTTGGAATTTATGGGATCGTTTTTTTGTTCATCAGATAAGCTTTAAATTTCTTATTCGCAATACTTTCACATCACTGTGCACTCTTACAGAAAATCGCATACATGCAGAGAGAGAGAGAGGCAGAATGATGGATGATTCCGTAACTCAAAATCATGTTCAACAGCGCCTACTTTTACTGCTTGCTCTTTTGTATCATCCATCTCCAGTGTCAAGAAGTTGGCATCAACAATACATGCAGGTAACAGTTACCTTCAAAAATCAACATTTCTTTCAAAAATACAAACAGATGAGAAACGATGGCATGCGACAACCGTGCAACTCTATATAAATGTAGTCAAGTCACCAAATGAAATACAAATTCTTCCGATTGTTCAATATGTCAACAAAACAATAGAGACGTTAATGACGTTCAAAGTCAGCCAACCCAGACCGTAAAAGTGCCGAAGACCGAACAACTAAGTCCGGCATTTTCCAATTCGCTCCAGGACGTTCCCTGCTACGACGCTAATAATGCCGAAAACGAGGTGATTTTTTTTTTCAATTCCAATCTATTGTGTTTATGTTTTACATAGTTATCTCTTATGTATTATTATAAAGCAAGCAGTATTGGAAAATTCCAAATTGCTGGAAATTACAAACATACATTAAAAACAAGCTATAATTCGACCTTACCAATATTGTAACTTTTTTTTCGCAAAAAAAATAATATTCCTAAAAAAGTATTAAATAAAAAAGGCATATGAATTAATAACTTTTACCTTACTTCTTCTTAATGCGAACATTTAATACTCGTGCACCCTCTCGTATATTCATATTTAAAAAAATTTTTAGAATTAATCACAAAAAAATATAATTATTTAGCATATCTACCTGCAATTACTATATGCAAACGTTCAAAAAATAATGAAAAACTTAAACGGTAGCAAACATGAACAAAAAATTTTAAAAAGCTAAAAGTGTTTGTAACAAAGCATATAATTTATCTTGGCTTTGATTTCATTGTAAAAATGAAATTTTTACTTACAAATAAAAAGATGCTTCGCTGACACAAAAGTAACACCCAACATAATTTGTAGGTATTAATGAAGTAACATTCTATTTAATCCCATGAGTATAGATATTTGCAATAAAAATCTGCTATTTCAAAGTAAATGTGAGCGTTTTTCTGTAATTTTGTGCACGCGTGGATGCCATATCATGTGTAGCTCAAGAAACAATAACTTATTTTCGACACTCAAGAACTTAACGTACGATGATTTTGAGAGCGCCGTTCAGTGCGGCACATTTCGTAACTACGATCCAATATTGTATTCATACAATTGCATCGTGAAAGTTTTGTCTGCAAGGTAAGTACAGCCATTCACAGACCTAAACGGTCCATAGTTTTTATATTTTTACTCAAATCTTAAGATGTTTTCACTATCGGCATAGCAATGCGAATTTTTAGTTTTGTTTAAAAAATCTGTAAGACTGGAAGTAGAAAGAAAAAGTATATGTCGTGCAAGTATAAGGGGCACTTATCAAATTTTTAATATGAAGTGGAACAACGTTTTGTCTACCTTTTACCGATTTTTTTTAAAGGGGGTTTCACCGTGTATGCAGAATATGTTTATTTTTTATTCCCAGCCTTTCATGTAAAACTGAGATTTTTTTTATTCAGGGTAAAACTCGTGCGATTTTTTGTTTAGAATTGGGCTGAATGTGAATCACAAAAAAACGAACATCATTGGTTTTTAACATTTTTGTTTATTAACTCACAAATTTGATAAAATATCTAAACAGTTTCATTTCGGGTTATTGTCGTAGTGCTTGAAATATTCGTATAAATTTGTTCTAGCTCTTATACAAATATGCTATACGATATGATAAATGAAGCGCAAAGAGAAACAAAGGTCATTAAGATTGGAAAACTCAATAGAAATAGTAATAGAATAGTAATACTTGTTTATTAATAGTAATAGGTAAAATTCTTAAAGTGCAAAAGAACTGTATGATATGCTTTTTTTTGTTTGTCTTTGGTACAAATTCTACCCACAAAATATTCCATCAGTTTTAATTGTGTTCAACCCTAACATTCATAACTATAGTCTACTTTTTTTATAAAACTAAAGCAATAACTTAACATTTTTTATGTTTAAAGAACTTATAGATTTAAATTTCTTAGCAGATGGAGTGGCCGATAAGTAGAAAGTGATGCTCACAATTAAATTAAATTTAACACTAAATGAGAAAATCGCCCGTAACATTTAGAATTTTTTTTCTTTAAACACATTTCTCTTAGGCAGCCAAAACTAAAAACACATCTAATTTAATTTTTTTTTAACAGATATTAAGTACCACAATAATTTTTTTTTGTCGATTTGAGCCTGGAAGTGGTTTTTATTAATTTCTTTTTTTGATTTGAGTTTTTATTTACATACAATGGAAGCGTTTTCGATTAACATTGAGATATGTAAATTTTGATTGTATGATTTGTATTAGTTTTTAATATAATTATATAGGATGAACGTTCATTTATCTAGTTAATATGATAATCAATTAACAAAACTTTTGTAAGTATAAATGCGCAATATTTTACAAAAAATCGTCCAGCAAACTTTTCAAATGCAGTCTAAATCGTGGTTTGCACATTTTGCACAGCTTTGGAAAGTTCTACGCGTGATGGTATTAAATAGAAAGCCGGTGAGACTTCCTCCCCACACGGACATAGGCAGCCATTTATCCAACTGAAATTGCCCACCTTTTGATCACATTTTGGACAATTTAAGCGTCCTTGTGTGTTGTGTGTAACGTTACGCATCCATGAAATAGGTTCTACAAACAATATACTGTTGCACACAGCTGTCTGATGCTCTGTGGCAGCTGTATCAGCGCCAACCGCGCCGGTGGGTGATCCAAGTGAGGCTTTACGAATTTGGGCAGCAATTTGTTCGAGCAGCCGTGGCATTTGCTGTTCAACTTCACTGCTGCTATGACAGGCTTGCGGTAACGCATTGCTTGTTCCGATCGGTGCCGCAAATGATTTATTGTTATGTAATAGTACATGGGATTTGGTGGCCAAAACACGGCGACATTTACGACAACGATATACAATTGGTTCTGGGTTCTCCTGTGTGATGGCCGGATCCGATTTGATTAGACTATTAAATGATTGCGGCAATATTTTTGCTATCAAAGCGAAAACATTAGTTATTTGCTGAAACATTTCAAATGTGCGTAGGTACATACCTTTGCGCACTTGGTCACCAGCTAAACGTAAACGATATAATTTATAACGTTGATATTGTGGGTCGATTTTACAGCCCATGCGCCTATAGAGTTTTAATTGTGACACGAAACCAGCATTTGGTTGTACGAAACGTCGTTTTGAACGCACCAACTCGTAGGCAGCTTGATAATCGAGATCGTGCTGTTTCATAATGAACGCAATGACAGCTGCGGAACTGCGACTAACGCCAAAGTAGCTGAGGGGGTGAAAGAGCCGGGAATCTTAAAAAAACGTAATGACATATTTGATGGCGTTGAAACGAACTTACCAATGCACAAGCACATTGCCTTTTTGTGCCAAGGCTGTGCTGATGAAATCCGTGCAAATGTCTAGATGATGTATGATATCCTCTTTTGGCATGTCCGCAACTGGAAGGAGATTATAAAGTTTGAATTGTGTAGTAGCGCTTGTGAAAAAGCTAGAACTAGATGACGGTAGAGAATTGTTTCCTCTGGAATTATTCAAGCGGTATCTGAGGGACTAAAGCAAGAGCAATAATGTGAAAGCATTCTTCACATCTCTTCAGCAACTCGCTTCCGTTTTCGAATGTGAACGTGTTGTTTAAATTTCAGGCGACAGGGAATTATTTTAAAGAGTCTTTCTGAAGAATTAGGGTGTTAGCGATGTCGACAGTCCTACAAAAATACTTAAATCTAACAAAATCCTTCATATACAATAGGACGCAGTACATTAAAGTGATACAATCGAATCAACGACAATTGTAGATAATTTCTTTTTTCCGTCAAAAACTAGTGACCTTCAGCTTATCTGCCAACCATCAAACATAAACGGAAGGTTTTCATGGATTAGTAAAAAGAAATATACACAAAAGTATGAATTACGCGGTTCAAAGTATACATTATATTTCTTTCAATAAAGTATTTCTAAGCTAGCGCATTCCCATCATCATAACAACTTCCGTTACCTCGAATGTCACATACTCATTGGCAGCTATGTATTATATTTATCGATGTCACAAGTACTTGTTTATTTTAAGTATTCCTGTGTGCAATAAGGCCATTCAAGTGGGCTATACTTGTCCACCATCAGCAATGCCTCAAATACTGCGTAACTGGCTGGCATAAGCTATGCGTTGAAAAAGTGAATGAGCCGCCAATATAAGCTTTGAAACGCTTCAATAGTAGCATAATAATAAACAAAAACTCAACTACAACACCTCACCAAGCAGATGCAATGAGTTGAGAGGCAACGCTGTCACGCAAAGCATCCAACCAGCCAAATCGTTGAGACAGTCGAGCACAAAAGCATAACACATTCGCGTACATATGTATGTATGTATGCTAGAATTCATACATAAATAAGCACAGGTACCAGGGGCGTCTTTAGATTATCGGGTGACTTGAGGTCTCAGTAGTTTGCAATGAAGAACGCACTCTGCCCGAATACGCGACAGGGTCCTTTCTTTCGGTGTACACACTTCGAATGTTTACCTTCTTACCGAGGATTAAATGAGTTTACCAACGTCCGGCAATATTTTGCTGGAATTTCACATTTTAATGTGGATAGCGATACGCCAGGGGACTGATACGAGAATTGATTGCCCAATTTTACAAACTAACTTATAGGACATGTGGTTGAAATCGAATGAATATACATATAAAACGGGCTCTACCTTTTCATTATCTGGTATATTACATAAAATTTCTTTATGAACTTTCCGCGTTAATAGGCTGATGACATCAAGTTCGTCTACTTTTGTGCTTTAACTTTTAAATATTTGTATGTTAACTTGCTGTGCAGACTAGCACTATAAAATAATTTTATTAAATGGTTGTGCTAGGAAAAAATTCAATTCAATTCCCATTATGGAACTCGTTCAGAGCTAAGAGATACCCTGCCAAATTAGACTAACATAATATATGCTTGATAAGTGTGTTTACAATTTTTCTTAGAAGCTCTACAATTTTATTACTCCTTTGACGCAATGAAAGGCTTGGTGCCTCGTGGTGACCAACTCATTTTTCTCTAGTTTAAGACGCCACTGATATGACCATGTTTACATACGTGTACACATATGGGATGCGCAAAATGTATACAAAAGCCCCAAAGTGACTATTATGAGATGCGCGGCAGCTGTTGAATGGTTTGTGTGTTGCCAAAATGAATGACTACGATGTGTGCTGTGGGTGGCGTTAAGTAAGACTACTGTATACTAAATGGATATGCGTCTAGGAAAAATAAAATAAAATATAATAAAGTGAAGCGAACGATATTTTATGGCAGAAGCAACATTAATTGAATGCACACACTAAAGAGATGGCGGGAGGGTTAGAGAATGTGACGTTGAGTCTGTATATAACACAGTGTAACATAGTTTTTCAGGACAAACGATTCAAATTTGACTTGAACTCTGAGATGTTTATAAAATCGTCTTCCCTCGTTCCGTAAGGAAGGATAAGATGGATAATGAGAGGTGGAAGGCATCATATCCGAAGATCAACCATAGAGTTGCACGCCATTACCGTTGGGCATATTAGACCACTCTTAAAACCGGAATGCCTACCTCGGGCATATTCTAAACCCCTAACTCATAGGGGTTGTTATTGTAACCGGACTTCATCATGCCTAGTCGGAAGGTCCATTTATAAAAAGTTGCTTGAGGGTTGTGCAGATGTTGACAACCCTTTGCGGGATATGAATCCTGTACGTTCCGGTGAATAGCACCTTGTGGTACTAGCCCGACTGCCTTGGGAACGATTTCGTTGACCCCGTAGTCGGGGTGGATTTTAGACGCCTCTTAAGACCGGCCTACCTACCTCGGGCATATTCCAAACCCGTAACCCGCTGGGATCGAGTCTGTTGCTGTTTAGAGCCCGCTTATGATTCCGAAAAATCAAACCGCCGAGTAACGTGGTGCTGAATCTCATCATCGTGCTGACGGAGATATCTCTGGGTGCGGTTCAGCGTCCAACTGATGACTGTTTCCATGTCTAGGTTGGTGGCATTCAAAAAGAAACAAATTGTTACACAGTGTAACTTGCCATACAGGCATTAATAAAGAGATACGAAAGCTACTCAACATACATTTATACAAATTCGTAGCACATGTAAATATACACGTTAGTTTGTGCTTGATAAAGGACAACTATGACACATCAGATGCTTAGCCAGTTGAAAGTGTATCACCAAGGCTTAACAAAATTCTGCACTCCTAATTTAATAGCAAACAGATGAACCTTAAAATAACTTTGAATTAGTAGCACTCTAGGTATTTTTAAACTATAAACTGCAGCAAGCGTCCTTTAACGGCAACAAAATGCTTGTTTACCATAGGAAGGAAAAGAGATGAGCTTAAATTCAATTAAAGAGTATTCTGCTCTTGTGTCTCAGTAATAGAATTTCGCCCTGCTTAGTAGGGTTAAACACTAGTCGTTCCTAATCCCAGGAAATGGAAGTAGTATGTTCATCCCAACTTACTGTGTACATATTTGGTTGTAAGGAAGCTTGCACGTGTTATATGTTGTGGCAGCGGTACTGAGTCCAATGTTAATATATGTGTGATGTTAAAGTTTTTTAATGTTTCCATATGCGTCGCTGCAGTAAGATTACCTGAGGTGAAGCAAGAATTCAATATTAGCTAGTGCGATCTAAATTCATTTACAATGCCAACCTACCCAAGTAGAGACCCGGCTCGATTTCATCCAGACTCACCGGACCACCATCAAAGTCTTCGCGCTGTAGTGTGCCTACCTCTTGCAAACGCCTGGGTGCCTTACTTGTAGCATCAGCAGGTGCTGGACATTTCGATGCAGCGCCTAAATCAATTGTTGCGTCTGCACTATTTTTAGCGTTAGCAGTTGTGTCCGCTTGTGCCATCTGCGCATTGTGCTCCACTTGCATATTGATGGAATCACTTTTGTTATCTGACTTTACAAGCTTCTATGGACTTTTTTAAGTTGCGCTCTGAAACAAATTAAATTCTTATTAGCGCGATCTGTGTAATGCACTGCACTATGCATCCAATTATGAACTGCTCGATTGAACGATGAAATTAAAATTCAAACATGCATTTTGCTAGCTGTGTCCATCGCAAATAAATCTCATCAACACATGGTAGTTACGTTGTGCGCACGAACGCTATAAATTGGGCGGTGGGTGGTGTTGACGTTCGCTAAATTTGTTTTATTTACATTTTGCATAAAAGATGAACAGCTGTTGCTCTGTCATCTCTGCTTTCCAAGAAATTCGTCGGAAAACTGGCAAAAAATTGATTGCGCAAAGTTGGCTGTGTTTTGCAATTTGTTTGCTTTGTACCAAAACGTATTCAACAAAGTGTGCTTGAATTTGACGTTGCTCTCAATAGGAACCAGCATTGTGTATCAATACCAAGTGTGAACTCTTCTTTTGACAACACACATTAAAATGTCGGTTTGTTTACATCCTGCACATATTAAAATGTCGCCAGCACCGAATAACAGAAAAGCAAATGGCGTTGTTTAACATCCTACACACATCAACATGGCGGTCTCCTATCTTTTACCTAATGGTAGAAAGAGATGGGAAGATGGCAAGAAGTGAGACAAAAAAGGAAATTAAAAACAGGTGACTAAACTCACTTTGAAGTTTTCACGACTATGTCTATGATATCACACTTGTTATTAACCACAATCTAAAACAGGTGTTAAACTCATTTTGGAATTTTGACGTCTATGCAGAAGAGTTTACACTTGGTATTGATACACAATGGGAACCAGGGTATAATGTCAAACAGAAAAATATTTTAACCCACTTGAAAAAAAATTTTTCCGTTTATAAACTTTTAGGAAAAAATTTGTAAATTAACTTTTGTTTTAAATTTTCAATATTTATATTTTACCTTTAATTCAAATAAGCAATACGAAAGAATATTCGGTAGCAAATTTAGAAGTATTTTATTGGTAGTGAAAAAAGCTTCAGTGCCAGTGAAGAACGGTTGGAATTCAACTGTTTTCTAAGCTAAGGTAAGAAAACTGTAACCAAACATTTTTTACAAAAATCGCGGATGGTATAAGAGTAAATTATTGCTAATATTAAAGAAGAGAAAATGATACCCAATTTACATGTGGTGCACCATAAAGGATAATTCATTTGTTTACATTCGTTTGACATTATAGCCCCTTACAAGAGAAAATATTTAACTGTCAAGCATACTTTGTTGAATACATTTTGCTTTGTACCCAATGTTGTGTGAAACGAAAATATATTTCGCTTTCACACAACATTGGGTTTGTCAAACTTTTGTTTTACCCCAATGTTGTGTGAGACAGAAATATTTTCCTTCACAAATCGGAGTAGAAAAAGGAGTAGAAATTTGCATTCAACCTTTGCGTTTGTTTACGTACTGACATTCGTAAATGTTTCTCAAATTTTGTAATAAATCAAGTAAATAAATAAATGGAATTTTTTCTTTTTTTGCCGTTGAGCCCGTCTAAGCTATTTTTTACGCAATTAACACCACCACCTAGAGCAAAACGTGTGCGTTCATATCATCTAATCAGATGAGTTCGGAGTTCGTAACCCTACAAATCAGATACCGGCTAGCAACCAAGTTAAATAGTTGGTTTCACTCATTTTTCATACGGTTACCGAAGTAGCTAATTTTGTTCAGGGCGTGTGAAAATTTTAACCATATGTATACTTTGCCTCTCCCTTGCACTCATTGAATTTTCCATTTGCTATAAAGTATACCTGCAATCTTCAAAATAAAAAATTTCCCTTTCAAACTCTGGCTAAGGTTTTGGTTAAAATGTAGTTAACGGCCATTTGTTGAAGTCGTCAATGTTTTGGCTAACATGTTATTAATAGTATTTGTTGACATGGTTATGGAAACTGCTAGCAAAGAATGTAAATTTATAAGAATGGAAAACACGCCACATTTCGGCGAGTGCCAGCGAGTTGGCCCAGAAGAACAAATTTCAGGATTTTACCACATAAATTTACATTCTTTGCTGCTAGCATGTGGCTAACATTATGTTATGAAACAGTAAATGTTTTGGTTAACATGCTGTTAAAATTATTCTTTGAATAAGTCAACAAACAAGCTAGCATATGGTTAACATATATCGTTGAATCGGTTACCGAACCAGCTAGCATATGGTTAACATTTATAATTGAATAGGTTACCAAACCAGTTACCAATATGTTTATCACTAGAAGAAGAACGCTAACCTAATTTTTCCAAATAAATTGCGTAAAAATGTGTTTATTTTATTATTTATTAACATATTGTAAACAGCATTTCACACTTGTTTAGTAACAACTTTATAATTTTTTCTAATATCATATTTTACTTTTGATTTTGAATCTAAATGTAAGAAAATTTTATTATATTGTATGGTGTCAAAAGAATAAGAGATATTTAATAAATCTTTGTCTGAAGATCTTGTCGTTCAATCTAAAGAAGAATATTGTTTATATCATCAGGTGTGAACTGAATCCAAGCAATTTTGAAAAATTTAAATGTCGATTAAAGAAAATTTTGCGCAACTTTTAAGTGATGCAGGTGTTGAGTTCCCGCCCACTGCCACGCTTTCGCAACTCAAACGAATGGCTGCAGAGATAGTTGGTGCTACAGGTGAGCTAATATCTGAGCATCCGAATATTGGTGCAGAACTTCCTGAAAACGTTTCCGAAGAAGTTTTTAATGATACTTCTGCTGGCGCACCTAACATTAGTGTATCTCCTTTTGACGCCTCTGCCGCTGGTACTTCAACTGCTGGTGCCTCTACTTCTACTGTTGCCGTCTCTACTGTTGCATCCTCTGCCGTTGGTGCCTCTACTATTGCTACTTCTATTTCTGCCGTTAGGGTCTCTATTCCTGAGCCTTCTACTTCTGTACCCAATTTCCGTTCTTTTCCGATAACTGGTCCTGCAAATTTTACTACATCTGCAGACATTAATAGAGAGGTTTTCGAAGATGTAAATAATACAAGTAATCGTGTTGATGAAGAATTAAACTATTTAAAAAAGAAAATTGAAATACTAACGCTAAAAAATCGTTTATATGAAATAGAAATGCATACAACCCCACACCTGATGATATAAACAATATTAACAGAGAGGAGAGATAGTTGATGAGTTTACAGAATACTTTTATAATAAAATAAATTTAAATAAACCGCGCAATCTTGAGCAGATTAGAGTAAATGCTTCCGATGCAATAAAGAAAAAACAAGAATATAATTTTAATTACTTCTATAAAAATAGTGTGATGGTTAAAGAATACAAAGTAGGGGATTTTGTAGTCATAAGAAATGTAGATACGGTTGTTGGAACAAATAAAAAATTGATACCAAGATTTAAGGGTCCCTATATAGTATATAAGGTATTGGGAAATGATAGATATGTCATACGTGACATAGAAAACTGCCAGCAAACTCAATTACCATATGATGGAGTTGTTGAAGCCAATAAAATGAGAAAATGGCTTGTCAAAGATATTGGAAGGGCCGTTTTTGCTGAAGAATTAAATGAGTAAAATTTTTTTTTTTTTTTTTTTTTTTTTTTTTTTTTTATTATGACTATATGTATATACATTTATTTAAAAAAATCATAATAATTGTAATGAAAACTAGTTTTAAGATAGATGACCGAGGTCGGTCTTAATCAGGTTGGCCGAGTTGTAAACAGCATTTCACACTTGTTTAGTAACAACTTTATAATTTTTTCTAATATCATATTTTACTTTTGATTTTGAATCTAAATGTAAGAAAATTTTATTATATTGTATGGTGTCAAAAGAATAAGAGATATTAAATAAATCTTTGTCTGAAGATCTTGTCGTTCAATCTAAAGAAGAATATTGTTTATAATATATACTTCATTGCACAATAAACATACATACTAAAACTTAAATACTAACTTGAGCCGCATCCACTACAAAAAAGGAGGCGTTTTTACAAGCACTACGGCGAGAGCTCATACAAAAAAAAGGCATCTGAGCCTGCCGGTGCATCTTATAAAAATGCGTCTTATAAGATGTTGAATGCAGCCGTAGTGCTTGCATATACGACTACTTTTTTGCAGTGAATGCGACAAGAAAAATAATGAATACATAATTTAATATAAATTTAGTTTTATTGGCGCAGCCACTACCACGTTACTTTTTAAAATTCTTCCTTCTTCATTCCATATCAGCCTTGGAATCTGCATCTCCTGTAGTCAACGCCATCATATGGTTACAGATCTTCTTAAATAAAAAAAAAATTGCTGTTAAAAATTCAAATTAAAACAAAAGAGTTTCCGCTTACCTTTTTTCGTTTTTTTGAAAAAATTTGACAAATAATTAATATATGAAATCAGCTGTCATTGTCATCATTTGGGATATTTCTACAGTGGGACATACTGTTTCATTTGCACTCATAATATTAGGCATAGTACAAAATAAGCAATGGTTTCTCTTTTTGGCAGAACGTTTGCACATTAACCCTAAAATGGACTTTTGGTATTTATAGGCCCACATTTTGATTTAATTCAGAACAACTTTTTTTTTGGTTTCTTAAGGTTAACATAATTTTGGGAAATTTGTCCAATAAAAAATGTGTGTGTGTGTTTGCAATGCGGTTAGCAGTGGTTTGCAGGGAAGGTGCTCCGTTAGGACTCCCAGGGCGGTGCGCTCACCCACCTAGGGTGACATGACCTATGTAGAAGGTTTCACTGGCAAGACTTAAATCGCTACGACAGTCGGGACGTACCGCAAGGGAGTACGGCTTTGTATGCATGATGCCGAGGGTTAGTCGAGATCAAGGCACCATAGACGTAGACTTCTAACTCCCAATTTGCTTGCGATCGTGCATAGGGTGGAGAGGATTTTGCCGGTGATTTTGTCAGGCTCCTTGCGGCTAAAAAATCGGAATGACGTAAACAACCGTCAAATAGTTTGCAGAAAAAAATTGATTAATGTAAACGGGTACTCAACTCAATTTGGAATCAACGGCACATGCGACGAAAATTGATTACAAAATTGAACAACAGGCCAGGGAAAATAAGGCTAAAGTGGCGATTTTTTTAATGCTTCCAAATGATGTTTTGGATTTATGATTTTTGCACCCATGTCCTGTGGGGTCGGAGCTCTCAAAATCGATAATATCGGTGCGATGCCATCGAATATTGATATGTATCGCGCATTCCTATGTTTGCTTATCTACAGTCAAAATTCCTTTCAAATTGTACCATTCAATTTATTAAAAAAACGAATTCACTAATGCAAAATGCCAAATTTTTGACTTGTATTTAATAAAAGTATTGCTGGTGTAAAATACCACGAGTTCTAATTGGGATCTATGCAAAAATTAAAGGGAAGTGCGACCGTTAAAATAATCAGCTGGTTTATTTCCTTCCCAACTGCAGCGTTTCGGTATTGACATTTTTGCAAATTCTCTTGGGCTTGTTTAGACTTATCAGAAGTAACTTAATTTCATTCGACTATGGCAGGCATTAAAATGATGCCAAGAGTTTCGCGGCGTTTGGTTGCTTTTGACTTCGATTGTACGGTGGTGGACGATAATACAGACACAGTTGTGCGTGATCTTTTGCCCGTGGACAAATTGCCCAGCGACACCATCATTCGCAAGCAAGGATGGCAGGAGTACATGGGTGAGGTCTTTAAAAGTTTGCATCAACAATGCTACTCGCCACAATCGATACGCGATAAAATTCGCACCATACCGGAAGTACCTGGATTTGTGCGTTTGTTGCTTAAGCTGCATCAGGCACCCGAACATAAATATGATCTCATCATAATCAGTGATTCTAATAGCGTTTTCATCACGGAATGGTTGGAGGCGCATGGTCTGACAAGTTGTTTTGAAAGTATCTTCACAAATCCAGCGCATTTTGACGATGATGGCTTGTTGCATGTGCGTCCGTATCACCATCAAACTGAATGCCAACTAAGCGCTGCCAACTTATGCAAGGGCAAAATATTGGAACATTTCGTAGCCAAGCGGAATCTGCGAGACAATACCCATTACGAGTGCATCATTTATGTAGGTGATGGTCACAATGACTTGTGTCCAGTGCTGAAATTGCGTCAGGGCGATATTGCATGCCCGCGCCAGAATTTTGCATTGGACAAGAAGATTATGGCACACAGGCATAAAATGGATTTGCGTGCGGATATTGTTATATGGAAAAATGGTTTTGAATTGCTGAAGCAACTGGCAGAACGAGATATAACATTGATCGAAGCGGATACAGCAGAGCCTACAGCCACAAAGTAAAAAAAAAAAAACTTAGATTATAAATTGGTTGCAATTAAACTATTTGTAAAATGTAAAAATTTTAGTTTGTATGCACATCGAATTGGATTGGTAATCTCACTGCTCTTGTACATTATCATGATTCATGATATACAAGAAATTCTATCTCATATTGTATTGTTTAATGGGGGTTTTTGTGCATATGTTGATGTCTCTCTGTAAATGTGAATTGTATCTAACTACACATCTAGATATTTACTTACCATAGTTGTAAATTGTCTAAATTTGTATTGTATCTAACTATCTAGCAAGGTCTGAACCGATTAAAATAACGTTCCGGTTTCGGTTTTGCAACTTGTTTCGGTTTCGGTTCCGGTTTCGTTCTTTAACATTTATTTCGGTTTCGGTTTCCAAATAAAAACACGAACAAAACAAAATTTTACTACTAAAATATTCAAGTACCTATGTTGCCTCGTCTCCTGCGGCCATGATGAAATTTCTCCAATATAATAATACATTTTATTACCCCCTGCGGGTTAGGGGTTTAGAATATGCCCGAGGTAGGCATACCGGTCGTAAGAGGCGACTAATATGCACATAGGTAATTGACGTGCTACTCGATGGTTGATCTACGGATATGATGCCTCTCACCTCTCATTACCCATCTTCTCCTTCCTCATGGATGGAGGGATGCCATGACCTAGAAGGTTCCACTGGTCATACCAAATCGCTACCACGACAGTCGGGCAGTACCGCAAGGGAGTACCGCAGCGTACCGGGGTCATATCCGGCCAAGGACTGTCCACTTCGGCATCACTCCCCAAAACCTTCGGGGAGTGTTTTGTTGTTAACAACAACAACAACAATACATTTTATTAACCCTATGCATGGATGAAATTTCTGCAAAACGAAATTCCTAAAATTAACTCTACTGTTTTATAAGAAAAATATTAGAATGGAAGATAAATGAAATGTTAAAATCGCCAAAAAACATTAATATGAGTGGTGCTTTCTGTGACAAGCCTGAACATTTCTTTTTCGGAGCTCGTGAACTTTTTTCGATGTTGTTGTTGTTGTTAACAGCAAAACACTACCCGAAGGTTTTGGGGAGTGATGCCGAAGTTGACAGTCCTTGGCCGGATATGACCCCGGTACGCTGCGGTACTCCCTAGCAGTACTGCCCGACTGTCGTCGTAGTGATTTGGTATGACCAGTGGAACCTTCTAGGTCATGTCATCCCTCCATCCGTGAGGAAGAACAAGATGGGTAATGAGAGGTGAGAGGAATTCCGTAGATCAACCATCGAGTAGCACGTCATTACCTACCTATTTACAGTCACTTCTCAGAGCAGAAAACCCAACCATCGCCATGGATCTCTGCGCAGTGGAACCACCCGGGGTTTTACCTCGGCCAAGGACTGTCACTTTCAATGTAACCCTGTTTAGTCATTACCTATGTGCATATTAGTCGTCTCTTACGACCGGTATGCCTACCTCGGGCATATTCTAAACCCCTAACCCGCAGGGGTACTCCTTTCGATCGCTTCATTCAACTATAGTCAAACTTCCTTTTTGAGAAATTGTATACTGAGGTCAAAACGTGTCTTTTGTAACCTTGCTCGACAATCTTCCATAAAAGTTTTCAGGGTAACTGTTTGTAAAAGAAAATACCTATGTGCCCAGTAAAAGAAGTGGTACATTAAAAAAATTTAAAACCGTTTGGAACCGGTTCCGGCTTTTGAAACGGGTTACGGTTCCGGTTTTGAAAAATGAATAGGTTTTAATCGGTTACGGTTACGGTTTCGGTTTCAGTCCTTGCTATCTAGATATTTACTTTCCATAGCTGTAAATTATATTAGTTGGTAAATGTGAAATTGAGAAGTGTTAGGTGCAGGCGTTAAATAAAAACTGTTGATATTTGTAAACATTGTACGTAATAAATGTATTTGTGGAAGTGTTGTAAAATGTGCTTGCAACAAAAAAAAATTGATCGTTATCACTTGAAAGTATGAATTTCGCGCGATATCAATGTGTAAGCTTGCATTCAAATATTAAACACATAGGTATTCATTGATTTAACAGACCAAAATGTAAAGGCATATCGTCACTCAATTGCCAGATGCATAAATGCGCAATATTTTGTGATTTTGTGTTAATGGGTTCACATGATTGGCCTAAAAAAAATTTTTCATATATATATGTAGTCCTTCTGTAATTTTATTGGATTTTCAAGGAAGAAGAGGAAACCATATGATGGGAGGATGCCACCTGTAATGAATTCGCCTTGGTAAAAGTACAAATTTTTTTTCAAATATGTGCCCCTCAATGCACAATAGGGTGGTCGACAAAAAAAGTCTTTCCAGTCCACCCTAAGGATTAAAGATATTTTGAAGGCGATCCCAAAAAAACTTTTTTTTTTTGCCACGCCCCTCCCGATGGGCTATTTCCTTTTTTTTAAACTGCGTGGCCATTTTAAGTCCGAATTTAATGAGCCGCACACCGTTGTCCATGGCTTGGAAGCCGCCACAATTCTTACCTTAATCATTTTTTACTCCGAGTTCAAATTCTAGTAGTGACTGCCGGTATTTCGTTTCACATCATATGATGGCCGCTGTCACATCACATTGTGAGTCAGATTTGTAAGAAATGATATGACATCGTGCTCGCCAAGTGATGTGACCTATAGATCACCAGGGGATGCAACACTTGCTATTTTTTATGGGCGCCTGGTGCTTAGGATTTATTTGTAGGCAAATTATCCGACGAAATTACTGCTGTCACATCACCTAGTGAGTCAGATTTACAAGAAATGAAATGACATCTTGCTCGCCAAGTGATGTGACCTATACATCACCAGGTGATGTAACACCTGCTATTTTTTATGGGCGCCTGGTGCTCAGGATTTATTTGTAGACAATTTATCCGACGAAGTTACTGCAGTCACATCACTAAGCTTAATATAAATATTCCAAGAGTCAGAAAATTGCTTTGGTTCACTCACAGGTTTTTTGATTTTGGAAAAGGTATAAGTCTTGTTAAAAAAATAAAAAGTAGCTGCCAAAAATGTGCTAAGTTGCATTTGATAAAAAAAATCGACACTAGAATTGGGCTGATAGCCTTGCTTTGCAACTTTTACTTGCTTTTTATTTTTAATCTTGTTACCCTTAACTGTACAATAAAAAGACCGGCAAAGCATTGCATGTGTAATATTTTGAAGGATAATTTTTTGTCTTTATTAAAAATATATACAGTAAATTTGAAAAAAGTTCGTATTATATAGTCATTATTATCATTTATGTAGGTATTTATGAATGTATGAACGAATATATGTGAGAATTAGTATGTATGTATACATTATATATGTAGTGGTGTTGTATTTAAGATTAAAAACCAATTGCAACAAAAATAAAACAATAATTTATTATGTCGAGCAATCCGCCAAAATAACGTAAGCGACACGTGTTTTGCGTTTAATTGCTTAGGGCCGCTTGCATAAATGCTGATAACGACTAACCGGAGTTTAATTGACGTATTTTGTATGGTTAGCTGTCAAGTTAATCACCGATTAGGCTTAATCGGCTTTTATGCAAGTGGCCCTTAATGTGTTTCGAGAGTGAGTCTTCTATAAACCAAATTGCAGATACTTTCGATATTTAGGCGGTACGACTCGATATGGGTATTTCTGCCATTGCGGGTATAAACTTACCCCCATATTCATACAAAATATAAAAGGTTTATTAAGATCTTATTATAAAAAATTTGTATGGAAATGTCATTTTAAAAAGGGGGTTGAATTATAACAGCTTATTAAATCTTTTAAATTTTTATGAATAAGGGGATTAAATTGTTTTTGGATTTATTTGATTCAAACTTAAACATAACATGCAATATTTTACATAACAATTATTTTCAAATCTTTTCAACAACTTCTTCTACTATTCAACTTAAGGCGCATTCCATGATTCGTACGGGACAAATCGTACAACAATTTCTAGTTACAAATCATAACTAAAAGAACCCTATTACTTCATCTGAAAAAAATGTTTGCCATTAATATTGTGGGTTACTAGACTAAAGAAAAACGCGAAACTTTGTGTCGAAAAATAAGAAGATTATCTTTTTCTTTCTGTATGAGTAAAATTTGTAACAAAATAAAATCAGAAAAAAGGTTTTAGAGATACGGATAGAAAACTTAGCACATGTCTAAAAAAATTGCAGTAGGTATACATATGTATATGTATGTAAAAAACCTAAAACTATTTTATATTTAAAACGCTATAAATTGTCAATAATTTCGTTCAACTAGAAAATTATATCTTTCTAAGCTGCAAAAGGTTATAAAAATTAAAATTGTAAACAAACCTAATCCTATGCATACTATGTCCACGTATTAGGGTGGACGAAAAAAAAATTAAAAAATTGATCGCTACTCAAACAAAGAAGTATATATCTATGTTTTTAGATACAAAATTTTCTGTTTTTGATTTAAAAAATTATTTTAGTAAACAGAACACAATTTTCGTTTTGAATATCAGCAGATAGCAGTTTCCATAACTTTTCATATGCATTAGGTTGGATCTTAAAAACAAGGTATAGTAGGAATTTCATTACCGTCACTCATAGAAAAGTTCTAGGGAGTGATTGCATTAAAATTCCAGTTTTACCTTTTTAGCCTTTACAAGTAAAGTGCAAAGTTACATGTTTTTTTTTTTTAATTTTTTAGTTTACACCTAACAACTGTACAATAACTACATCATGTAAAAATAGATTACTTTAGCTCTTATATTATGCATTACACTTTTTTCGGTATCATCTGCTCCTACACTTTTTCACACTTTCTTTCTTAATAATTTGCTTACTATCACTTTTTGGCTAATCTACATTTGTTTGCTTGTTTTTTTTTTTTTTTTTTTAAATCCTATTGGAATTTAAAATTTTACTTTGCTTTTGGTTCAATTCGTTTTTGTTTCTGTGTTGCTGCTAGGTATTTTAATGTAGTATGTATGTATAAATGTACGCGTGTTTGTGTTATTTTTTTTTAAATTGTGTTTTTTACAAATTCACAGTTTATATCATAAAAATATCTTAAACTTAATCTTAAAAGAATTTTAATATTTCGACATTTCTGACAATTAGCACCAAAACTGCCACAACCGCTTTCCATCAACTGTGTAGTGGTGGTCGCCGATACAGCAATCGTATTAATAATAACCGTCTCATCTTCATATTCATCACGTTCGTAATAGTAAATATCGTAGTCCTTTTGATTGCAATTGGCCATGGTCACTTGCATGCCGCCTGTGCGTTGTTGCTGCTGCTGCTCCTCATGGTCGGGCAGTGGTGGACGTTTCACATAGCGCGCACAACGCACACTGCCACCAGCGGCATTCATTAGCTTATTGGCTGTTGTGCGACATGCCGCTTCAGTGCATTCGCCATTTCCATTACGATTTTCACCAAAGCCACCAGCTGCATGATTATTTTGCTTATTACCATTACCACTTGCTCGTCCGTTGCTTCGTTCTCCTTCTAATTTATTGCCATATCTGAATGCTGTTGCTGCTGGTGTTGCTAATGTTGTTGTAGTTGTAGTATTAATTGCTAGCGTTTGTTGTTGTTGTTGTTGTTTATTTGAATTGCCAATTTGTCTTGGCCATAGGCAGCGCATCCATGCGAAGCGCCTTTCACATTTTAAACATTGCTAGTGACAATGTTCCGTTACATCGACAATCACCGATTTCCGCCAACAAAACAGGAAGTAGCCGACAGCAGCTCCCAATACCACAGCAAAACACAGCCAAACATTGTAGGTCATAAATATCAACATCAACATAAAGGAGAGTGTTACTTGTATGATGTGGAGGCCAGTTTGATAGAAATGATTTAGTGATAGCATCGTCGGACTGTGAATAAAACAAAAATAAAAAAGAATAATTTAAAAAAATATTAATCAAATAGTGATTATGTGATAAATATTACATGCATACTAGGGTGACTCCTAAAAATCAAATGTTTTTTTTTTTCGTTTTTTACTTCAAGAAATCGATTACTAGATACGTTTCGAAAGTTCTCTCCAAACATGAGCTTTAAATTTCAATAGGAAGGCCCTTCACCTGGGACTTTCAGATTTTTTCTTGAGACTAGAGAAAAAGATCATATCTTTCTACCCAGGCCCATGACTTCCCCAGCTAGCGTATGAAGTCACGACTGCGCTGCTCGGTCGGCCATCTTGAATTCATCCATGGTTGCCCCCACAACACAGTATTTTTTTTTAAATCACACCAGCCGATTCTGTCAAAACAGGCAAATTCATTCTAACGGTATCTCTTTGGCGGGCGCCGTGGTGTAGCGGTTAAGTGTTCGGCCTTGTACACCAAGTCGTGGCGGTTCGATTCCCGGCAAAAGTAACATAACAAATTATTTAGAAAAATAATTTTTCTAAACGGGGTCGCCCCTCGGCAGTAGTTTGGCAAACTCTCCGGGTGTATTTCTGCCATGAGAAGCTTCTCAGCAAAAAATTCATTTGCTTTGCAAGTGCCGTTCGGAGTCGGCAAAAAACTGTAGGTCCAGCCAACTTGTAGGAAAAAACTCAAAAAGCAACACACCACTAGTTGGAAAGAGAAGCTCGGCTAAAAATCTCGTTAGAGGTTATGATAACCTGTTGGTATCTCTTTGGTTCATGTTTCTACCAATTGGGCATGCTGTACAAATATGACTAGACATGTCGAATAAATCAAGCGTAAAGAGATAATCATCGTCAAACTTCGTAAGTATATGTTGAATAATTTCGTATGTATATGTTATTTTTTTGTATGGATACAAAATCAAACCGTGTAAACACAAAATAAAAGGTCTTCTGACAAAAATAAGAAATAAAATGGTTTCAATTTCCATTTGACATACATAGAATGTAAACGCAAAGTACATAAATTAAGCGAATTTGACACACATATCGATCGAAAACTTGACAGCTGCAGATGACAAAACATATCGTGTAAAACGATCTTTAACAACAATTTCAAAGGGTTTTATGGCGGATTTATAGACTGCCTGTTAACGTCAAAGTTCACTGTCAGTTTTAACAGGGTGATGAACTGGCCGATAAATTTATAGTGAGCGTTTAAGTTGACGGCTAGTCGAGAATCCGCCCTTATAAACATAAAGTTGGTAAAGGGTTTGAAAACATACATAAGTTTGACAGAGCGAAGGAAAGTGTTGACACTTATCGCGGTTCGACACTTCTGACTTTTATATTCACCACGATAAATGTCAAAATTTTCCCTTGCTCCATGGTTCAATTGCTCTGTCAAAGTTTTTCTTTTTCAACTATTTACCATAGGGCAAAACTCAAGTACAAAATAATAAAAAAAAACACATTTGATTTTTTTGAATCACCCCAATGCAGACATACATATATTAGTAAAAATGTCAACAGGAAACGAATTTTATTGATGCGGTTAGGCTATGGGCTTAGTAACACATGCAGAAACAAAGTACTATAGCCTCAACAGCGGGGTACTAATCCAGATTAGCTAACACATGCTGAAGATTTCAGAACTATGTAACTACCGGTATTCACGATTGGTGGATATCCGTTAGAAGAGATTCCTGACAATATTCGGTAAGGAAGGTGGCGATTAGTAGAACCAAAATATCGTTACAATATTCTGTCAAAATATTTCCCTGGTAAATTTTTAATGTTCGATGTATATTGGAGCGATTTTTCGTCACCCCGTGTCAATTTTGGTTTTGTAACAAACCGGTTTCGGCGATCCGCCATCTTTATTGTTTAATTTCGCTGGAACGTTCTAACGAAAATAAACACTGAAGATGGCGGATCGCCGAAACCGGTTTGTTACAAAACCAAAATTGACACGGGATGACGAAAAATAGCTCCAATATACATCTAGTATCCACCCTGTCGGAAAAACACAAAACCAAATTAACTTTTTTAATGTTCATTCACTCTACAGAAGTTTTTTCGCCGTCCAATACTTCGTTTCAGGTCGCGTATTTAATAACCGACTTCAAAGGGATGTATAAAATAGCCGAGTAGATGTTTTGGAGGCAATTTGATGATTAGATTTAAATTCGCCTAGTTTGCATTGAGGTCTAGAGTTGTGTGCAAGTACAAAGCGTTCGTTATTTTATCTGGAAATGCCCTTTGTGGTCGGTTAAGCTAGTTAAATATGATCTTAAATGCAGTAAGTTAAAACAAAAACAAAGTTGTTATATGTATATTAGGGTGATTCAAAAAAAATGTCGACTTGGTCTTACCCCCTATAAAGTTAGGTATTGATGAGAAAATAAGCCTTGCAAAAAATTAGCGCTCTAACTTAACCCTTAGGGGTGGCTATTTTTCTCGCCCCTTCCCATAAATTTTGTATGGGGAAAAATGGCATTTTTTTCAAAGCGAATTTTCATTGATTTATTTAAGCTTTTTTCAAAATATTTTTATACACTCTTAAAGTTGAAGCCATGTGCGATTATCTTAACTATTAAAATAATTACAGCCATTTAAAAATGACTGAGTTTTGTACTACGTATAAAATCTAGTAAATTTTAAATGACTGTAATTATTTCAATAGTTAAGATAACCGCACATGGCATACCATTTTGGAAGCTTCAGCTTTAAGAGTATGTAAAAATAGTTTGAAAAAAGTTTCAAAAATTAAAAGAAAATTCACTTTGAAAAAAAAAAAATGCCATTTTCCCCATAAAAAATGTATGGGAAAGGGCGAAAAAAAGTAGCCACCCCTAAGGGTTAAGTTCGACTGCTAATTTTTTGCAAGGGTTGTTTTCTCATCAATACCTAAAGTGTCAGGGGATAAGACTGAAAAAAAAACATTTTTTTTATTTGAATCACCCTAATGTAGATGTTTAAAAGGGAATAAACATGAAAACAGCTTCGTCGGCTGAGGGTGTAACGCTGCTGACTCATAAATGAAATTTTACTATAGAGACTTTACTGCGCCTCTTTGAGTTTTCATTAAAAAGGAAGTCGAGTTCACAAATTGCAAATAAATTTTGGGTCGAGTCAGGTTTACACTCCAAGCCGACAATTTGATTTGCCAACTATAAAAAAACAGTACTTACGGTTGTTTATGTATAACTTCGCCCACATATCTACACATTAGAAGTTTTTTCGGAGACAGCATAAATGTGTTTATGAGAGAAGAGAGAAAAATGCATTTGGAATTAAACAAAAACGAGACAGAACAAATGCAGATTAGAAAATGATGCAATAAATAAACAAACACATACAAGTTATTCAAAAATGAACAGAGACAAAACAAATGCTTTGACGAAAAATGAAAACTACAAAACGAACACTTACTGCACTGGCGAAGCGCTCGTTGACGGTGTATTACGTTGCGGATCTTCGGGGTTACGTTGTGGGCCGGTGACCGGTCGATATTCCAGTAAATTATAAGTCTTCCAAAACAGGTACTCGCGGTAGTATTTTAAGCCCTCATAAAGCACAGCCATTACAAATATAGCAATCATTGAGCCAATTAAACCCATAATACTATCAAATTTCCACCATGAGAAGAGCACTGTCTCATTGTAGCCGAAGTGGAACTGAAAAACGGTTGAAAATTGAAGAAATGTCATTTTTGTACAAATGCAGCCTACTTAAAGGCGCACTAATAGTGCTTGTAGTTTTCACTTACCGCCATCGACATCATATGATGCATCGTTCCTTCCATACTCATCGCACCATGATCGTGAGTGTGTTGCATCGTTTGATGTTCATTCATGCCCACGCTGACATCGTGCCCCATCGTATCCATGGGACTGACAGTGGTTGTGGTTGACATCATCATGGCAACATGGTCATGTGGTGTTGCAGTATCTACGCCCATCATATGATGATGTTCTTTAGTTCAAATTTTATGATTCAACACACAAGTTTTTGGAAGAGCATAAAATATGAGTTTGTGTAGCATGATGAACAAAAGTAACCGAAAATTGATAAGAGTAAATAAAAGAAAATATAAGGAAATCAAAAAAATAATAGAAAACAAGTAAGGAAAGCTGTCTTCGGCTGTGCCGAAGGCTAAATACCTTTCATGAATAAGCGTCACGATTTTCACTGTTTGATCCCCAGTACAGCCTGTGTGAATTTAACTTTAGCTCATACCGAAATTATCGGAGCTATCGATTATATGGGGACGATGTGTTATATTGGTCCAATCTCATTGATTTTTAACATCGACATTCCACATTCTAAAATAGCAACATTTACGAAATTTCACGTTCCTATCGGTATACCGATATAATTACAGGAGTTATCTACCAAAATCCGTTTATCGGAACAATCGATTGTATGGGGGCTATGTGAAATATTTATCCCATTTCAATGATTTTAAACATCGATATTTTACATATAAAAATAGCGACGCTTCCAAAATTTCGCGTTCCTACGTGTTTAATTACAGGACTTATATCTCAAAATCCGCTTATCGGAATAATCGATTGTATGGGAGCTATGTGAAATATTTATGCCATCTCAATGATTTTCAATATCGATATTTCGCATATAAAAATAGCGATACTTCCAAAATTTCACGTTCCTACCTATATAATTACAGGAGTTATCTACCAAAATCCGTTTATCGGAACAATCGATTGTATGGGGGCTATGTGAAATATTTATCCAATCTCGATGATTTTCAACATCGATATTTCACATATAAAAATAGCAATACGTCCAAAATTTCACGTTCCTACGTGTTTAATTACAGGAGTTATAGCCCAAAATCCGTTTATCGGAATAATCGATTGTATGGGAGCTATGTGAAATATTTATCCCATCTCTATGAGTTTCAACATCGATATTTCACATATAAAAATAGCAATACTTACAAAATTTCACGTTCCTACGTGTTTAATTACAGGAGTTATAGCCCAAAATCCGTTTATCGGAATAATCGATTGTATGGGAGCTATATGAAATATTTATCCCATCTCTATGATTTTCAGCATCGATATTTCACATATAAAAATAGCAACACTTATAAAATTTCACGTTCCTTCGTGTTTAATTACAGGAGTTATAGCCCAAAATCCGTTTATCGGAATAATCGGTTGTATGGGAGCTATATGTTATATTGGTCCGATCTTGCTGGTTCCGACAAATGATTCCTATATTGGAAAATGGTGGCCGCACGCCAAATTTCAGCCAAATATCGCAAAAACTGAGGGACTAGTTTGCGTTCAAACAGACAGACAGACAAACAGACAGACAGACAGACGGACAGACGGACAGACGGACAGACGGACATGGCTAAATCAACTCATCTCGTCATCCTGATCATTTCGGTATACTTATTGATGGGTCTATCTCTTCTTCTTCTCATATTTACAAACATCGGACCAAAGTTATAATACCATTTCATGTTCATGAAAGGTATAATAAATAAACTAAATTTCTTTTGAATAATAAGAGATATAGATTTTTTATGCTACAATTTTCTGCAAATGCGCAAAATTATGTTGTATGACAGCCTAAAAGTATGCAATGTTGAATTTATTGGCCAGAGAGTTTAAGCGATCAAAATTCCCGCTCGGGAGAAAGAGCATGAACAAGTTTTACGCGACCAATAGTTCCAAATATAAAACCAATAGGCAATTCACTTCGACGCCATATTTTAAATTATTTTGAAAGCAGGTTAATTATTTGAAAATGTGGTTCATCACTAATCCTAAATTCGCACTCAAAATTCGTAGTCGAGCTTGTTTATGAGTTAAAAGTTCTCTGCATTTGCAAATTATTTGAGTGCTTATTGCGCAGACATCCAAAATGTTTGCCCATTTAAAAACTAAGTCCCGTTATCTTTTCTAGTCTTTAATTTTAAAAGTTCGCTATAAATTTATTAGACACTTCATTATCGATTTAAATTAAACGGCAAATTAAATTAAATATATTAAAAAAAATGTTTGAGAAAAAGCATTACAATTAATGTTTCACCACATCCCATAACACCAGAACTTCACAGTTAGACTCTTGGGAATCTCGTTTGTCAGCTATGTATTTCATTCACAAAGCAAATAAATTCTGAAACACCCTAGAGTCTAATCATCGAGTACTGGCTTAAACGATTCTATTTTATGTATCTACCTCCCTTCGAAACTCACCATGATTGTGTATACTGTGTTGTGAATGATCCATTTTGCCACTACTGTGTACCGGCTACTCAGTGTCAATGCAGTTAATATAAAAAAATAGAACTACTCCTGGGATTTTTGTTTGCCAACAGTTTGTACGGATGATTAGGAAGAATTCTGCGTAACTGTAATGAAAAATTAAACAAAAAACAAGACAAATGTTAATCACATTTAGCAGTCATTTGTTCTTTTTATGCTTTCCACATAACTAATTAAGAATATACAAAAGTTTTCCATAATAATAATAATAATAAAGTATGCTAACATCACGATTAACAAGGTAAAAATGCTAAAACGTGCAAACCAACCACGTTGGATTAGTTAGTGAAATGAGTGAAAAATGGCATTAGCCCCGCATAAACGTTAGAGAAACCAATGTGCGATTTATGCGCATATATAATCAGCTAAACAGCTGATAAAGCTTCTTAAGTTACAAAAAACCCACGAGTTGAAGCGCAAAACATAACTGGTAAATTACTAAACAAAAAGCCGCGGAAAATACAGAGAACAAAGTATACGCAGCCTTAATCGCTTGCACAATTGTTAAACTGAGCAGAAATAACATATATAAGAATTAAGTAATAGCAAAGATTTTATTTTAGTCAAATCAGCGCTTAATGCAAAACTTTATTTGTTTGAAAATAGCTGGCGTTCGATAAAAAGGGGTGAAAATATTTGGGGCTGAGGCCCTAAAAGTAGGCAAAAAGGAGTACTAAACTCAATCGAAAAACTTGGCAGTCGGGTAAGTGCCACAAGGTTTACCAGAGACTATCGGATTCATATCCGACAAAGGGCTGTCAACATCAGTGTCACCCTGTTTGGTCCGTCAAACCCCATTCCACGAATGATGATATATATAGGGGGCGTGACACCTCCCATACAAATGAAATACTTCATAGTTCATAAAACTGGAAGTATTTTGTTAGGCCACTGAAATTTGGTGAGGAGTTATATGTGAACGATCCCTATCACCTTAAAAAAAAAAAAACCGGGATAACAAAAAAGGGGGGCGTGGCACCTCACATATGAATGAAATACTTCATAGTCCATATATCTGGAAGTATTATGGCTAGAGCATTGAAATTTGGTGAATAAGATCAAACCTACCACCTCCAAAAAAACTGGGGATAACGAAAAATCTACTTCTATATCTATACTTCTATGTATAGCTAAACTATGTATATAAAATTCTATCTCGAAATTTTGTAAAAGCTAAACAGCCGATCCACTGGCCCGATTTTTTTTATTCAAATTTTACAATATCATAACCCTGCTAGACATGCATTACAGCACCCGTCAGTTTTTTCATATTGCCTTTCAGAACCTGATGGTAGGGATTAAGATGGATATAGGGATCGGGTTAGAAAAACATGCAGGGGAATAAATTTGTGGCAGGACAACGTCTGCCGGGTCAGCTAGTATATACTATAATTTGGCTATTTAAATTTAAACTACTTCAATACAAAGTGTTGAAGAGCACAAATAAAATAACACAAATTGCCGTTTCGCGGCAGACTAAACCCCTTTTCTGAGAATAAAAACTTACGGTACATCACAAATTAAGTTCCATCACAAGTAATGATTATCAAACAAATTCAAATATTTTTTCGCCATAGCTTCTTTGTGCTCAGTGTTTGCGTAGCAACTGCCGTGTGTTAAATCAATAATCCTTAAAAGGGGATCGAGAGCAATTGGCCATAAGCCAGCCAAGTCCACCCGGTAGGAAAAGTTTGGGCATGCGGTACATTTAGTTCCAAGACCGGAATAGATTCCAGCAGGGACCATGTAGGGGACCTGGTAACCGACAGACAGAGCGTGCTTGATTTTTGGAAGCAATACTTTTATTTATTACTAAATTGGAAACGGGAGATGACGAACTGGATATCTTCTCCAATCACTTACACGAGAAAAAACGTCGACCGCCCGACTATTATGAAACGATGATGTCAATATCACGGCTAAAAAAAACAAAAAAAACTGGAAAGGGCCAACTATCCGCCAAGCAGTCGCATTGCGGCGAACAAGTACAATACGAAGTATTTGCTGTCATCAAACAAAGAATCACCTTCGTCAATTTGGGAACCAGCTTTAGGCGACAGAAAAGTAAAAATTAAAGTCCTCTGTTGACGGACAACCACCACGATCCATAAGTACCTCTCATCATACCCCTCATGATGTACATACATACGGTTCGAAATCATGGGTAGTGTTAAAGGAATACCTCATGAGCCCTTGGGAGTATTCGAGAGAAAGGCTCTCGAAAAGATTTATGATCGCTCCCGTGATGCAAAAACTTGTGCATTTTATGGGTTGAGGCCCTTATTATTAAATGTAAATCTAATTGAACAATGTTGGATAGAGAACGAGGATCGAACATCGAAAATTGCTCATAATAAGAGTCTTAATATGTATAACATATTAAATATTTAATAGGAATAAATATTTCTAGCCCATTAATGATTTCAAGCACATTTTCACTGAGAACAACTAACGTCTGTCTACCTTTAATATACAAATAATTGCATGAAAATATGTCCCTACATTTACACCGGGAAATAACCGAAAGAGATAGAAAAAGTAATAAGAATTAAAACTGTAAATAAAATGCATAAAAAACTAAAAGCATTAGCAACAATTAATGCGGGCTTGCGTATGTAGAGTGTATGTAGCTAAATGTCTTTTGTATTGACAGCAGTATCTTTTTATGCAATTTGTATACAAAACGTGCAAGCCTAAAATATTTACATATTATATAATATAACATATTATGTACTCGCATTGTCATAG
This sequence comes from Campiglossa producta, assembly GCA_964058755.1. Lineage (NCBI taxonomy): Eukaryota > Metazoa > Arthropoda > Insecta > Diptera > Tephritidae > Campiglossa > Campiglossa producta. The sequence continues at coordinate 1,659,386 of CAXKVI010000005.1, forward strand.
AGTGAATTGTCTACGTGCCGCAGAATGCGATGACACCAAACCATGCCACACTTGGTATGTAAATCATTAACATTACGGTGATGCGACGTGTTGTCTAAATTCTGATACCTATTACGCTTAAGCACTACTTTTTTATAGGAATGAGACTGCAATTTTATTCGCCCCACCTTAATGTTCGCTGCTGCGTAAACGCCTAAATGTAATATGCGTTGGTTGGTGGAATCAAAAGCGTATATAAATTGCTGACAAAAAAAAAAAAAAAAACAAATACACATCAGGAAAAAAGCCGCCAATTTGTTGAAGGAGGTCACAGTTTTGGTCAAAAGTCACTGCCCAAAAATAAAAACTTTCAATTGTGAACCGTGACTGATGGCGGCTGCTGCCTCACAAATTCCAACTGTCTGCCATTAAAAAAAAATTACAAGCATTTAAATGCACAAAATTATTTTCGGCCACATGCGGTGTGCTACAATAACAAAGCCATTTTAATTATGTGGGAAATGCAATCCTTTTTGTGTTTTGTTTCCTGCGGCGGCAACAGCTGGCAGCGCACACAAGCGCAGCTAACTTACACTAACGGGTATTCAAGTTTTTAAATTTTGTTCTGCCTTTGGCCATTGCTGAGCTTAGAGGGAGACAAATGTATGTATAATAAAAGCCTAAAATATTTAGTTCATAGTAACAAATTTTAGTTTTTAAGCCGTACATTTAACATTAGGCGGTCTGTTATTTCCAAAAAATTTGTTTTGTGAGACTTGGACCTACTAGGCTTGTTTTTGTTTTATGTGTCTCGTCAGGATGTCGTTCTGAAAAGTTCCTTGACATCATCTACCCTTGCGGCTACATCATCCTTGCCATCATCGGGAAATTTTACCCTTGTAGCTACATGTGTGTGTATTCTATCGACTTCTTCTATCGAAAAAGAAGAGTTTCATTATTTCAAGGAAAATTTCCCTTATTTGCTCCAAAGACATGGTTTCCTTAGGTTAGGTTCAAGTGGCTGCCGCAGAGGCACACTTAGGCCAGTTTTGAAAGTCCCGTTGTGATACCACCAACGCTAGGAAAGTCAGTGCCGGGACTCGGCCATGTGGAAAATCCCTGAGTTGTTGGGATTCTCCACATAGCAGAATCCCGGGACTGACACTCCTAAACCGACACCGTTACTCCTCCTCATGGCTTCCTTGACATAAGTCACATTTTCCTTAATTTAAAGACTTTTTTCCTTAAATTGCCTGGCAGGTAGTAATTTATAAAGCTAATTTTCCAATCGCGATATCTCACAACTGGTGACTTTAGAAAAAGTCTCAAAAAAGTCAGGTATTTTTTCGAAACAAACTTACCGTTTTCAAAAAAAAAAAAAAAAAATCAAAAAACCTAAAATCTTGACTTTTGATCTCGAATAACTTTTTAAGCAAACATGGGATCGATGATTATTTTTGAAGTTTTCTTTCTGACGGCGAACCTCTACAAAAATTTGGCTCTGTGTGAATGTTTGTTATTTCAAATGTCTTTTTTGACCGAACTATAACTTGAAATCAATACATGTTATGCCATGAACTTGGGATATACTCAAAAAATCGCGCAATTTTATGTTCCAAGTTTTTTTTACACAGACACAGCAAAAAAATTACATTAACTTGCCAGTTCCGAGGTGCCGCGCCCCCATACCCGAATTTTAAATCCAAACCATCCTCGAGCCTACCTGAGTACACACACACACACAAGAGGAGGAGTTTAGTAACAAAGTACGCACAGAAGATTTTTATATAACTATTTAGATAGATGAACCCTTAAGTTGCTCAGAGAAAAAATCTTTTGGAACATAATGGGCAGTTTAATAGTAAACATATATGTATATGTATTTATATTTAGGTCAGACCTAGCGAAACATTAAAACTTTTCAAATTAATTTACCCTCCACAAAATGCCATTAAGAAATGTAACGAATTTATTTATTTATTCTCTTTTTGGCACGCAAAATTGAAAAAATAAATATTTAACTTGGATTAGGTATACCAAAGTACCGACGTAGTATATGCCTAGTAACACTTGAGAGCACAGTTGTATACATATATATATATACTCAATGTGAAAAAGCCTTGCCTTAGCACCGGAAGCTGCAGACAGGTGGATTTGTAAATTGATCAAAAAGAAAATCGTGCAAAGTTGAATGAACAATTGACTGGCACAGACATCGCTCTGAGTTATGTGGCATTTTAGGCAGATTAACTAAGAGTTTAAAAATAGGCATTTGACACATGCACAACACTGAGCTGTTAATGCGAAGGTGTGTGTATGTGTGTGCCCTTTGACAATAGCAACCAAATCTGCAGAGAGAATTTTCCATATAACTGATTCAATTAACACATTGAAAAGGCACCAATACTTTTTTGTTCATGTTTTTAAGCTTTAATTTCTTATTTTATGTATGGAGTTACTAAACACTTTCAAGCCCACTGATGCTGCTTAGATACTGTAACACTTGGACTAATATAAAATGCATATCTTACATGAGAAGTCCAGCATGATAGAAACAACCTCTACAAAACTCCCTTAAACAAACTCACTTGAGACCAATTTCTCTCTGGTTCCATCTCATAGCAACAGCGATTGTGCCCTGCACTTTGTGAGGAGATATACATCAAGTTCATTTTATACATAGCAAATAATCGGAGAGCAACGAAAGTTAAGCACTTCATAAAACAGCTGACAGTTCGCCATAAAACGCATCACACTGAAATTCATATGCTAAATTAAAAAGAGTTAACAAAATATATGTATGTGTAATTATTTCTCTTTTTCGACATTTATATACGAAGGATATGCCAAGTTTCGCATTGGGCGAATGCTTTCAAATGTGAATCCTGCCAACCCACCCACGCGCGCATATTTATGTACATTTGCATTGCATTTTCACATCTTTCATCGCCTAACAATACTGACTTACTTAGCTACTATTTCAAAAGTCGTAAATAAAATAAACTGCTATATTAAGCGCACTTTATGTGAATAATAAATTTGATCTTAATAAACTACGAAAAAGTGCACGGCAAGCGTTAAAGTGAGCGAATAATGCGAATACATGAATTAGTATGCATATTTCAAGGAAATTCCAAATTACACTATCGTAGTGCAAATTGCAGGGCTTATGGCACAAATTTAGCATTGCAGATGTAAACAGAACAGGAGAAAAAAAAAAAATGAATTGGAAATAAAGAATAAAAAATGAAAAGCGGAATTGAAACTTTATAAACACGAATTATAGAGAGTGGACAAAAATATAAGCCAAAACAAGACTGAGTTGCTCAATTACATTTAACCAGCTACAGGAAATGCATTATACTCGCACTTACAGAGCTGTGGATACCCTTGTGGAAAATTGTGTAGCTAAATTTAAGCAAAATTACCACACTACTAACGGACCGATGAGCATAGGTAGACCGGCGAAAATCTGAATGCATCTAACCATCCTTCTCCATTTGCCTCACATATTTTAGGAGATATCTCGGAAACCAGATGAGATATTCAAATTAATCATCATATGAATCTTGCGTTTGGACAAGGACAACTACCAAAATTACGATTTTACGGCTACTGAACCATAGAGTCACCAAAAAATAAACAATCCTCAGCGACATCTAGTTTTAAACCGCAAGTAATAAAACCAAAGCACTAGATGGCGCCGTTTGTTAATCTTCAATTTTGTGTGTGTCAGGGTAAAATTTGGATCTGATTAAAGAAGATTTATTGGAGATAATCTCCGTGTGTGTATCCATAGCATAAGATATTTTGGATCACTCGTGGCCCACATGCGGGGCGATAACTGCGAAACCGGTCGAGTTATCGAGATAAGGTATGCTTTAAATTTTAAGTTACGCAACAAGTAATGCAACAAGGAAAAATGCAATTAATTACACTTAGCAGTTTTTGAGTGATGCGCGGCCAAACAAACAGCCAGAGAAGACTACTAAAAAATTATGATACCTCTCCAAGTATAGAAAATGCTTGTTACCGATTTAGTCCCGACACACTTGGCTATTGTTATCTTGTAAAAGTATTAGTATATAGGTTAGATTAGGTTGCAAGGTCAGGGCAGGGGACCTGGACTCTGCCCGACACTTAGGCCACTAAAAAGGCCCATTGTGAACTAGCCTTCCATAAACGCTGAAAGCAACATAAGCCATATAAATTGGCCACATTAATCGAATTCATTTATTTCCAGAAGGCTGTCCAGGACCAGCCCACTCATATGGCTGTGATCAACGCTAAGGAAAAACCAACTCACACCCAGGGCAGGGTATCGAACCATTTCGTGGAGTTGATGAATTTAGATAACGCCTTTATTTCCATTTCTGATACCTCAGCGAGGTCATCGATAAATGGTTGGCCAAGGATAGCCCACTCGCCTCCAATACATTTGCAGTTGCGGCAGTAATCATAAGACACTACGCCCATTCTAGCACATTGTGTGCCTATTAAACAGTGCCCTCTTAGAACCCTTACCTGGGATGAAATACGCGATTTATTAAGGGTCAGAAGGGAGTTTGTTTGTACGTTCTTTGTTATAAGAAGGTCAAGTTAGCCTGGATATATCGCACGTCGATAGACCTGACCAGAGCATGTTTGCCAACCATTTCAATTTCCTGGAAGGAGATGGGTGGTGGTACCTCTTCTGGCCAGCTCATACGCTCTGCAGTTGCCTTCAATATCCCTGTGCCTAGGTACCCAAATAAGGCTGATAGTGAAGTGTTGAGCCATCACATGGTTGGATAGCTCAGTTTCTAACAGGGTCATGTCAAAGTCGAGATGTCAGTATATCGGTGTGAATGTGCAAAATACCGCTCTCGCCGAGATGTAATGCGATTGACAATGTCAACTGACTAATGAACATGCAGGTCATGCAGAATATCAACAACAACAACAACAACAACAACACGAACAATAATAGCAATACAATAATAAAAGGAATAGTAGTAAAAGCTATAAACATAAATGTAAGGAACAATAAATGCTTCGCGATAAAATTATCAAGTGAATTTGTGGGTGGCACGAAATGGTTAAGCATGGATGCGGCTTGTCGCACATGGCACTGAGCAAGCAGGAAGCACAATACACCGGCAACCACAACGACAACGACAATGACAACTTGTTGGAACAACAGCTTTAAATATTTTTTATATTTTTATTTAATCTTGGATTTCTTTAACGCCTTCAATGGCAGTGTGATGTTTTGTTGTTATCCTTGGCCTTTACGATTTTATTGTATTATACACGCAGGCTATGTAGTCGATTGGCGTGTTTATGTGAGTCTGTGTGTGTGCGTTTTGGTGTAAATTGCTTGGCTAAGTATGCGGCAAGTGCCGGGGATGTGCTGCTGCTGTGGTATAAGAGTAAAATTGAAGAAAATAACACAAATTCTTGGCATGCAGCAATTTTCATGGATAGCAAGTTTTCGTGCATTTATTTTTTGCTCCTCACGCTTTTCTCCTGCAGGACGAATGTATGCTGATCAATACTTGAGTATGGCATTTATGTACGTATGTATTTGTCGTGTGAATGTCAATGCGTTATTGAATTTACTTGGATATAGATTTTTGTCCGAACTTTGAATGGTGCTGTATTGAAAATTGGTTCAGTTTAAATGCGATTTAAAGAAATAGGGGAAAATTACAATCACTTTTGATTCAAATGGAATTGTAAAATTTGTTCTTTATAGAATTTATTTATTTTTATTAGAAGTGGTCCCACAAGAAAATCGGCTTGTGGGTTTTTGGAATGATTTTTTCATAATACATAGGAATAATATTGTTAAATATATATGCCGCTTCTTCTGTACACAGAAAAAAATAAACTGGTAACATCAACAATTTCGTACTGTTATCCTAAAGTTGACCAAATTCTTTTAAATTGACAAAATTTTGGTCAGTCATAGATCTGTCAATTTTTAATTAACAAAATTTGGTGAAACTGACTGAATTTTTGTTGATCAAACTAAATTTTGTGTTAAAACAACAGTTTTCTCTAGTTAATTCAACAGCGAAGGAACTGGTTTTTTAAATTGATTGCATTATCAATTTAGATTTAGTACACCTGACATTTTGTTGGTCAAAACTAAAACAAAATTTTGTGTTGAAACAACAAACCCCTGCAGTTATTCCAACTGCGAAGATATTGCAATTTCTGTCATAGAAAAAGGCTGAAATTAGACGCCGGCAAGCATAAGTACACGTTGGCATCATGGTAGACACCTGGGTTGAGCGTTCAGGACACCTGAGTGCGATTCGCGTTGATGTCATTATCTATCTCAATATCTATTAAGGCAATACTAAATAATTTTTCCCTGAACCGTTCCACCTTTTCATACATTTTTGCTAAGCAATTATATTAGAGTCAGAAAACCCGCAAAGTGAAAAATTATTTAGAATCGGCCTGTACAAGAACTCTGAAAAATATTTTTCGATTGGACAGTTGGACAACAGTTAAGTTAAGGTTAACAGTTGAATCAACAGCATTGAATAATGGATAGGAATTGACCGTGATTTTGGCTCAATCAATCCATATTTGATATGACCAGCTAATTTTACTATGTAACTTTCCATCACTTTCTCAATTCCTTCAAAAGCGTACATAACACAATGTGATGTCCCTCAAATTTATTGCTTACCACTTACTATGAGTGCGGAAGTCTCTGCTTTTGAGACACCCTTCCTCAAACTTGAATATGTAAATCACATATATTTATTGAACTATATTTCTCTTAATTTGAAAACACTTACAAAAACTATTCCATGTACATATGTGGTAACAAGTAAACAGTGGTTCATAACTTCTATAGTCAATAAAATCCATGTTCAATTGCTGGAAAACAACATGAGAAAATACAAACAAATAGTATAGTTACAATGTATGCAACGCTTGCAGAAGTAGTGCGGTTGCTATAAAAATGTGTAAACGCAATATCAAGTGCCCAACTGAATATTTATGGAGCGAGACTTGCAATTGTTTTTATTTATGCACTAAAAAATAGTTTATGTTAACCACACGCACAAATACAGATGCAATGAATATGTAAATTTGTGACAATAAAGATAGTAAGGCGACATTTTATTTAAAATTTACTTGCAAAACAAAATTCGAACAATTTAAGGCTACAAAATAAAAAGCATTTCAGAGAAACCAAATGGGACTTAAAATAGAAAAATTTGTGGTAATCATAAAATTATATGAAGGGACAATATGTTAAGCAAGACAAAAAGAGTGAAAAAATAATTCAAAAATGGCCTACAATCAGCGTTGCCATATTTTCAGCTTGAGTTTTTCTAAACTTGAAGGCAGAAACATTAAAATGTTTGTTTTCCTTTTGGAACCACCAAAAAGTTTTAAATGTTACTCATACGCCGTGTATGACCCATAAAAAGTGCAGAGTTCCAAGCTGTAAACAATTATTTTTGCTAGAAAACATATTGTTCCGCAAACTATTAAAACAATTTTAAAAGTATCTTATCCTTTTATACTAAAAACGTTTTTTCAATATCCCTGTAAAGGATCCTGTTGTCCTCACAAAAATTCTAAGGTGAAGATTTGTTACACAGTTTTTTATATATGGGCAAAATGTTACAATCATGTAATTTTCGAAGACTTTTAGCGTTTTCTTTTCTGCGCGAAAATGTCGCCCTCGCCGCATGACCGCTAAAAGCCATGTTCTGTTGTAAAATGGGCATTAGCTTCATAGAGGGCTTCATTATCTTTTCTCAACCACACTCTCCTATAAAATTGCAAAAAGGCAACATTTCTTGCCCTAGCTGTCGTAGACGGTGCGATTATTTGCCCAGATAAATGGCAATACAAACAAAAACAGTATACTATCTGTCACTTTCTAACACATGTATATTAGCCACGATAAAGCAGCACCGATAGGCATACACAATTTTGACATTTCATATGGCGGCAGTGTTTTCTTCTTCTGAAGACATGCAGGGTGACACTGACAATTTTAAGTTTGCAGCAATTTCACAGGGCGAAGTTAAAATTATAAATATGTTCCTCTACGAAATGGCAACACTTTCGCGGAGAAAAGAAAACGCTATTAATGTAGTTTTTTGCGAGCTTCGTATAAGCTGCTAGTTAAAACTTTAACTAAAAATTGGCATGGGTTACCGTTGTCCTAGAACGATAAAACTTCGCACACATGTTACTAAGGTTAGAACGCACCAATATAGAGGGTATGCATATCAAATTTCGAACCAAAATTTTTTTCCATACATTTTTGGTACGCTCTTATGTATATATGTATAAAAAAGTCTGGCAACATAACGTTTAATATAATAAAATATTACGCACCGAAAAAAAAAGAAGTCGAAAATTAAAAAAAAACCAAAACATTTAAAATTTCCAGTGTAAATTCGTAATATAAATAAATAAAAAACCATTTAAGCCGAAAACAGCAGCCAGTTTTTGGCACAATTCATTGGAATACGAACCTTCACATTTTATGAGTGTGCGAGACAACTACTTTAGCTACTTTTTTTGGCAAGTGTTAGTAAAAGTTATGCAGTACGTGCTAGAGTGCCGTAAAATGTGCTAACCATGGATGAGTTTACCTAATCTGATCGTTGGTCATGCAAAATGCCAAAAACGCAATTAAAATTTCAAAACTAAAATGAAAAGGAAATAAAGTATGATTTTAGGCGCGCGCATACACTCAACAATCAAATGTGGGCGTAAGTAAACAAATTGCACGTCGATTTGTGAAAATTTTCCAAACAACAAATATGTATTACTTAGATTTGTATGATATTGATATATGTAAAAAGAGACGATAGGGACAAACGCAAACGAAGGCTAAGGTTATATTTTGAGTGGGTATTTAGTAAGCTGTACAGATAAATTTGATGAGCAGATGCGATAGTAACTATTGTTGGTTATATTCCGAAAACTATCGATAGTTGGAAAAAATATAACACAAATGCCCGAAGACTTCTTAGCATCCGCCCCCGAGAGACATAAGGAAACATCTCCGTAAACATTATGATGAGATCCGGCATCATATTACCTTGCCGTTTGATCTGCAGAATCATAAGCGGGCTCTAACCGACATCCACACCGAGTCGGTAGATACTTTTGTCGGATCTCTACCTGTGAACCCCGTTCTGAACAGTCCTCCACCGGATATTGCTGAAGAAGAACGCACCTTACCAAGGGAGACAAGACAACAACAAGACTTCTTAGCCGCCGTGTCTTTTCAGATGATAATATGAAGGCAGTAGAAATAACATAAAACCGTTAAACCGTAAAACCGTTAGAGCAAACTAAAACATACACGTAAAAATTTAACTTGTCGTACTATGTCGTACTTGTCGTACTATTTTGCCTTTGTTCAGCAAAATTTGATCGATTTTCTATCACGTTTTCAAAGGCAACATTAAAAAGCTGACTGATGAAATTTCCGTCACGCATAATAATTTGGGTTATTCTCTCTAAATTTTTTCCATAAAAAACACAAGAAAATAACATACTATTGTCAAAATTATTTTGCGAGTAACATCAACAAGAATAAAAAACACACGGATTTTGTTGTTGCATGAAACAAATTTTGACAATAGTCTAGGAAATTATCGACAATATTGTGTTATTTTTTGTGTTTTTTATGGAAAAAGTTTAGAGAAAACCCCTATTATCTTTGAATTTTACAAATTTTACCCAACCATAATTATTATTTTTTGAGTTTTGATTTTTATTTTTTCGCTCAGAAAATAATAGCTCTGCACGTCGTTTCTGTAACTTTTTAACGAAATTCGTTATTGTCGTTAAAATCGATTTTGACAAATTTTGTACAGAAAATTGTGTCAAAATTAACGATTTTTATGTAACGAACTTCGTTAAAAAGTTACAGAAACGACGTGCTGATCCCTTACACCAATTTAACAGTCAGAAATAGTCAGAAACAGTCACAAAGTGATCCCGTACGCCACTTTTCTGACTGGTGAGAGCAGAAAATTGAGTTCTCTCCAATCAGAGAGCTACAAGATTTAGTCAGCAAATTTTTTGCTGGTAAATTTTGACTACTTGTTGTAGAACTGTCAAGCGAATAAGTTTGACAGTTCTACCATTTTTGCGATCCTGTACTCTCGCACTGAGAGCGGATTTTCAAATTTTGACAGTTCTAGTAGTTTTAGTCAGAAAAGTAAGGGATCTGCGTTTCTGAAACTCATTTCGATCGATCGTCTCGACTGAAATTTTCGATTTGACGTCATATTGACGTCACTCATTTATTTTGTTTCTGTAAAAAAAAAAATTTTGTCGATTTATTTTCTCACTTGCTTTTGAGGTAGTGACAACATTTTTTTTTTGTTTTCAATTTTGAATCGAGTCGAGTGTGACGACATTAAAATCGAAAATTTTGTCGATTTTTTACAGAAACGGGGTACAGAGCTAATAATTATGTTTTATTTTTATCGCTTAAATTAAAACTCAAAACATCATATCTCCTGAACCATGAGGATTTTTGGTTTGAAAATTTACAGGAACGCACCTCTTTCTCTGAAGTATCTGATCCCATCCATAAGCAATTCAAAAATCGAAGCATAATAATTATTTTCCGTGTCTCATTTCAGGCAATGAAAGATTTCTTTAATTGACATTAAATACCACAGCGAATAAGATTTTTTTTTAAAGAAAATTTAAAGCGAATTTTGCAAACGCAATAAATTTATGTAATTGATTTCGCTTTTGCTTTTGTCATTGACAATAACCAATTACGCAATGAATTGTTGATAATTACCGACATTCAAATTCTTATTGTACGCAATTCAAAAATGAGAACGTGATTGATAGAACGAGTAAAAAGGGGTTAATGGGTGATGAAAATCATGCTGTAGTGTGAATTCATGTAGAAAAACTGTTTGTCAGAACGTGCGCTTAGTAGGGTGGGTTGCTCATTAGTTACTTGACTTTTTCTAAAACTTTTTGGGGCATAGTAATAGTCGAGATAAAGTAGGCACTAAAGTTAGCGTCAGCTCTTTGATACCATTTCCAACGGCTTACAAGCGAAATTTCAAACCTATTCAGCTGCGGGAAAATATATCTATGAATTGCTAAACAGCCTTACAATAACTGAAAACTCACTTTCTCTGAAAAAAAAGTTTGAGGTCAAATGTTCAAATGTTGCATTGCTTTGGTTTGCAATTAGATTTCCAAGCATACCTGATTTGAGTTGTGTCGAGTTCTGTCTTCTTTTTTATTGCTGTTTTTTACAATAGTTAACGAGCACAAATGCACAATACATTAACGTTTTTATGTATATATGTAGGTTGCGTGGCAACACTTGTTTTGAATTGCACAGACAAACGAGGATATGCTCATGCATGTGTAGAGATAGTATATGCTGCGGTCGTGTAACTTCAAATATGCAAACATTAAATGTTGTGTGTTGCTATGATATTTTTTAGCACTAAATAGAATTAATCAAGCGAAAGATAAAACTACGCGCGTAACAACAACGTCCAAACGCTTTGACCGCTTAAAAACAAATGCCGAAATTGAAAAATCTAAAAAAATATATCAAACAATAAATATGTGAATGAGAAAAGTATGCGAAAAAGTTAAAATTTTATTATTAAAAACCACACATTTAATCACCAAAAGCGGTGGGGGCAAGTTCAACAGAAAGTGATTGTTTGGCAACCGCCTGTAATGTTTTGTGTATTTTTTTTATCGCGTTTTCTCTTTCTTGCCTTCGCTTGACTTTTTAACATTAATGGTGGTTTGCCGCCTTTCAAATATATTGGTGTGACGTTTTGTTTCAAAATCCACTACATTTGCTGTTGGTGTTATAAATTTGCAATTTAACGCTTTGATCAACACAACCACAGCCAACTTCATTAGGCGACATATTGCGGTAAAGAAATCGTGCAGGTTGTTCGTTCTAAGTAGATATGCGGTTGGAAGTGAACTTGTTTTCTTAAATGTCAGAAAAGATAACCTAGTCGCACTTATTTAAGTTTGTAGGAAAATTAGGAACAGATAAGAATTTAATATTTTCGCTTCAGTATTTTTAAAGTGCATGCATGCAAAATTTTGGAATGGTCGAAAGATGAGGTTTTTTGGTTTATCGAAAATCGACTTTCTCTACACACAGAGAAAATTAAGCTGGTAATGAATAAGAATTGACTGTCATATCAACCAAAATATGGTTATATTAACTAATATATGAGTTGATTCAACCAAAATCATGGTCTATTCTTATCCATTACCAGCTCATTTTTTCTGTGACGTCCGCAACGTAACGTCCATAACAGATATGTAAACGTAACGACCACTTACAAACAGCTTGTCTTATCTTATTTTTGTGTTGGGTTTTAAGAAATCATAACATACATCTCTTCAAAGACTTTCCTCCCGGCGTTGAGAGTCAAACTCACAACACTGTAGAGACCTTAAGCCACAACCTGACTTTGAGATGTATATCCAGTATCATCGAAACATATGTCGGTTTGCCTGGTCCTGCAGTGCGTGGGTAAATTTTTCTTAAAGAAATACATCTTCAAAATTTATTAATGTTGACCTTGACTCTAAACTTCACGCAAATCTTGAGCCTACATTGCTTTTTTACTGCTTCAATAACAACGTCAAAGTTTGATTCGCAAATTTTATTTGTTTGTCTCACTTTGCGTACATCTTCGCCTGCTCTCCAAACCATGTAAAGCAAATTCTACTCCAATTAAAACTGGATTCCCTGTTTCCTGCTTTCATTCTCAGACGGTTGAGTGCGTGTGCTTTGTGTGTGTCTGACTGTCTGTGATTTCTTTGTAAATAAAAAAAAGAGTTTTAACTGAGAAAACTTGCAATTCCTTTTTGCAACATGCCAATTTGCCAATTTCAAGCAATTGCGTATGTTACGCCTTTTCACGCACGCACACATTTACACACTTGTTAGCTCTGGCTTTGTGTTTGATTATACAATAACAATTTAAATTAGTTGGCGTACGTTGCGTATACGTAACATCTTACGTGTGTTCGCTGTTGAATGCATAGCCATGCGTATTGCTTCCAAATGTATGCTAATTTATAAATACAATACGTATGTACACACAAACAAACATGCTTATGCATGAAGCGTTGCTCTTATTTATGATTGCGCATTTCTAATTGAGTAATACACACTTTAGAGGTTATAAATATGCATACAAAGTTGCAATTACAAACATTCTTAGTGCAAGACATCTTCAACTAAGCCTTGTGGGCTACAAATCCTTAGTAAAACATAATATTAGGATTATGCAGAATCCGCAATGAGATTTATTATACTCACACGAGTAGCTCTCAAGAGTAGTGTGTGTTGAAATTTAACTTGAGCAGCAGCAATACACATCGGTTAGGTTAGGTGGCAGCCCTATAATGCGGACACACAAGGTGTACTATAATTATAGCGAGTATACCTGGTGGAATTGGACGAAATCGAAAAGAGCCAGGAACGAGAAATTTTGTAAGAATTGCTATTTTTCTATGCGAAAAATCGATGTTGAAAATCATCGAGATGGCATAAATATTTCACATAGCCCCCATAAAATCGATTGTTCCTATAAACGGATTTTGGTAGATAACTCCTGTAATTAAACACGTAGAAACGTGAAATTTCGTAACTATTGCTCTTTTAGAATGTGGAATGTCGATGTTAAAAATCAATGAGATTGGACCAATATAACACATCGCCCCTATATAATCGATAGTTCCGATAATTTCGGTATGAGCTTAAGTTAAATTCACACAGGCTGTACTGGGAATCGAACAGTGAAAATCGTCACGCTGTTCATGAAAGGTGTTTTTGTATGAGGAACACAAAAAAAAAAATTACTTATACGTCATGGTGCACAAAAATCCTTTTTTGACATTTTCTGCCAGAACATTTTCCAAAGAATCGGTTAGCGTTTGTGTTTATTATCTCAACCTATAGGTAATAATATTCGATTAAATATTCAGAGAAATTGTGCTTGTAACAACAGCCTGTCCACAACTGTATATCTTAGTATGTATAATATGGAAGCATGTCTGTTACGAAAAACTGAGATCTTAAAGGTTTTTTTGCAACATTTAATAGCGGAATTGGACGGCCAAAATCGCCTAGGCGGTTAAAGGCTATTTTAAGTAAGTAAGTAATGGCGGAATTTCAACCAAAAATGTAAGATAACCAGAAACTGAAGTTCAAACTGAGCCAAAGCCAGAAGCAGCAAAACAGGGGGGCGTAAACGCATATGAAAAAAATATTATTGCACTTTGACGAGTGAACTGGAAAACAAAAACACACAAAAGTCAAGAGCAGAAGCATAAATCGAACGAGACAAGCTATAAGGAATGAAGGAGATAGTTTAAAGGAAAACAAATATGTAATGCACTTGAAAATTTCGTTATTTTTATGTACAATGAAATTCTGCAGTCGCTTTTGTAAGTATTTTTTTTCTCTTCTGCAAGAAACAACAATGGAATACCTTGAACCAATATTAGTTACCGACGACGACGACGATGGCGACGTTGACAGTTGCCGGCGGCACACACAACATTGCAGCATCCACAACAATAACAGCCGGCTTCACGTTTAATAAGATTGCTTGCAAACATAAAATCCATAAGCGCTTGACATGCAGTAAACAGTGGTGGGCAAAATAATAGGTACCTGAGGTAATGAGCAGATTTTGTTATATTTAATTTTTGCATCTGAAGATTACATGCGGAGAAAATAATTTAGAAAGTTTCGGCTGCCTTTTACTACTGTCAGAGAGGTCACTGAAAAGCACCCCTGCGGGTTAGGGGGTTTAAAATATGCTCGAGGTAGGTATGCCTGCCATAAGAGGCGACTAAAACCACTTCCACCACAGCTACGGGGTCAACTATTCATTCCCAAGGCATGCGGGCTAGTACCACAATGTGGTATTCACCGGAACGTACCGGATTCATATCCGCAAAGGACTGCCGACATCAGTACGACCCTGTATGGTCTCTCACATAACTGTTTATAAGTGGATCTTCCGACTGGCAGGGCGTAGTTTTTCTACAACAACAACAACAACAAGAGGTCGCTGAATAGAGCTGGGCTAGAATGAATGTTTGGGCTGTACCACTTGACTTCACATTTGAAGGCAGCTGGTTATTTTTCACTTTTTTTAGGAAATATGTCACTGTACGGCTGATTTTAGAATAACATGGGTGGTAGCGTTAAAAATAATAACCCGGAAGTGTTAAAAAAGTGTAGATTCTACTTGAAATTTATTCTGAAGGTACTGATACACGGCAACAATTTCGAGGTAGGTACGCTGTAGCCACCTTTTCTTAAGAAAATATGTTCAGTTTGAAGTAAAAATATAATTTCCCTTCATTTGAACTACATATTTTACTCTCTCCTCTACATGTATCTTTTGTAATACATATGGCTGCTGTGGCCATCGAACCGGATATTTACCGGTAAATGCAGCCAAAAACTACCTCCTGTCAATGACTGTGGCTGCGAAAGCACATATACCATCCTTCCAAATTAGTGGTGAGCATAACGCAGTGACTGAAAAACCAAACGAGGTGGAAAATTTGCAAGTCAACAGAAAATGCATTTTGTACGGTAAATAAAATCAATGAGAATATTGTTTAAGGTGAGCCAACCAAACCCCATAATTTTGCTTATTATTTTTATCTTTCGGCATTTTATAAATTTATTCTTTCTGCACAGTATCTTATGTGTCAAAGGAAATCAAGGACGCAAATTATCAATTATTACCTGCCTATGAATCTCTGGTGGAGAAAGGGTTTCAAGATATGCAAGATAACGGCATATACGGTAGGCATTACACTGGTGGCAACAAAAAATGCACTTGGCCCTCCCTGATTGTTCAACCCCACTTCTCTAGATCCAGATACTGTGTTGCGTATATAAGAATATAAGAACAATGGCGTACAAATTTAACTTTCATTAAATAAATAAAAAATTATTTCCACTGCATTGACATTGAGACGGACTAAAGCGTTATTCATCTTTCTACGATAAGCAAAAGCCTACTGATAAATTGCAGCCTACATGCAATGATAAGAGTTTTATAATAAGCCATTTGCATAGTATACTCAGAGTTACAAAATATAATCAGAGTTGCAAACAAAATGCATTTAATGAGTAAAAATTAAAAATTAATTGTAATAAAAAAGAGACACACAGCGCATTAATTAATAAGCATATAAATTAAAAAATATGCAATTATAATTAGCAACTAACAAATTAGTTAAAAGTATGTTTCACACACGATCATTGTTCATTGTTATAGTTAATGAAAAATTTTAATATACATAAATTAACATAAAACTTTGCAAGTGCGTGTTTTTCGAGCAACAGCTCTTCCTCTCTCCGCTCTTTTCCTACAAGTATTCAGCGCTTTACGACAATTCAGCTTACACTCATGTCATTCCATTCGAATAAGTGAATGCAATAAACGCGCTGTAAATTACTGAGTGAAGTTTTAGCATGAAACAGTGTTGCCGTTTAAGGCACTTAAGGCGTGATTTTTTAGTGCTCTGTCAACATTTTTCATCTAATAAAGTTTTGAAAATTCGTGTGACTGAAGGGCTTTTCGAAATTTAATTTTAATCTATTCCAATGGGGAGGGGATCCAAAGAGTCATATTTTTCACAGTAATTCACAGCAAAAATATAGTAAAAATTACACAAAAAATGTAGTGAAAGTTACGCAAAATACATAAGTAAAAATTATGCTAAAAATATAGTAAAAACTACCCAAAAAATATAGTAAAAATTACTGAAAATATATGTTAAAAACTACGCAAAAATATAGTATAAATTACCCAAAAAAATTAGTAAAAATTACCCAAAAAAATTAGTAAAAATTACCCAAAAAATTGTAAAAACTACACAAAACATATAGTAAAAATTACTAAAAAAAATTGAGTAAAAATATGGCAAAAATTAAGGAAACGAAAATAGTAAAATTTACACAAAAAAATATAGTAAATATAGTAAAAAAATTACACAAAAACAAATAAGGAAAGCTGTCTTTGGCTTTGCCGAAGGCTATATACCTTTCATGAATAAGCGTCACGATTTTCACTGTTCGACCGCCAGTATAGCCTGTGTGAATTTAACTTTAGCTCATACCGAAATTATCGGAACTATCGATTATATGGGGGCGATGTGTTTTATTGGTCCAATCTCATTGATTTTTAACATCGACATTCCAAATTCTAACAGAGCAATAGTTACGAAATTTCACGTTCCTACCTATATAATTACAGGAGTTATAGCCCAAAATCTGTTTATCGGAAAAATCGATTGCATGGGAGCTATATGAAATATTTATCCCATCTCAATGATTTTCAACATCGATATTTCACATATAAAAATAGCAATACTTACAATTAATTACAGAAGTTATAGCTTGAAATCCGTTTATTGGAACAATCGATTGTATGGGAGCTATGAGTAGTTTTGGTCCGATCTTGCTGGTTCCGACAAATGATTATTCTCATAGATATCTCTAAAATTGTGGGAATAGTTTGCGTACAAACAGACGGACGGGCGGACAGACGGACATGGCTAAATGGAATTATCTCATCGTCCTGATCATAACGGTATACTAATTAGTGGATCTTTCTCTTCTTCTTATAATACTTACAAACATCGAACCAAAGTTATAATACCATTTCATGTTCATGAAAGGTATAAAAAATATAACAAAAATTACGCGAAAAATATACTAAAAATATTTTATATTTTAGGTATATATTTTTTTGGAAAAACTAGCATAAAAGGTTAGTTTCGAAAAACTCAGAAGAAACATGTCTTCGACATAAAAAAAAAAAAATTTGAACCTTTCCCAAAATCCTGGATCAGCCAGGGATTTTAGCTGCCGGTTCGAAACTGTCTAGGACTTCTGTTAAAAGGCATTGCTGCCAACTTTGGATATGGAACTAGAGAGGGCAAGGTACAATAACACCATACTACTAGCAAACAATTTGAACGGCTAACCTTTTACATTGCCACCATTTATTCTGTATATTTTTTAATATTTTCAGCGGCAACACTGTCTTGAAAGCGATATGTCACTAGCTTTAATGGATGAACCGCATTTTATAGTTTCAATTTCTGTTTATCTGTTTGCAAAGCGCACGCTCCGTCACTTCTGGTTCAACGAACTACTTTCCATGTCATTTTGAAGCGGATCTTAGCTTTTGCCATGTCTGAGTAACTGGTGTATGAAAATTGAGCTACGTTATTTAATAAGCGCTGATTTGCATGAAATGACAGCTTTGAGCAATTTTTAACTCATTTCAAAGTTTTCAACGTTTGCAAAAATATAAAATTTTGCAAATTTTATTAAAACAGCAATTGGAATTACTTTTTTTATGCGGAGCAACATTTCTGGAGTGTATCTAATGTGGCAAGGGAAAACTGATTTGCATCTGCGTCTTGTTTCATGACAATTCAGGGACATGAACAGGCTCGTTTAGCCTTGAAAGATTTTTCTGTTCTTTCAGACTTGGTTTCGGGCCCCCTTCTTTTTCGAATATTTTGAGCCCGAAAATCAGGTCACAGTTCTGTTGTGCCCAAGTCTCTACTCAAATGGAACCAAACTAAGGGTGTTTTCAAATTTAGTTTCTACTTTTTCAGAAGCTTTTCCTGTTCTATTCCAACCGAGTCTATTTTCCATAGGACCTGGTTTGAATTTCTGTAAATACCATTTCAGGTCTTTGAAACTGATTTTCTTCTGATAGTAATGTAAACCGGAGTTACAGTTATCTGATCAATATTGACTCTTATAAAGCAAAAAAAAATCTAGAAGTTTTAAAAGTTCTTAGCATCTGCAAATTTAAAAGCCGAAGGATTTCATAATATTTCAAATGAACTAAGATAACCCTTGAACAGAAAGCTCAAGAATGAGGAGAGGTACAAAAAAGGTGAAATTTAAATACAGAAAATTCCTAGAATCACCTTCGTGAGGAGTGAAAGGGATTTCAGAAAAACAACAAATACTCACAGTTAAAGTGGCTTGCTATTAATCTATTTAATGCGCTTGTCAATCAAAAATTTAGGTCACTTCTCCTTTCACTTTTACAATTAAAATTTTCATAGTTATTCCAATGCACACCTATAAAATATACATATGAATCAAAGTTTAATCCATTTTGCCTGCTTCCTCTTCTTACACACCATCAGACACAAAAGTTTACCATTCACGTTAAATTCATTTAGACATCGAAGTAGAGCATTCAAATGTTTCTAAAACTTGTGTTGACTACCATACAACGTCAAGCTGGATTGCCTTGAATTGAACCAGTCTGTCTAGCGGCAACAATAATGCGATCTAGAAACAAATATTAAATACACATAGCTTGATGTAAAAGAAACTGAAAAGATATCTAATACATAGCTAAAAGCTACATAGTCAGATAACATAACAGCAGATATGCTTAACCCTTTACAGCTAACGTCCATAAGTGGGGTCTGCTGAACCCAAAATTAAAGCGTTAAAGTTGTGAAGGGTTAAATACAATATAGGGTTACCTTAATTCACAAAGGCTCTAACTGCCATATTTTTCGAAAATGAGTTTTTAACATATTTATGTATAATATATTAAAATACATACTCACTACATATTTTAAGGAGCTACTAGCAGTAACAGCGGAGATATTCCAAATTTTCAAAGCTTTATTTGCATTCGGTTAATGTAAAGAAATTTTTGTTTTGTGCTTCTCCTGTAACATTTTTTTATGTCAGTTAGGGCATTTGTTTATTAAAGTAACGATGTATGTATGTAAAAATTTTCCTCAAACGAGCTTATACTAGTTATGCACATATTTTTGTATATTAGTCTTAAACAGAAATTGTGCAATAAGTAATTGAGATCGAAGCAATTTATTTGTGCTCAGACACATGTGTACTAACACGACGGGTAGAGCATATGAATTCACCACATATGTGTGTAGGGTCATTAGTATCGGTGACACAGCAAAATGTGTCTAAAAAAAATTGCATTGCTCAAAGCACAGTTTGCTAACGTAGCAATTTTCTTTCCTTTTTTTGGTTGGCATTGACCAAAAATTTGACCCTCACACAGGAGGTAGCAATTGGGAGTTCCTCTCGAATTTTGACCATTTAGTTTGTGAAGGCGGACTCCAAGGAGGTATCAATTGTATCTAACTGCCGTTCAACTATACTTAGTTGTATCCATTGCAATCTGCACGCTCTGAATTCCAAGCGTCAACGTGACTTTGTTGCATTCAAAGCCGTTTTACTGTCGAATTAACGTGCCTCGCGTCGGCTTTTTTGTGCAAGAGCTTTATATTTTGTTTATTTATGTATTTTGTTTACACAGGTAGGCTTCGTGAATGGCATACACAGCTATACACATGTTTACAGTTATCGCATTACATTATTGTGTATATGAATAATATTTACAATGTGCATACGAATTGGCGCCGACTTGGTACTTCCACCGCAAATTTCGCTTTTTACTTTTTTTTTGCAGCGGGAGTCAAGTTCAAGTTAAAGCATGTTGGAAACTAAAGCTGCAGCTGTTTCAGCAACTGATGATTATGTCTATGGCAGTTGTGGTTATGGTTGTGAATCATGCGTAAATACATCCTACAATAATGCACGCATGCAAGTATGTACATATGTATGTTGATATGTCTGTTAGAGTATGCCGGCATAAAATCATTTTAAATTGTAGTTTCATATTTGAATTTATCAAAATATGTATTTACCTACTAATTAATATTAACTGACGGATTACTGTTTGTGGCGCGGTATGGTAATTAGCGGTTAATTAAGCGTTGAATTATGACTCCATCAATGTCCTGTAAAGCCGGCCATAATAGATTTGTCATTGACATTGGTGCATTTAGCTGATTTTAATTGAAAAGTGCTGAGAATATGTTTCAGCAGGTTCTTTTTGTTCAGGCTGCTGCAGCTGCGTAGCAAAAAAAACCAACGTACATATGGGTCATTCCATGCCAAATCGACACATTTTTTACCTGACCCCTTCGATTTCGCTAAAAACTTGCTATCTTTTTCTACCCCTAGAAAGATTTTTTTCAAATTTTGTTCCCCAGATCAAAAAAGTTATGAACTTTAAAAAAAAGTTTGTTTTTTTTAAATGCTGTAACTTTTTCAAAAATCGACCGTTTGGGATAGTTTTTTTTTTTAATTTTTTTTTTAAATGTAAAAAAAAAAATTTTTTAAATATATAGGTACATTTTTTTTTTAATTTTATTGTTTTTTTTTAAACTCCAACTAATTCTGCAATAAGCCCCGCTAATAACAAGATGTGCAATAGCTTCTTTTTTTTTTTGATTGAAAAAAAATTTTTTTTCAACTTTGGCTCATATGAAAATATGAAAATTTTTTAATGAAATTTTTTTTCAATAAAAAAAAATAGAAGAGATTGTCGGCACATTTTGTGATATAAATGAGCCAAATTTAAAAAAAAAAATTTCAAAAGTTTGTTTTATTTTTTTCCGAAAACTACATTTAAAAGCAAAAATTTAGATTTGGGGAAAAAAATTTGAAAAAAAATCTGAAAAATGTCTTTCGGGGAGCAGAAAAAGATAGTAAATTTTTAGCGAAATGGCAGGTGTTCAGGTAAAAAATTTGTCGATTTGACATGGAATGACCCATATACATATATGCTGTGTAGCAAATAAGTGATATTACGGAAATGAGTTTGCCGGAAAAGAAATCAAGGTAAAAGAGCCAAATATTAAGTTGAATGACAACTTATATATAAGATGCATAAACGGGCCTTTGGGCATATCCATACAACGTCTGTTGGCCATTACTCTGCGCTCTGTCCGCTAAACAATGTCTTACATGCCGCAACACCTGGCATTTCTGAAGAGGAGCGTCATCTTCCTCGAGAGACAAGGGTCACTCTGGCTCAATTACGCTCTGGATATTGTAGCAGGTTAAACTCCTACATATCTAGACTGAACCCTGATGTGGCGAATGTATGTCCGGCATGCGGCTCGTCCCCCCACAATACCAATCACTTATTTTCTTGCTCTTCTGAGCCCACTCTTCTAACACCCATCTCTCTTTGGTCCAACCCTATTGAAACTGCTAGTTTCCTTGGACTCCCGTTAGAAGATATTGATGACAATTTAGGTTAAGGAAAAATACGCGTTGGGCAGTACTACACCTCGTTACAACAACAACATATATTTTCCAATGGAGAAATTGCATTACCTCATAGCTGATCGAATTCTGTTCTAACTCTGATTTCAAGCAGGCAAAATCAGAACTTTACAGGGGTGTAAAAGTAGGTCGCCTCCCAGTTGGTGCACCCTGGGTAACGCTAAATGACCTACATAGCCTGCACGGCTAGTTTAGTTTCTTGTATTGCCGGATCTACGAGAACGGTATCAGTACTTGTGCTGTACCCATCGTGCCGAAACGACCCGGGCCGTTTTCTTATATCGACCCGGCCAAGAGCAATACACTCGAGATGACCCTGTCTGACATTTAGGCAGGGCTACACCTCGTTACAACAACAACAACAGAACTTTACGTAATTCGGAAGTTTCGACATGTCGGAATCGGAACGTTGCTACATAAAGAGAATAACTAATAAAAATGCATTTCATAATTTCAGAAAAATAGAATGGGCCGTAGTCATAGTCAAAATTAAATATGATTTTAAGTTAGTTAGGGCGCACAAAGGTCGAAAATTAAAATATATCAACACCTGGTCAACTTTGTCTGTGGGTAAAACTTGCACTGAAAAACCAGGCTTTAGTTTATCTTCAGAAGCACAGGAATATATAGAACTCACATAAAAATTCAATTATTTTTTGTCTTTTTCGACTAAAAATGCATTGTGATGGAGTATCCACATAAAAATGCACGTGCCCCCCGCCCCACCCCTAAATTCGGGTTCATATCCGGCCAAGGACTGTCAATTTCGGCATCACTCCCCAAAATCTTCGGAGTGTGTGTTTAACAACAAAAACAACAACAACTCGGAGACTATTCGAAAATTGGCTGGCATCCATGAGTGGACTTGCCGACTAATAACTAATATAAGGGCAAACGTACTGTTAAACACCAACAGCAAAGCTCGTTCCCGACTGAGGTGGAAGGCCAATCAACAAAGGTCAGTATAAAAAAAAATAGAGCATAAAGTGGACAAATGCCATACAATCAAGGAGTCTAAGAGAGATGGGTGGCTTTAATGATAGCGAATATTCAACTGACTGATTCATAGAAATTTGGAATCGGACAAGTTCGTGTATTGTATGTGCGCATCTGTTCGCGTTGCTTCAAATTTTGATATAAAAACATGATGATGTTCGTAAGTATGTACATATGTATATATGTATATATCTTGGTGTATTTTGTTAGTTGTGATTGGTACACCAACCTGTTGCAACTTAATTATTTTTCTATTGTACATACAAACATACTTAGCTGATGTATAGGGGAATTTCAAAACGAAGCCATACAGGAAAATAACAATTTTTTCCGATAAAATGACAAAGTACCGAAAAACAAACTAATTTACTAACAAATCGCAACACCAACAACACAGCGCACAAACGACGCAATCAGAGATACAAAAAATGTAAGGCTGTGATAGCCAAGCCAAAAAAAAAAAACAATGGTTAGCGGGCCTAGAAAATCTATAAACGCTGCACATAGGGGTATTTGCTTTCAAAATCTGGCCGAAATTATTTAACTATTTTTTCAATAACCTAGTGTCACAAATCAATAAACGATTTTTTTGAATTTTGAGTAAGAAGTATCGTGAAAACTGGAACCGATTTGTTATATATGGGATTAATTAAGGACCTGTCGGTAAAAGCATGCTGCAGACCCTAACATAGTATGATGTTGTTTTGCTCATAGCCACCTAAACTGCGTTGCCGACGTTACTCAAAACGGAAGTAGTGTTTAGGCAACTAGGTAATTTAGCTATTTATAAGTACATAATTCTTACATATGTCTGCTGCGGAAGTTTTTTTACTAGCAAAAAACTAATTTTTTTCCATACAAAATTTAAAATTTTGGTGGACTTTTTCTGGGAAACAACCATATAAGAATATAGATAGTTTTCTCGATCACCTTAGTGTATGGTGCGGAAAAAGGCGGTCAAAATTTGTTAAGTTCTATGAAGTAGAAGGTCTGTAGAATGCGCCCATTTACAAAACTTAGCTTAACTCTACTTTTGTTAATGTCGAACGGTCAAATATTTTTTTTTCTTAAGGGGCGAGTAAAATTCACAATACGAAGTGAAGAGTGAAAACCTTTTAAACCCAACAAAATGTTTAACTGAACATCGTATCGTCTTGTTGTTGTTGTTGTTGTTGTAGTAACGAATTAATCTTCAGAGCAAATTTTTATCACTGAAGAACAGCTCTTATCTATTATTTTTATCATTTTATATATCGCACATTTTATTGTAAACCAATCGTCGCTCCCAATGAAGACTAGCACGGTTCAGTTAGCGTGGAAGACTAGTATACTACGTTCTCTGCGAGGGAGACTAACACGCTTCAGTTCTCTCGGTGGAAGACTAACACACTTCGTTCTCTTCGTGGAAGACTAACACTCTTCAGTTCTCTCGGTGGAAGACTAACATGGTTCAGTTCTATGCGAACTATGCTAGTTTTCCACACAGAGAACGAAGTGTGTTAGTTTTATATTTATACCCAACAAACATCGAGCACCAAAAACTCAAACGTTTGAGAAAATATCTATTCTCAACTTTTTCTCAAATGTTGTTTATATAACAGGATTATTTGTTGAACTATATTAATTAAAAAAGTATTAAGTAAAATTTAACTTCATAAATGGAAACTCGCTTTTTATTAAAATGGGTATTTGTTTTGCATGATTGGCATCTCTGAATAAATATTTCAATGAAAGCATGTGGATTCCATTTCGATCCACTCCGCTCAGTTTGAGAAACGTTTGAAAATTCTGCCGTTCTCAATATGAAAATCAGGGAAAATCCCATATTAAAAATGAGCCTTTTAGGTTGAGAATGCTATCAACGGTTATTTCGCCTCAAATTGAAAACGAACGTTTGAGATTTGAGAAGATGGTTGGTTCTCAAATGCGTCTCAAATTGAGATTAGCTAAAAATGTTTGTTGGGATATTTATGCATCAGTCGCAAAGAATGAACCGTGCTAGTCTTCGTTGGGAGCGACAAAAAGTAGTTCAAAATTTTCCTTTTTCTAGATATCGTGGCGGCCGCCGTGCTGTAGCGGTTAAGTGTTCGGCGTTCTACACCAAGTCGTGGCGGTTCGATGCCCGACAAAAGTAACATAAAAAAAATTCGAATTTTTCTAAACGGGGTCGCTGTTGTTGTTGTTGTTGTTGTAACGAGGTGTAGCCCTGCCTAAATGTCAGACAGGGTCACCTCGAGTGTATTGCTCTTGGCCGGGTCGATATAAGAAAACGGCCCGGGTCGTTTCGGCACGATGGGTACAGCACAAGTACTGGTACCGTTCTCGTAGATCCGGCAATACAAGAAACTAAACTAGCCGTGCAGGCTATGTAGGTCATTTAGCGTTACCCAGGGTGCACCAACTGGGAGGCGACCTACTTTTACACCCCTCGGCAGTAGTTTGGCAAACTCTCCGGGTGTATTTCTGCCATGAGAAGCTTCTCAGCAAAAAATTCATTTGCTTTGCAAGTGCCGTTCGGAGTCGGCAAAAAACTGTAGGTCCCCCCAACTTGTAGGAAAAACTCAAAAGCAACACACCACAAGTTGGAAAGAGAAGCTCGGCTAAAAATCTCGTTAGAGGTTATGATAGCCTGTTGGTATTTCGCCGCCATTAGTAGTAGTTTTAGATATCGCACACCTCAAAATCTGAATTTTGAATATTTGCGTTCCACACCGTTCCCCAATTCAAAACCCACCGATCTGTATACTCGGGTAACTAACAGCTCCACTACTCACCTAGAAAAGGGCTGTTAAAAATGTATAATGCCTTTGCCGCATATGGCAGGCAGGCAGTTTTTCGTGTTTATCTCTGTTAAGATCTAGGTGTGCGATATTATGATGCAACAAAATCACAGACTGATGTTAAAAACTTATTTTTTCTATATAGTTTTTTGATATTTGAGGGCTCAGCATATAGATGTACAAGGTAAATTTTCTTTAAAAGGGTTGCCATCTGTTTTAAACTAACTTTTTCCTACTAGGTAGAAATCTAAACTTTAAAAGGGATGCTTTTCTAAGCAAAAAACCTTAGACAAGGGAGCTCGGCAGCGGACGAAATCCAGCTTGAGCGAAGCTTTAGCCAAAGTACATGCCTGAATGTTTGCTTGGCTGCAGTCAGAGCCAGAAGAAACAAAAGTTAACATACATAACTATATCAGCTCTATTGAAGTTAATATTATTTCAGAGCTTTTTTAAATATGTCAGCTTCACATAGAGTAGTCTCTGACTAAGTATTTAAAGTAACCTATTCCCTGTAGTACGCCACGAAGCAAAGCTCAGCGCCGGACTGCATTTGCGAGCTTATAAAATGTGTACTTTTGGTTTGTCTTGGTATGTATGGAATAATTACAGCGGTTTTTAAGCAAATTCCCTGCGCTCAGCAGAAACTGGTTAATTAGGCAACAATGTGATTTTACCCAAACTCGTTCCTCCAAGCCACGACGTGCTTGCTGCTTGGGTTGTTCGCAATTTAATAACAAAATATGTATGTGTATAAATATGTATGTATCGCTGTAGATAAATAAGTGGTTTTGTTAATTTGCTATGAGCGCTATTGTACGCCAGAAAAAGTGATTGCTTGGCTGACTGATTGCGTTACATCATATGAAAAACCAACCTTATCCATTAACTTGTAGTTCCACTATAATTGAAAATAAGAAAATAGCTACCACAACTATTTCTGAGTACAAATAACAAAACGATGCGAAAATGACTGGTATTCCCACAAATGGAAGGTTGAAGAAAATAAATAAGCGATTATTATTAATAGCTCTGAAACTGATAAGTGCTGTTGCTGTTGTTTTTGGTTCTGATAAGAAGTGGGTTTTACTATAAAATACATGTATATAGTATATTTGAATGTATACAGCAAGTGCATTGCTTGTTCACTTACCGCTTAATTTGCGCTATGTAGTTTGGAAGACCCTCCAAATATCCAAATTGTGTGGAAATGTGTCAACCGCTGGCGCTGTCCAGTCGCTGTTCCAATTGTGTTGAGTGGTTGGCTTTCGCACAAGTTGAATGCACTTTATTGGAATGTATGCGCCAACTTATTAAATTCATTTATCAATATAATGCATTCATTAAATAAACAAAGATCTAATTATTAACATTTCCACAATGCACAATCTCGCTCTACTTTTCTACACATCCACTCACTTTGACCGTTTGTTAAGCGTTCAAGTTTTGGCACTGCAAGTAATTCAACCTCATTTGTTTATTTATTTTATGTGTCTGCTAATGATTTTGCCAAATCAAAATACTTTCAATTTTATAACTTTCCTCTGGTCCACAATGGAGAAACTCACATAACCACTCACTTGTATGCTTTTCGAACGATTGACAATTTGCTTGCCTTGCTCAACTCAATCATCAGCAGAAAAAAACAACAAAAAGAAAAAAGAAACAGCTGTTGTCCCATTGTGAATGGTTATTTGAAGCTGCTGGTTTATGCCTGGAATACATGTGCAGCTATTTGGCCTGCAGCGTGCTAGTTTGCATGCTGCTTGCACAAAATACTCCATTTAAAATTACATTTGTTATTCAAAAATACAAATAACGAAATAAAATATTTGTTTTTTTAGCATTTTGTTTTTGGTTTGGTCATGGTTATTGGGCTTTTAAATACACAACATTGGCGAGGTGCGTGCATGTGTTCGCCGTAGTACAAACTAGTGTGTTTAAATTTTCACTGCGCAGGATTACTGCACATCTATTTCAGGCTTCAAGTAGTCTACACATCGACGAGCAGGCTCGTGAGCATGCTTGGGTTCATTTTCTGGTTATTATGGGCGCGTTACAACCAAGTTTTGCCCGAATGTAAACTAACGCTGCTCGGCCGTTAAAATAGAACGTACTTGAATTTGTCGGCTGTGGATTTCGATACAGTCCATGAAATATCTATCTCCACCCTCCACCTTATAATCCTAAACTTTTTTTTTCGTTACGCTATTGTGAATGGTTTGATGAAAGATTTGACAGCGGCTGTCGCGCAAAATGCACTGTCAAAAGGGCCCTTTACACGATCACACTGTGTGACAAACATGTGCGGCGTGAAGAGAGGTGTGAGCGTGTAAACATGAGAAATTCGTGTGTGTCACACATGTGTGATGGTTTTCTAAAATTTTTGATTTTTTTGATGTTGGACACACATGTGTGATAGTGTAAACGCTTGCAATCAAGCACGCAGTGTATTTTTTCAGTCGATAAGCAAAAATTGGAGGGTAATGACATCGCGGGCAAACAAAGAAATTTGATAGGAGTTCTTCGAAGTATATCGAAGCTATCCAGAAATCTGGAAAATTAAAAGCGAAGAATACAAAAATAAAATAAAAAAGAATTCTGCCTATTTTGTTCTATTTCGTCTCTTCTAAAATGTCAAATACAAGTGCTGCAACCAATGCGCGTGCCATGTTGCTTCGTTCACAAATAACAGAGAAATGAAGTATGACAACATGTGTGACCGTTTAAAAGAAAGCAATTTTTTTTTTCTTTTTTTTTTCATCACACATGTTTGTCACACAGTGTGATCGTGTAAAGGGCCCTAAAAACATATGGATATACGAAGAAAAACAACAAAATATAAAAAACAAAAAACGCGTGGTTGTTTGCAGCAAGGTAAATAAATTAGTGGCACGAATTTGGTAAATTACGATCTTTATTTTTTCTTCACAGTATATAAAGGATATTTTTCTTCTATTTTAGCTTCTACAATATATCGTCAACTTCTTACTACCAAACGTAATTATTTGAAAAACTTAGTCAAAATGGGTATGGTACAAAAGCGTAAGAAGATGCACTATGGAGATACGCACCTGCGTCGTCGTTATCGCGTACGCAATCGTACACGTGATCTTGACCAGATTGATCAGGACATACAAACACAATCAGCTGAGCTTATCAATCAACCCATTGATCTGGAGCAGCCAGGCTTTGGACAATTTTACTGTGTGCACTGTGCCAAGTACTTCATCGATGATCATGCAATGCAAGGACATTTCCGTACCAAGGTGCATAAGCGTCGTATGAAGGCGCTCGAACTAGAGCCCTATACAGTGGAGGAAGCTGAACGTGCTGCTGGTCAGGGTAGTTATAAGGCGCCAAAGAAACGTGTAATGGAAACACAACCGTCCAAGGAAGAAGTGAAGAAAGGCAAACGCATACGTGTGGATGAGAAAATCGAGGATGATGATGCGCCGAAATCTAAACGAAAAGTCGTGAAAATGCAATCCTAAAAGCAGAAGCGGTAGATACGATAGATGATAAAATGCTGATTTTATGAATTCAACTATATTTGTAGACTAAACTTATTAACACTTATGCATACTTATTGTAACTGGCATAATCATAGCACTCTTTCAACAGCTGAGTGGAACATAATTATACCACAAACGTCCAAAGAACACTCCCCTACTAGACAGTGTTTTTACATTCATTCAGCTTTGTAATGTTGCCTTTGGAAACGTGATAGAAAATCGTGATGTAAATATCAGCTCTTTTATATGACTGAATGTCAAAAGACTGTCTAGCAGGGTCTTCTTTAGAGTTTCTGAAAAACGTTTAAGTGCAATGTTGTAATTAGTTGTTTTGCAAGCAAACTCTGAGCTAGTGCTTCAACTCAGCCATTGATATACTGCTTTCATTATCCCAATGAATAACCATTTGAAGAATAGCGTATATATTTTTACGCTGCCAATAAAGAATTAGTTTAAGTTAAATTTTTGGCTGTAGCATTCTTTTAGACATTCAAATTCTACTGGGTGTTGGTGTTTCCACCTGCATCAGCTTAAAGGCATTGTGAAAATACTCGACGAATATTTTGGACAGTGTTGGCGAAATGACACTACTTCGCCCGACTGCCATGTGAAAGATTTGATAACACCACATCAAACGTTTAACGTCTTAACAGGGTCAAGATCTTAGATTCTAGAGCATTTTCACTTCCTTCGGACCAGTCAACATTGGTACTCCAACTCCTGGATTTGTGCTCTTGAAACGGAGGGTAGTATGTAGGGTTTCGAAAGGTGCATATGTATTATATCCAAATCGAGTGTCAACCAATCCTATTTAGGGGACGATGTTTTGACGAATCATATCTCCTTTCCCCATTTTCTAAAAAGCTACGACTTTCCTAGGCTTTGAGCGCACTTTTTGGGAAAATAGGTGCGACGGTCATTAGAGGGTTGAAATGTTCCATTGAATTTGCTTATGCTAGGCACAATAGTTTGCATTTAGGAGTCAATTTCGGTTTAGAAGAAGTACATAATTTCTAACTCCTTCAAGTATATGACTTTTGAGCTCCCCGAGTTCATTTAACCCTTCATTTCACGTTATTTAATTTTTTTTTCCCGAAAACTTAAAAGCTTTGCCGATTTTTCTTTTACACTTTTAACCATATTTTCTATGTAGTTCCTAGTAAAAATTTCTGTAAGAAATTAGCTGAAGAAATTATCTAAAATATTTTCACTAAAGCCGAAAATAGTTAAAGCTAAAAAAACGGTCTTATTTGGCCTAGCGGTATCAATTCTATAAAACATTTAATTAGAAGGAACAATATTTTATTTGGTTTCTCAAATCGGGATAAAATTCTACTTTTGAGATAGAGCTAATGTGTGTAAAATTCACAGCATATTGGGAATGCTACTACACACTAAATAACAATAACAATAAAACTGAACCAAGGTCAATGCAAATTTCTAGTTTTAGCTATATTTCAAAAGTTTATTACAACAACATACTACATTACATACTGACAATTGCTAACTAATTTTGTAATCATATACAAAAAAACTATTCGTAAATAATAAAAGAACTAAAAAGAAAACTCGAAAATGCATCGAGGTTTGCATAGTTAGCGAGTTTTACGATGCATTGGCGAGTTAATGTGAATTGCCTTATTTTTTGCATATATGTGAAAGTTTTTTTTTTTAATGTTTTTATTTCAATTAGTATCCATTTTGCCGTATTTTGTAAAATCTAAATCACACAAAGTAACAGTATCAAATACATATAAGCACATCAGTTACATTTCTAATCTCTAATAATTTCTAATAATATATAGTATTGCACAGCAAGACTACAACAAAAACATTAAGGAAAACATAGACTCATTTTAAGGTTTTAGTTTTTTGCTTCTTTTGATAATACTTATTAAATTTCTAAATGAACTAAAGATTATAAACGCAAAATTGTACAATAATAAAGAAAAAAAGTAAGTAACTTAAAGTAAATATCAACAAAATAGAGCAAGAAGTTTATATTGCTAATCAAAACTAATTCAAGTTTACATATCGACGGCTGAGTGGATGATAACATAATCCCGGCAGCTGTAACGAAAACGGCATATCTCAGAAATGGGTGCAATAAATACGCCAACTCAAAGTAAATTTCATAATAGTTAAGGGAGGATATGACGTTTCTTTTAAACAAATTCCGAGTTGGTTAGCTTTTGAGATAAATTCTGAGGCAGGAGGATGCTCGTCCACTCAATCATCTTCTCATTTGTGTGTATGTATGTAGTTGTGGCATTTTAAAAAGAAAGTCTGCCAATACTTAGAGGTCACCGGTCACTGGGCTACATTTACTGGTTTCACATTAATCAATCAAACCGTAATTTTGCATGATTTTGAAAAATATATATATATTTCTATGCTATTATCATATCTGTATATATATACATGTACAAAACACTATGACTATACTATAATCCACAACTCTCAAACGCATTTAAGTATAAAAAAAAATTTTTTTACAAACAGATTTTGTGTTGATTTAGAATGGTACCAAAATGATTCGCTATTCATTACTACTAATTATAAATATGTAAATGTACAAAATACGAAATGACTCGTAAAAGTCTAACAAGGCGTTTTGGCTTGTTTCGCGACAATACCGCCGTTGATGTTTAGCTGCCAGGCGCGCGTTTGAGTACGCGCCTAAACAGCTTTGTTTTCTTCCTACTGCCTGACTGAGGTATTTCCACACTATTTCAACAATTTTTAACAAAAATTTCTTCTAAAATAAGCAACAAACAATTTATGCGACAATTCAATTTTTCACAAGCTAACAGTTTCTTTTGGTTTCTCTCTCCCTTTTCTCCCCTTACGTTTAGCACCACGCCGTTTGCGACGCTTTCAAGGTTCAACCTTATCGCGTGCACCCTTCTTCTGCGCCGCAGACTCCAAAGCATTAGCAACATTAGCAGCGCTCACATTGTTATTGTTATTGGTGCTCACACTCTTCGGATCAACCTCACTAAAGAAAGGATGTTTGAGCGCTTCCTCGGCTGTGATGCGTTGATGCGGATTCACTTCAAGTAACTTGTAGAGCAAATCATAAGCGCTTGCTGGAAAAGGATCATCATCGTCAAGCGGTTCGGTGTTGTAATTAGTTTCGGAACACAGGCAATTGAAATAAAATTGATCACAGTTACGACACACCTCACAGGTGCCATCCGCGCGCTGATATTTCTTGAGCAATTCTGGCGAGCTGAACTTGACGCGATTACGAAAACGTACGCATAGCTTACGCAAATCCAGCGGTTTGGTCTTTTGACTCAACGTCAGCAAACGATCGAGTATGAAAGCAGTCTTGCGTATTGTCTTATCGCCGAATATTGTCACCATTTCGGCGAGCGCTACAAAATCACTGGGCGCCTTAAAGAATGGATAAACTGATGAGAGTATGGAAAGAAATATTACGCCTGCAGCCCAAATGTCCACTGCAGTTGTCTGATCAGCATATTTGAGCAAAACTTCCGGTGGCCGATAACCAGGCGTGCCAGCACGCGATGCATGTATCTCCTTTTTGACGAGGCATATATTGCATACTTGCGGATTACCATAGCAGACACACTTTGGTGCATTTGAGGCGTTAAGGTTACGATTGGTATTGTATTTGCTACTCAAGCTGCTATCAACGCATTGTGCGCCTGCGTTTGAGCCGGTGGCGGTTTCGTGTGCAGCGGTGCTTGGGCTGCGTACGCCACCGGCGCTTTGACGCAACTTTTGCTGCATGCGACTTGTTGTTGTGTTGCCGAGCATGGCAGATTTTACTTGACGCCCCAGCGGTGTCTCACATATGCCATTATCTGCGGTATTATTGCCATTGTTGTTGTTAGCACCCGCCACTGTGGCGCTCGCAGTTTGACTCATGGTAGCACTTTTATTACCAGCACCCGCAGTGATTTCATTCAATTGCTTGAGTGGCATTTTAAATGGCGAGCCGCCCACAATACAGCTATTGGCAACACGCGCATGTGGCGTCGAGTTCGCAGTCGACTCTTGATCACCATGTGGAGCCGTGCAACGCGGGCGCTTGGAACCACTATAAGCTTCACTGGCGTTCACACTGCCATTCGAATCAGCAGTTTTATTCGAGGCAGAGTCATCACCATCACGCGGCCGCTTACCATCCGAGCCCATTGTTAAGGAAAGTGAACCATTCGGTTGCTCAGCTTCGATTGCGCCAGTAATGTGTGATGTGGGCACTTGTTGTGCCAAACCGAAGTCTACTAGCAGAAACTGACGTTTGCGGCGATTGTATAGAAAATTGCTGGGCTTCACGTCGCGATGTATGACATTGAATTTGTGTACGTGGCGCAGTGCGATCAAAAGATTTCGCATGTAGTGCTGCAATTCCGTTAGCTCCATTTTGTTGAAGAAGTCATGAAAACGATCGTGTTGCATATACGGCATGATAAAGGCCACTGATTCGTTGTAGCGTATGCAACAGTTTATGCCGACCACATTGTCTGTGCCGCTGCAAAGAGAAGATGGTGGGAAATTAATTAGTGAAGGAAGAGATAAGTAAAACTTAAGGTATTTAGGTACGAGTCATGGATCTTAAAGAATATACACGCGGTCCAAGATGGGACTAAAAAGTGTACATGATCAAACTATGGTTTCCTCGGCAGTCGGGGGTAACAGAAAGTGTTAGATCCAGTCCGGCAACGGACTGCTCATATCCGGACGGGCTCTACATCAGCACGCGGATCCAGCCCAGACGTTTTTTTGTGGGAGAAGAATAACTTCCAGCTAAAAACGTCCTACCTGAAAGAAAATTCGATATATTTTGAGCAGAAATAGGTTGTTATTGAACTGAATGGTGAGATATGGCTTTGCTAAAAAACATTCTGAGATAAAGGGGTCTTCAACGAAATTCCAGGAAGGGGCCTCTCGCCTATTTCTGCGGAGAATTGTTACACAACATCTTGAGATATAGGGGTTTTCAAATAAACTATTAAATAATGTGGTTTTGAAAAAAGTATTGAGATGGAGGTTTTGAAATAGGATGATCTGATACTAAGACATCGAAAGGTCTAGGAAAATCAGGGTTACCCTAAGAAAGCGACTTTAAATGCCTTTGTTTACTCGACCTTGCGAAGAGCCTAACCCCTGCGGGTTATTGCTTTAGAATATGTCCGAGGTAGGCATACCGGTCGTAAGAGGCGACTAATATGCACATAGGTAATTAGGTGCTAACTCGATGGTTGATCTACGGATATGATGCCTCTCACCTCTCATTACCCATCTTCTCCATCCTCATGGATGGAGGGATGACATGACCTAGAAGGTTCCACTGGTCATACCAAATCGCTACCACGACAGTCGGGCAGCACCGCAGCGTACCGGATTCATATCCGGCCAAGGACTGTCAATTTCGGCATCAATCCCCAAAACCTTCGGAGAGTGCTTTTGCTGTTAACAACAACAACACCAACAACAACAACAAGAGCTGTCTTATGGATGCCCACCATATACGCTGGAATAAGGAGCTCTAGTCTAATATATTTCGTTATTTATTAAATGTCGGTGCCATTAGGAGTTAATCACTTGCCTCGCATGTTGCTTATCAATTTGTTTGATCAATAAATTCTATGAAATATTTATAGTTAAAGCAACTATTCCTGGGGTGTATGTGTTTGTATGTAAAAAGAGAGTGTGTTTACGTAGTTCCAAAGTGCGAACATCTGGGTTAACTAAATAATTTCAAGTACATTGAGCAGAGCTAAAACAAAAAAAAAAAATAAATTAAATAAACGATGCACTCAATGCGTCAACAAAAGGAAAATGTTTAATAATTTTTTTTCAAATCGAAAATTCAAAGAATTAGCATTAGCATGTATTATTTAAGGCAAACCGAGAAAGTGTTCAACACGCTATTATTTACGTAAATACGAAATTTGGCGAATAAAAATAAACTTAAGCTACAAACAACAGCAACGCAAAAAGCCAGTAGTGGCTTCAAATAATAGGAAATGTTATGGGCCCTGCATATTCACGACTTTTAATATATGTAAGAAAATATGTTCAAGATCTCTGAGAAAGTTAGCTTCTTTTAAGAAACTCTATCTTCCAAAGAGGGCGTGAGTTCCTCTAGCCAAAGATCGGTCCAGTTTCAAAATCTGTACGAGTTATAAGTGCTCACATACCAAAGGCTGCAAGATCACCCTATTTCAAAATATTTTTCAAAAACGGCCTATTTCAGAATTTTGTTCAATAACGCCGTTTCAAAGTTGGATCAAAAACTCCATATCATAGCTGAAAAGGTATGGAATTTGTGTTCAGATAGCGCGTCTCATTCCGAGATAAGATGTTTTTTGTCAAAGGCTGAGGAAGGTAGTTTTTGAAAATTTGTTTGCAGTTGCTAACTAAAAACTTTTTAGGAAGGAAGCAAAGGGTCATCCTTGATGGCATTTCTAATCGGCCCCGCATAAACTTAATACGACACTGTACAAAAAAAAATATCTTAACAATTGTCGAATAAATAAAAGCTGAGTGAGTGAATGGCTTTTTCACAGAGGAAGCGTGAGTGTGTACGTCATAACGTTAACGCTACCAAGCAGCACTGCCCGCTTCCCCCACCCTCAAAAGAATATAACACGAGCCGACTGGCTGACGTTGAAGGGACATACAGACATGCACATAAATTGTTTATATCCATATGTTTGTATTGAATTGTAAATAAGGCACAAATGAACTTAATTCATGTAGGCGCACATTTTGGAGACGAAGGAGCAGAAAGAGCGTAAGGTGAGGTAAGAGACTGTTTGGGGTCGGCTCCATTGTTGAACTTGAACAAGTGTTTACTCGTTCGTATATGGATTTTTATACAACGCGTCGACTCATCGTACATATAGACTTAGAGATTTAGAGATTAGCGCAGGCAGATGGTGGTTATCACAATTACACTAGGCAACTAGACGTAGAGTCGTTCCTCTAAAAGCTTATCTGGTTAAAAAGAGAAATAACTACTATGTGACGTGCGTCCACACTTTGTGACGTCATTGCGTAAAAGAAGCTCACACTCTTAGGAAGTAGCGATATCAGTAAAAGTAAATAAGTAAATAAATGTAATCACTAACACAAAAACGAATTTAAATGAAAGTGGAACTAAAAAAAATCGTCTAGCAATACGGAGAGGAAAACAACGAGTCGTAGGGTATTTCATTAGTTACTATAGAAAACTATTTAAGTGAGAAATTCAACCTTGCTAGCGTACGTACGCCTTCAGCCCCATAACGAAGGTGAAGGTTACAAAGGCAGACAATTGACTGTTGATATTTACGCAAAGTGCTTACGAGGCGGCTTCGCAGTCGAAGCGAGGGAGCGAGCGCACAGTGGACCATGAGCGAACAAAAACTTATATATGTGATAGTCAGATTGTACAACATCGGAATATTCACCTTTACAGTATTTTTCAAACTAAAAAGCTTGCTATTTTAAGAAACTTGTTTTGGAGCAACGAATATCTTCTTTAGAGCTTTGTAAACTTTTCACATGAATTAACTATAACAGGGTCCGGGTTCAGACCTCGAAAGCTTGTAACTACATAAGTTTCGAAAAACGGAGAAATTACTTTTTTATATGTGTCTCAATTTTTTCAAAGAAGTTGATTTGGTTCAATAGCAAGATAAAATTTAAATATTTTGGTACATTGTAATCATTGAGAAAATTGGTATAGACCCTTATAACTTCTTTCGCACTATGAGACGGCTGGCTACTCTCGAATTTCTTTCTCGTCCCCGGAGCCCTATTTTCTTTCAGCTTCAGCGTATTTTGAGGTTAGGTATGTCTGACGAAACCCTTATTTTGACTGCTGAATTTAAACCAGCATTTGATTAAAAAACGCCCTATCTCTGCTTAATATGTATTTAATTTTCGTTGCGTTTTTTTTTTTTTAATTTTTGTTACTTTTCGGGTTAAGTTAGTATGGGAGCTAGTTTTATAGAAAGCCATGAATTAAAAAAACTGTAGACCGCCGTTCGGGCGTGCACCACGGTGCGTAGGCATACTTGATTGTATACAAATATTCAAGTGCTACGTCAGTGGCGATCGATTGACCGTGTAAGCACCTCACCGTCAACCCCGTCGCGTAATTTAAGTGACGTGCGGCATATTGTATGCTCGTGCCAGTTGGGGTTGCTAGTGGAGATGGTTAGGTGATTGTTGCTCTTTTAACATGCGCATTTGTAAAATACACATGTACCTACATAGATTTAGCATGGGTTCCGAAATTCAATGTAGGTGTATGAAAGCCGGCCGTGTGGACTACAAAATTACACATGGATAAAAGAATTTATATTTATATACAGTAGAAAAATAAGAATTTCGTACTATTCAACAAAACCAAATGACGACCTCTAAGTGGTAGGAACTCTGTCTACGGCAAGATATGGCGGTACCCAAGAGTTGTGGAGATTAAGGCCAAGCATTCCTTTAAATGGAACTGCGACTCTTTCTATAATTTCGCCTACAAGTGCTCAGATGGCCGGCCACTGTCAAGGATCAACCTCGTAAGTGTTTTGTATGGAAGGAAGCACCCACTACACTACGGCAGCCGCACACATCAAATATGTAAATGAAACAATTTTTCTCTGGCATTTAAAATAGTTTAGTTCTGCATAGAAATGCCCATACGTCATATGATTTCATTAATGATTCAATACGCCGTTGTTGACGACGTCAAAGTTTGAGCACATGAGTGGCTATAATTTTCACATTTTTTTTTTAGCAGAAAAGCGAAAATAGAAATAGTTTTTGTCATGCTCATTTCTATGGACACGGAAATGGCGCACACGACGTCTGTTGTTCCAATTGTTAGCAGCAATGAAATACATAATAAATATGCGTTAAAAATATGATGAAATTTGTTTTTCTTGTTGAATTTGCAAAATTAACATGAAGACATTTTTTGTGAAAATTGACGGCGGTTATTTATAGATTTTTCCTTAGATATTGACTTTGTGGTTGTGGGCCACTTAAAACCATGGGGGTGGAATGCCATTGACATGCATAAGCAAAGCGGTGGGCAGGGATATGGGACGATACTGAGTGGAAGCTTATTCTATTTCACAAATATTTTTCAAAAACGACATATCTCTGAGTTTGGTTTTAATTTCGAATATTGGTACTTCTGATCCAATTCTCTTAGTGGGATGACAGATCCCACAATTAGGCTTGAGTTACGTTAGATATCAAGTTGAGAACTAAGGGGCTTCTCAAACCTCAAGCGCTGTTTCTTAACACGAAAACCACTTGAGAATGGTAGCGTTCTCAATAAAAAGGGCATTTTTTATATAAAAAAACGCTGTTCCTCCAGTTGAGAAAGGGATAACTCAACTTGCACTTAAATGGGATTCTCTAATTGGACGCAAGAGTATGAATGCGACTCTGAAAATGAATACCGGCAAAATAAAACCATGATTTTAAAATTAAAACGCCATGAATTGTTGCCGAAAATTGTTATTTACATAAATTTCAGTCTATGCTCTTCAAATTTAATTCGAATATCAATTTATCATTGAAGAATGATGTTCGAAATAAATCAACTTGAGAACTATAAAGTTATCTAAAGATATCAAAGGTTAGAGAATACTTCGAGAATGATGTTGGGCATCAACTTGAGAACTATATATGTAGTTTTTCAAAGATTT
Organism: Campiglossa producta; assembly: GCA_964058755.1. Classification (NCBI taxonomy): domain Eukaryota; kingdom Metazoa; phylum Arthropoda; class Insecta; order Diptera; family Tephritidae; genus Campiglossa; species Campiglossa producta. The sequence goes on from CAXKVI010000005.1 coordinate 1,698,534, forward strand.
TATAACAAATTGGGCCAAGTTTGCTGGGATGTCTTGGAAAAGATTATTAAAAAAATTAAGATTTCAAAAACCGAATGTTGTTGCTGTTGTAACGAAGGGTAGCACTGTCCAAACGTGTACTTATGCTTAGCCTTATTCGTCATCAATGTCTTCTAACGGAAGACTTAGGAAACTAGCAGTTTCTACAGGGTTGGACCAGAGGGAAATGGGCGTTAGAAGAGGTGGCTCCACAGAGTAGGTGTTATGAGCAAACGAGCCGCATGCCGGACATTCATTCGTCACGTCGGCGTTCAGTCTGGATAAATAGGAGTTTAGCCTGCTACAATATCGCGAGGTGTAGATGTATGCAAAACCTAAACAATAGTCCGTTAGTTGTGAAAAGACCTTAACAGATTTTACCACTTATGGACTCTAAAATGGTTTTATACAAAGATCGATATGAGGTTTTGAAGCTGTTTTAAAGTTATGCCCTTAAGAGAAACCTGCATTAATTAATCCGAGGTTGGAAAAACGCTATCAAAAGTTTGAGTTTAATTTTGCAAAGTAGCGTAGTGTGATGGGAACAGACTTGGTTCTTTTACAGAGGTTTGTTTCTTATCGAAAAAACAATAAAAAATACGAGGTGCTCTATTTTAACGCGTAACACTGTAGTTCACGCACCGAAAATGTGAATCATGAAATTGTATAGAGAGAAATAACTAAAATAAATAGAACACAATAAGTCGATTGAAAGGCAGCTTTGACGTAAATCATTTGTAGTCGGCCAAAGATAAAAAAGATATCAAATATAATAAGAAATTTGAAGTAAAACAACTGCAATTGAACTTAGTTAAAATAAGAACAGAGGATTAAATAAACAAACAGTATTTTAATTTATCACTAGTAGCAGAAGTTAATTAATAATTTATTTGATCAATAAAATGACTTACCCAATTTTCGCCATACACTGTAGCTCCTTCATTATTCTATCCGGATGACTGGTGGGTATGTGATGTTTAATAGCGAATTTGCGTCGCATGTTTTCAGGTAGATTGCGCTCCTTTTTCAATGTGCCCAGGAGCACTGTGCTAAATGTGCCATTGCCAATACGACTGTGAACATCGAAAATATTCTCGATTTCAGGAATGCGTTGACGTAAGTCATTTATAGCCTCTAAAAATAGATGGAAATTGACAAAAAGGCTTAATTAAATTATTTGATTGTTATCTTTGTGACGTAAATAGATCGATAGATAGAACAATAACAATAAAAATGTACTTTACTAGAATAAAAAATAAAGAAATAATAAAATAAAATAGATATACTGGAACACAAATTTATAGATAAGAAAATATAATGAGACAGACATAAACATAGCTGTAGTCAGGTGGACATAAGTACAAGCAAATGCTTAAAGGTAGATATCAACTTATTGAAAGTTTTATTCAATAGCGGCAAATTGGTATTCTGAAATCAATTATTGATGAAAATTTATGTGGATATTAAGTGCCAATGGACAAGTTTAGTAATCAAGTAGGTGCACTAGAGTGGGGCAATTGGTTCTAAGATAAATTATTCGCAATTGTCTCCACTACTGAAACACACCTTCTACTGTACTTCTGTATAAATTAACAATGAATGTCGTTTTCACGATTTCCCGTTAGCATGTAACGGCGTTTTATGGGACAGCTAACCGAAAGATTTCTGTCAATCAATCAATCGTCCGATCTACCTAAAGTGGAATACTATCGTGTGAAAGAAAAGAAAAATTACGTCACGATCTAATGCTTTTATAAGTATATTCTTTTGATTAGCATTTAGCTTATTTAGGACTAGTTTTTTGTAAAATCGTGGTTTTATAACTGATGACGAGACTGAAAAGATATACCTAAAATCCCATCGAAGTTTATTGGTTTTTGATTACAAGTTAATAATAGTCATAATGATCTAAGCATGCAAATTAAGTGCATATTTATGTGTTTAGTTTCCGGCGACATTTTTTCACGCTTTAAATCTTATTTTTTACTATATTAAAAAGGAAAAAATAAATTCTACACCATTTCAAGTTGGATTTTAGAAAGCTTTAATAGGCTTTTAAAACTGCCAATTGGATTTTAGAAAGCGATAGTTGGATTTTAGAATTGTCAATTGGATTTTGGAGAGCGTTAGTTGGATTTTAGAACTGCCAATTGGATTTTAGAAAGCGTTAGTTTGATTTTAGAATTGTCAGTTGGATTTTGGAGAGCGTTATTTGGATTTTAGAATTGTCAATTGGATTTTAGAAAGCGTCAATTGGATTTTAGAAAACTTAATTTCAATTTATGTTTCCTAAAATCCAATTGACGCTTTCTGAAATCCAATTTATGCCATTTTGAAAGTATAAAATTACAATCAATTGTATTTTAGAAAGCGTCGATTGGATTTTAGAAAGCAAGAATTTAAATTTTTTCGGTTTTCTAAAATCCAACTGAAGCTTTCTAAAATCCAAATAACGCGATCCAAAATCCAATTAACTTTTCTTAAGTCCAACTGACGCTTTTTAAAATCCAATGGAGAATTATAAAATTCAATCGACGCCTTCTAAAATCCAATTGACGCTTTCTAAACTCCAACTTGAAATGGTGCAGTAAAGGCCAACACCCTTATATAGAAGGCTGGTTAACGAACACAAACAAACCAAATGGGAGGAGCACCTCAGGTCTTGTAACCTCTCTACCGGTGTTGGGAAATTATGGTCCACCGTCAAGTCCTTGTCGAATCCTTCGGGTCCACCAAAAAATGTCGACATTACCTTTGGTGACAAGACAATAAATGACCCCAGGAAATGTGCACAGGCTTTTTGTCGACAATATGTCCCACACCCTGCGCAAGACAGGGCTAGACGTGGAATCTTCAGGCGTGCGCATAAACACAAAAATTATGCCCCCGTTCCCATCACCGCTACAGAGGTTCAAGAGGCCATCCGGAAGGCCAAAAACTCCAAAGCCATCGGCCCTGATGGCATAGCCATGGTGCATCTAAAACACATCGGCCTAGCGGGAGTCAAATATTTAACGGCCGTCTTCAATTTGTCTCTGATCACAGCTGTCATACCCGACAAATGGAAGCAGGCAACTGTGATCCCACTACTAAAGCCTGGCAAGCCAGCTAACGTTGGGGAGTCATATCGCCCGATATCACTCCTCTCGCCAGTAGTAAAGACACTTGAGGCGGTCCTACTCCCGCTCTACACATCACACTTGATGTTAGCCGAGCACCAACATGGCTTCAGGAAGGGTAGGAGCACAACATCTGCTCTAAATGTCATAAACACTCAGATAACTGACGGTCTTAATCAAAATAGGCCTAATGACAGGACGGTTCTAGTTGCACTTGATTTGAGTCAAGCTTTTGACACAGTAAATCATGGGCAACTTGTAGCTGATTTGGAAGACTCGTCACTCCCCCCCTGTCTAAAGCGTTGGACCGCCAATTATCTCAGTGGTCGTCGGTCGTCTGTTGTATTTAGAAACAAAAAATCTAAAGCCAGGAAGATAAAACAAGGGGTACCACAGGGTGGTGTCCTCTCCCCGTTATTGTTTAACTTCTATATTTCGAAGCTTCCTCCTCCACCAGAAGAAGTTACGATTGTTTCTTACGCAGACGATTGCACGATATTGGCAACTGGTACTTCCGTTGATGAGCTGTGCTCGAAAATAAATGGTTATCTCCCCTCTCTAGTCGAGTTCTTTACTGCCCGAACCTTGACATTGTCGCCAACAAAGTCTTCGGCGACCTTATTCACGACGTGGACGGCGCAGGTTGGCATGGAATTAGAAATCTATGTAGGTGATCATAAAATACCTACTGTCGCTCACCCAAAAATTTTAGGAGTGACTTTTGACACCATGCACACTTTCGCTGCCCATTCAGCCGCAATTGTCTCAAAATTACAGAGCCGCAACAAAATCCTCAAGTCACTAGCCGGCAGTACTTGGGGTAAAGACAAAGAAACGTTGTTGGTAACGTACAAGGCAATTGGTCGGCCGATCCTGAACTATGCGTCGCCGATATGGTCGCCGGGGCTTGCAGACGTTCACTGGAATCAGCTTCAGGCCTGTCAAAACACCGCGCTCAGAACCGCTACGGGGTGCGTCCTTATGTCACCTATATCTCATATACATAATGAGGTGGAAATGCTTCCAGTTAGGGAGCATAATGAAATGCTAAACAAGCAGTACCTACTGAACTGCTGTAAACCACAGCATCCCGGTAGACAACTGCTTGAACTCATTCCGCCTCCTAGGACCATAAGGTCGCATCTACGTAAACATTTTGATGAGATCCGTCACTATATAACAACGCCGTTTGATCTACAGGTGCACAAACAGGCTTTGGGGCATATCCATACAACGTCTGTTGGCCATTACTCTGCGCTCTGTCCGCTAAACAATGTCTTACATGCCGCAACACCTGGCATTTCAGAAGAGGAGCGTCATCTTCCTCGAGAGACAAGGGTCACTCTGGCTCAATTACGCTCTGGATATTGTAGTAGGTTAAACTCCTACATATCTAGACTGAACCCTGATGTGCCGCATGTATGTCCGGCATGCGGCTCATCCCCCCACAATACCAATCACTTATTTTCTTGCTCATTTGAGCCCACTCTTCTAACACCCATCTCTCTTTGGTCCAATCCTATTGAAACTGCTAGTTTCCTTGGACTCCCGTTAGAAGATATTGATGACAATTAGGTTAAGGAAAAATACGCGTTGGGCAGGACTACACATCGTTACAACAACAACAACAACCCTTATATAGGCGCACACAGATTAATAGGTGTTTGGTTTTCCGGTTCAAATCAACTCGTAAGATAAAACTTCATGAGTTTCTTCTTCGGCGTTGTAAAATTAATTTCACACAATTTTCAGCTAGGTATTTGATTGACACTGCTTAGGATCGAAGTGAAAAGCCTATCATCTTCATGCCATTAGTTCATTATGTTGTTAGTGTAGCTAAAAAAGACAGACCCGAAAATTAACTAAATAACCCCAATATCAACGGATGTGAAAACGAAGTCACTTATTACAGTAAGTCGAATGAACACAGGAGTTAAGCTGCTTTATAAATTTTGCTTTTTGTAACACTTTTATCTTCCCTCAAGTTTGCGCTATATGCGCTAACTTTTCAAGTCTACTTACCTTCGTTTTTGTTGCGCATCGCCGCTGTCGTTGTCAATTTGGGACTGACTGTTGTTGTCAGCGCTGCAACTGCTTGCTCCATGGTATTGGCTACTTGTGTGCTCGCAACTTTCGTACTTCTGCCTGTTTCGTTCGTACCTTTGCCGACAGCTAGCGCTAGCGCTGGTCTAGTGGAATGCAGAGCCGCATGCGGTAATTGCGTTTGCTGCGTGTGTTGATGATGATGACTAGTTGAATGCCCGTGATGATGATGACTCGATGTGCTGCTACGATGTTTACCGCTGACCCCTGCAGCACCTGGTATGCCCAGACTTGTATTGGCTGTATGTTGCTGCTGTCCAGCTGTAAGGCCAAGCGCTAGTGACGATGTGAGTGCACTGCCGGTTACTAGTATATTACCATTGCGTGTTGTCGTTTTATGCGCCTTCTTTTCCATTTTTTTCCGTACTTGCTGCCTACCTTCCGGCTTTCTCCTCTGCCGGAATTTATTTATACGGCGTTGGGCTGGCGTGTTTGTGGGCAATGCTTTTGGTATAATTTGTGATGTTTGTAGGTTATCCGGCGCTGACTTTATGTTCACTGCAATAACTTGTGGTGGTTTAGTTTTTGGTTTGGGCGCACTGCGTGACCTTTTTGTGACGATGACTTTATACTTGCCACTTTTACGTCGTATAATTTTAACAACGCGGTTGGGAAACTTCAACTTTCCTGAAGCCCCTTTATTCCAATTCAGTCGTTGGTACTCCACGGCAAAAAATTTTCACAGCACTTGGTATTATTTTATTTCCACACGTACGGCTACGAAACACAAACGTCCAGGTAATGCCTAGCCTGTGGTTGTTGTGTTAAAACGAATACTTAACGATTTTAGCCAAAATTTTAAACCAATTGGATTCATTTAGATTCGAACTCATAAAAATTTCGTTTGCGTTCCTGCGACATACGAAGAATTTTGCACGAAATAAATTTTTTGTTCACTGTCCAATGCTATCAAACGAAAGTTTTAGCCAACTTTTTTTAGTTTATTTTCCGTATGATTAATATAAACGTTTTGTAAATTAATAAATATAAATTTTACTAATGTGAAATTATGAAAATTTATTGAAAAACAAATCCGCCTTGCTGTTTGTCTGTCAAATGCCGAAAAAAATCAAGTTTGCTCGGAGAATGACGGCAAGACTGAAAAGCTAAAAAGCGGCCAGTCGTGCCAGCTGAGCTGATAATTTTTCGTGTTTTGCTTTTCTTGACGTTTCTCGATCCGTGCGCCACCTATAGGAATTGTTTTGATGAGGGTGGCACTGTCATCGGGTTGTGAGAGAGAACATCTTAAGTGGAATTTCACTTTGGCAATTTTGCACATAATTTATAACATTTCCTCACTTAAATTTTCCGAGTAGGTATATTCATTTTGAACCCTCAGTTACATTTTGTGGCTAAAACACTCACCTAGAAAACAGCAGATCTGGGAACTGTACTCCTTACGGACCGTTACTGTGGTCCACGAAAAAAATTATCATATACAGAAAAAAAACTGTTTTAAAACTTTTCAGCACTTTCTTCACAAACGGGTAAAGAATGTCCCCACTCACTTGGCTCAACTTTTGATTTGTATCATTGCCTAGCTTGGCTTGGCGATCGTACCTCTTAGGCAAAAAGTTCGCTTTCACACAATCACGAAGGACACCCATACATCTAACAGATTTGGCGGGACACCACAGATATCCACTTTCCAAGGTCGTCCGAACGAGAGGGGTGGGATGACTCCACCTGACATGGACAGGCCTTTCTCTTTTTCTTTCCGTTTCTCCTATGTAGATTTCACCAGGCATGAACCTCCTTTTTTTGTTTGTGTAGCTGTAGGTAAGGCTGGTGAGCAAAAATCTACCCCATCCGACGAGCTAGCGGGATTGCCACCATGCCACTTGCCACCTTAGCCTTACCCTAACAGCCAGCTACATTACAAAGCGTCTAGCTCAACGGGAAGCTAACTAAAAAGACTTTGCAAGATTCCGAAATTTCGTATGAAAAAGGTGGTGCAAATAAGAAAGCGACTTAATACAAAGGTTTTAAGAAGCAACAAAATTCGCCAACCATTGTGAATTCCTCCAAGTGGCGAACGTGAACGTGAACAATTTTATTTGTGTAATATGTTGTTATTACTCCACTTTAAAACAAAAAAATACGTGCAAGTTGATAAATAACTATATGTATTTGATATTAGTGCATTTAAAATTAGGCGAAAGTGTTAAATATGTTTTCAAATGCTTATTTTACCATCTCACAGTGAGCTGTGCGTGAACGCAAAGTGAAACAAGGCCTCGCAGGTGAGTGTTGAATTTTGGCAATTACCACGACAAATTTTGATTTCTTTTTTACATTTTATGGAGAATTGAACTCAATTGGCAGATGTGCGAGAACGCACAAAAGAATTGATTTGGAATTCTTTGCCTTATGATGGTAAGACGATTTGAATTTTGGTAGATTTTTTACTTCGTTCAAATAACGGGACTTTAGAGCTTAAAGCCCCAATTACATAAAACTTTGCATCTTCCACTTTCATACAAAGTGTGTGGAACGTAGATGCTCAAAGACGAGGCGCGTACCTGTCAAAGTTTCACAAAGTTTTATGTACATAACTCGGGCTTAAAGCCCCACTTACATAAAACGGTATAAATGCAGAATAGCTCCAACTCCCAAATTACAAAAAAAATGATGAGGATCGATAGATATCATTGAGGTGAGTATAAATGTGTACATTTTCTTTTGGGTCAAACAACAACAACAAGAGTTATTAAGTTCATATTAAGCGTTTTTTTAAATCAAAATTTCTCAAAAACCAATGAAGCCATTTTCAAATTTTTTTCCCATTGGATAGGCAATTGAATTGCCTTTAATTTAAGGTACCATTGCAAAACCACGTATATGCAAAATTTAAAATTTTATTTTAAAACAACCCTGGGCTACGCCAGAAGGACTTCGCCTACATATGGCGTAGCCCAGGGTTATTTTTTATAAGTGCGACCAAAGGCCGCGTACACACCCGGACTTAACACGGCGTAGGCCAGGGTTATTTTATATAAGCGCGGCCGAAGGCCGCCTACCTTAAGTGTATACTACACAGAAGGACTTGGCATGGTGCAGTTCAGGGTTGTTTTTTAAATTTAATTTTAAATTTTGCACATACGCGGTTTTGCACACACAACAATGGCACCTCAAATTAAAAGTAATTAAATTACCTATCCAATGGAAAAAAATTTTAAAATCGGTTTATAGGTTTTAGAGAAATTTTGATTTAAAAAATGCTTTAAATGAACTTTGACCTTTAATACCTTTTGTTTTTGTTGTTTGTCCCAAAAAAAGAAATACACCATTATGTTTGTTCATTTCGATTTTAATAATCCGAAAACGGAAATTAAAGTTTTTGTTTCAGTGAAAAGTTATTGACAAAAAAAAAATTATTTTACTGGGTCCGATACCAAAATCCGTGTAGAACACCTTTCTGAAATGAAATATCGCTTGATAGAAATAAATGAGGAACTATTGAGATTTATTGCAGCAAATATTTGTTTAGGTGAAGTGACCGGAATTTCCTTGAATGATTTGTAGGTGAACACATTTCGAAATATTCGGCAAAGTCTAGCAAAAAATGGTACAGCTCTGGAAGAAACGAGATATTCGCGAAAAACTGATTTTTTGACCTTTGACCAAGATTTTTTCATTTTTAATGCTGGGGAGTTTTCAGGTTTTATTTGTAATGATATTCAAAGTATCCCAAATTCTTGCACTCTGACTTCTGTTTTTTGATCTAATTTGATTGTTTTGAATATTTCATACAAAAATTTTTAATATAAAAAAAGGAAAAAAATAGATGTGCAAACAATTAGCAATGTTTTTTTGCTTTGATTATAAGAAGATACTTGAGACTATAATATTTATAAAATTTGACCCGGGGACCCCAAAAAGATACATTTTTTTCTTAGTACCAGCATTTTAAATATACTAAAAATGGTGTAATCCCAGATTATTACTAAAAAAATCAGTATACTTCCAAGCTGACAATCCATCAAAGAAATTTTGTAAATTTTTTTACTTAAATGAGCTATGAAGCGTAATATGCAAAAGTAATTTTCAAAATAAAAAAAAAACAGCTAATTGCAGCATTTCCTTTGTTCTTAATTCAATTACTCCAGAGATAACAAGTAAAAACAATAAAAATGTGTCAATATCCCTTAACTAAGACCAATACCTAAATTGGAGCGTTAAGCGTTTTTTCATCGTGTTGTCTCTTTCTAACTTAACAAAATACTATATGATAAAAGGAGACAACGTGATTAAAATGCGCTCAACTCTCCAATTTAGGTTGTGGTGTAAGGTGTTCTGTTGTTGTTGTTGTTGTAGTGAGGTGTAGTCTTGCCTAAATGTCAGACAGGATCACCCCTAGTGTATTGCTCATGGCCGGGTCGATATAGGAAAACGGCCCGGGTCGTTTCGGCACGATGGGTACAGCACAAGTACTGGTACCGTTCTCGTAGAACCGGCAATACAGGAAACTAGCCATGTAGGCCATGTACATAGGTCATTTAGCGTTACCCAGGGTGCACCTATGGGGACGCGACCTACTCTTACACCCCGTGTAAGGTGTTCTCTTTAATGTTGCATCCAAAAAATCTTGAAATCAAAAATTCGGTTTTGTCCCGCTAGCTTGTTCTAGTCGAATCACTGTGCGTTGCCAGTATTGGCTCAATAAGTTGGGGGTGCAATTTAAAAACTTCACAATGTGTTGTTATTAAATTTATTTTTTTTTAATCACAAACTAAGTACATACATATGTCAATCTAATTTGGACAGTCGAATGATGGGCAACACGCAGGATAAGGCAATGAATTGTCCTGAGCAACGGCTTTGCAATTTGGAGGTGCTACTTCAGCGGGACAGCTGAAATAGAAAAGGAAATATTAGAATGTTTGTTAAATTATACAAAAATAGATCTAACATTAGTTCAAAAAACAATATTTATACATACCCTTTAGCGGAAACAGTGCCATCACTATAACATTTGTATGACATACATTGCCCCTTTACTTGGAACTCTTCGCCAGCTTTTGCCACTACTCCAAAACTGTTACAAGCTGTTTTAAAAAAACGAACAAAATTTGTAAACTTTGTTTTCCAAAAATAGTTTGGTATTTGTTTCCGTTAGGGGTCAACTGCAAAATTAGCCAAAATCATGGAAGATGGCTAAAAACGAGTTTTGGATCACGAGCCCGGAAGCGCTTTTTTTAATTTTTAGTTTCAGTGAAAAGTTACGGTCAAAAACCGAAAAATGACCAAATTTGGGGCGGGATCCATGGTATTTGTGTGCAGAACACTTTTTTGCACATTTTTAGGGACGGCCTAATGTGATTACAACAACCACATGAAAACAGCGACTTTGATTGCAAATATCTCTTCACAGAAGAAAAATATTAATAAAGCTCCTCCGAAACGCGTCTTTTGAGCCCTCTGCCATAATTTAAGCTAATTTTTTAGCAGTGACCTTTGGTTTAAACCGTTTTTTAATTTATCTGTGTATTTTTAAAATTATTGCAAAAATCATACTATAAAATGTTCTGAAATGGCCCCCTTAGGGATATCAGCTATTATAACTTTAAGTCAGTTCAATAAAATTAAGTTGAACCTTTTCAAAAGTTTCTGATCTTTCGTTTCTTCTACAAACCAGCATTTGTGTTGCCCAGCAATGCCATCAAAACCACCAACAACAAGCATACAAATCCGAAACACTTCATAATGGCTATATGTATGTAAGTACGAGGGCGTTTCTTATGAAATTTAACTTTGCACAGCAAAATACTGCTAACGACTGTTGCTGATTTACTCGAGGCTCGGCTTATTTATTAGTCAGATTTGGGATGATTATTTGTTTTCTATTTACATACTTACTTTTTATACCTTTCATGAACATGAAATGGTATTATAACTTTGGTCCGATGTTTGTAAATATGTATACCGAAATGATCAGGATGACGAGTTGAGTTGACTTAGCCATGCCCGTCTGTCCGTCTGTCTGTTTGAACGCAAACTAGTCCCTCAATTTTTGAGATATCTGGCTGAAATTTTGTATGTGGCCACCATTTTGTAATATAGGAATCATTTGTCGGAACCAGCAAGATCGGACCGATATTACATATAGCTCCCATACAACCGATTATTCCGATAAACGGATTTTGGGCTATAAAACTAATGGCGGCGATATACCAACAGGTTATCATAACCTCTAACGAGATTTTTAGCCATAACTCCTGTAATTAAACAGCTATAACTCCTGTAATTCAACACGTAGGAACGTGAAATTTTGGAAACATCGCTATTTTTATATGTGAAATATCGATGATGAAAATCATTGAGATGGGATAAATATTTCACATAGCTCCCATACAATCGATTATTCCGATAAGCGGATTTTGGGCTATAACTCCTGCAATTAAACACGAAGGAACGTGAAATTTTGGAAGCATCGCTATTTTTATATGTAAAATATCGATGTTGAAAATCATTGAGATGGGATAAATATTTCACATAGCCCCCATACAATCGATTGTTCCGATAAACGGATTTTGGTAGACACCTCATGTAATTATATCGGTAGGAACGTGAAATTTTGTAACTGTTGCTATTTTAGAATGTGGAATGGCGATGTTAAAAATCAATGAGATTGGATCAATATAACACATCGCCCCCATACAATCGATAGTTCCGATAATTTCGGTATGAGCTAAAGTTAAATTCACACAGGCACCACTGGGATCAAACAGTGAAAATCGTGACGCTTATTCATGAAAGGTATTTAGCCTTCGGTACAGCCGAAGACAGCTTTCCTTACTTGTTTTATTTCATTTGCTTGATTAGAATTCAACAACTCTCGCCGCAAATAGAGAGAGCTCAAATCGATTGAGTCCATAACCGTGGAAATTACGCAATTCATGGCATTCGACTCTAAGCATTACACGGTTAAAATTTGAACCTAAATTTTAAACTTTTTTGGACTACATATACTAAGACCAAATCAAATTTGGTTTCAAACTTAAATTAGACCAGTTTTCAAGAAAATTGGTAAATAAAATGGGTTTCAATTTTTAACCACAAATGTTTTAACAATTTTCTAAAGATAAAATAATATTTTGTTCGTTGGCTGGGACTCGAACCAAGACTCCCCGCATTATGCCCGTCTGCTTTATCACTGAGCTACATCGCACACATAGTTGTTGTTGGCAAAATTCAAACTTGAATAAGGTTTTAAAAATAAATGAAATCAAAACAAAAATTGTAGACCGAAATGGTTTTAACTTTAAACCGCAAAGTTTTAATTTTCAAACCAAAAAGTTATAATTTTAAATCAAAAAGTTTTAATTTTAAACCGAAAAGTTTTAGAAATAAAATAAAATTAAAAATATGTGGCACCTGGCAGGATTTGAACGACTGCTCTACGGCTGAGCTATGCCGCACATAAAGTTTTTCTGGACAAAAATCAATTACATTCAAACAAACCAAAAAAAAAATGAGACTGCTTTTGCATTTAGATCTTAAATCGAAACCAGAAGAAATTGAAACTCTTTTTAAACTTTTGGAAGGTTTAAAATATTTCAAAAAAAGTGTAAAAATTCGTTTAAACTTTAGACGGGTTTAAAATTTAGGCTAATTTTTTTAACCGTGTAGAGAGATTGTAACAGGTTTGCTGGGTGAGAAGTATTTCGGCAACAAAAATTTGGACTTTTGTGCGTTATCTGCTCCTAATAAATTCATAAATAGTTTATGCAAATAGAATTTGTTACTAATTTGTTTTTATAACAAGTGAAATTTCGTATTTTGAGTATCGAAATAAAATTTATTTTAAAGTTTTTAAAATATATCATTTTTTATTTCTTTATAAATATCTGTGACATTAAAAGTATGCTTTTTACATAGTATTTGTGTGCAGCATTCCGGATAGGCTTTGCTATAGTCGGGCGGCTGCTCTATGCAATCGTGTCTCAAGAGATAACGTTCACAGCTGGAAAGAAATTAAAAAAAACATGTTTTTTCAAAGAAAATTCCCAATTTTTCAATGAAAAACTCTATGCAAAACTAATCTATACTATATACATTAGGGTGATTCAAAAAAAATGTCGACTTGGTCTTACCCTCTAAAAAGTTAGGTATTGATGAGAAAATAAGCCTTGCAAAAAATTAGCGCTCTAACTTAACCCTTAGGGGTGGCATTTTTTTTTCGCCCTCTACCATACATTTTGTATGGGGAAAAATGGCATTTTTTTCAAAATGAATTTTCTTTTAATTTTTGAAATTTTTTTCAAAATAATTTTACATACCCTTAAAGCTGAAGCTTTGAAGCTTCCAAAATGGTAAGCCATGTGCGATTATCTTAACTATTAAAATAATTACAGCTATTTAAAAATGACTAAGTTTTGTACTAATGCACACACATACACAGTAACACGTTTAAATGCAGTAAATTTTAAATGGCTGTAACTATTTCAATAGTTAAGATAATCGCACATGGCTTACCGTTTTGGAAGCTTTTTATTTTTCGAAATGATTACGAATTATTTAAGTAAAGTCGAAATGCTTTCAATTTTCTTCAGAAAAGTCTGATATCCGACTATTTCGGAAGTCTTGGTTTGGTGGGAATGTACCGCCATATCCTGTCGAATTACATTCTTTTTTTTTAGTATTCGGTACTTACTGTTTTATCATTAGCACATAATCATCGCGACAAGTAACCATTATACATTTATCTTCAATATCTGTTGGATAAAGCGTTTCATTAACTGGCACTGACAGCCCTAATTCCTCATAATAGCAGTGATTTTCCAATACTAATAGACGATAAAACGTTAAATTTGTTGTAAAAAAATACCCAGTGTTCGTCGAATGCTTTTAATTACCTGTATGCTTGGCGTTACCGTAAAATTGCGTTGAGAATGCTCGGGAACAGGGCAATAATGTTAAAGTTGTAAAAATCAGGAACTCAAACATATTAATTTTTTATCAATTTAAAATTCTGGAAAAGAAAGATACAGAAAGAATTAAAGTTTATACTACTCTTTTATTTTTATTTTGATAAATCGAGCCTAGTTGCAGAAAAGATGTAAGCAGCGGAAAAAAAATTGAATCGCCGTAAAGCCAAGTACTATCATCAAAGCCGTGGAATTTCGCCGGCAACATGCAATTGGCTTGTCGTAAAATGTTGCTGGCAATTTTCATTTTTTATTTCATTAGCTTTGTTTCTTGAAATCTCCAGCAAAGAACTGTCAGCAGAAGAGAGTCTTGTAAAAAGCTGTCAAAATCTCATTTCTGCTAATTTTTCGTCGAACATGGTTCAGCAGAAACTTGCAGACAAAACAGCGGTTACGTTTCTGATAACAATTTGAATTTACATTTTTTGTTGTTGTTTTGCTATGTCACCGATCAGCTGTTCCTGCTTGCTGGTTTCTGCTGAACACTTTTTTAGGAATAATTATTTATAATTATTCATAATTAACAGGAAAGAAACAAAGCTATTAACTCTTTGTTTATTTATCTCTCTTCTGAACGGGTAATTTTGTATGGATTTTGACTGCTGTTTCGCGTGAAACGCGAAGTTAATACCTAGCTTAACTTAATAAACTATCGATTTATATCAAAAGGTAGATACCGACTATCGTTACTTCTTTTTGGAGGTTAAGGGTCTTTTACACGGGTCGATTTTCTGTTATGCGGTTTGTGGGTTTTTGAAACTTATTTTAATATTTCGGCACCTGTTTCAACGTACCCTACCGAACAGCAGGTCAGTGACCACTCATTGGATACTCCGGTCTGAGGTTATGAAGCATCAGAATTGTGATAAGATTTCGAAGGCGATAGGATATTATGCAAACATTTGTGTAGGTGTAGGGTTACATTTCAGTGTGTGAGTGCTCAGCTCAGACCATACCAGTCAATGAGTTGTCACTGACCAAACAGATTGTTTATGCAGTAGTGTGCATAAGAAATGTCCGATTAGTAGCAGTTGATTGCCCCATAAGGTATGGCGAGTTTCAACAGATTAAATCACAAATAGACCCCACTACCAAATACTTTCTTATTTGAAGTCTTGGGCTTAGATAAGTTATTTTCTTTTTTCAGTACTGAATAACTAATATTTATGTTCTTTATACCGTGTTTTAAATGCACCTTTTCAAATTTTATATTTAGTTATGCACTTCACAGGTGTTTTATTGTCGGGATCCGTTAACCCGTAGTTATGTCGCGTGTAAGAAGATCTGAATGTTACTAAATTTATCTGTGCAAATATCGATGAGCGAGCTAGTGTAAATATTATTTCAAGTTAAAATATTTACAAACATAGATTTATATTAATATTGTCATATTTTCGTATTATGACTAAGAAAATCCGCATAACTGGCGTTGAGATTATCATAACAATGTATTGTCGAACGCATTTGGATAAACTGAAGACTGAAGAGAGGGTTCGGATGTAAACGTGCAGCTTGTTTGAATAGTGTGAGATAATTTATTTTAGTGAGCAAAATATTTACAGCTATTTAGCATTCAAATTTTATTAAAAGGTTAATCATAATAGAAAACCGGTAGAAAGTGAGGGGAAACAGGAAAGGCATAAAATCTGATGAAAGCATTGAAATGTAAATGCTTATAATAGATAAAATTTCGTATTTGTTTTAAATTGTTTAAGATTTCAAAGGGTTAAAAGACACTGTGCGAAAATTGTATCGAGTTTCTTAAAACCTAGCCCCAAAATAAAATCATTAACAAAGAAAACATTTTATCAATTTAGCAAATATCATTACAATGTTTATATGTTTATAACATATTTTGTTTAAAAATTATGGGAGCGGTGTTGAATGTCGCTATTCGGCTCATCACAATCTGTGCCATTTTCACAAATGCAGTCATATCACTGTTAATTCACAGCCGTAGTAACGGTAAAGACATTACTCTAGCTTCATTTTCAACAGTGTACTGGCAGCTGTTTTGATACTGTTGAAAACGTACTTGAAATTAAACTGAAATGAACTGCTAAGAAAATTTAAATGAGTTCTTATTGGATGTAGTAATGTATGAAAACAAAAAGCTAAACAAATTGGTCTTAATGTCAAACTCATATCAACAGATGCCGAGGTGTAAAAGATATAATTTTATACATTCGATTACGTTGTTTACTATCCATGAGTAGCATTAATATTTGTACAGTTATAAACTTTAACTACCGGCGTATGTGTAAATTCACGCTATATACATGGGTATGTTCACAAGTTAATCAATTCGCCACCGTTGTCGACTTTTAATTTTTAATCTGTTAAATTAGCAACAAAATCGTGAGTGCCAAGCTTTGTAGCTACAGCTTGGCACTCACGATTTTGTTGCTAATTTTGGTTTTTTTCCGAGTAAATTTTTTTTTTTTGAGATTATTTACTTGATTCTTTTTTTGTTTATTGCTTTAGTTTTGCCTTATCATTTCTCTGAAGATGCTGATATTTTTTGGTGATCTTATTTAATAAACAATGCAAGGTTTTCCCAAATTTTAATTATTTATATATATATTTTTTGTTTAAATTGGCTCACCTTGAAATTCTTGAACGGCTAAAAATGTAAACCTAAATTTTAAACTTTTTTGGGCTACATATATGACCAAACCAAATTGGGTTTCATATTTAAGCTAGAACAGTTTTCAAGAAAATTGGTGAAATGAAAGGGGTTTAAGGTCCTCATTATGTATCGCGAATGATAGCTCAGGCGAACGATTCGTCTGCTCACAAAATCGCATTTTTTTCATTTTTGTTTTTATGTCAATGAAAAGTCGAAAATATTTTAAAAAATATATGGAGCGTGCGAAAATGATTGATAATGCAATGGCTACGCGATATTGTCAGCAGACGAATCGTTCGTCTAAGCTATCGTTCGCCATACATAATGAGGCCCTAAGACTGTAAACCAGAAATGTCTTAACAATTTTTTAAAGAAAAAATATTTTTCTTTGTTCGTTGGCAGGGATTCGAACTAAGACTCTTCGCATCATTCCTGGCTGCTCTACCACTGAGCTAAATCGCACACATAAATATTGTGGGTAAAATTCAATCTTAAAAAAGCTTTTAAAAATAAATGAAAACATGAATTGTAGACCAAAAGGTTAAAATTAAAAACCGAAAAGTTTTGACTTTAAACCGAAAAGTTTTAATTTTCAACTGAAAAGTTATAATTTCCAACCGAAAAGTTTAAATTTTATACCGAAAAGTTTTTAAATTTAAAATAAAAAAAAAAAAAATATTTTTTTAGCCTTGTGCGAATTTCTACATATTTGCAAGTAATTAATTAATTACCTGAAGTTTGCTTGTGCGTAGCATGAAAAGGGATTATTAAATGCTGCTGATAGGCTCATTTCTTCAAATCCTCTACACGGATAAAAATTCAAGCCTAATTTTAAACTTCTTTCAACTACATTTATTTCCAAACCAAGTTTGGGTTAAAATTAAAACCCGTCTAGGTTACCGTGTTGAAAAGGGTTTCAATTTTAATTCAATTAACATCTTTGGATAAAATTTTGTAATTAGTGAGTCTGAATCCGCTTTCCTAGGTGTCTTATTAAATTTTTTGTAGTGCAGCTTCTTGTTTAAACTTAATTAATTCAGCTATACAAAAACAAAACCAACATTACTGAAACAGCAAAAAAAAGGTAAAACAATAAGACAAAAAAATAACAAAAGTGGCTCGCAAAGATCCCAACTAGAGCAAGAAAAAGATAAAAGCAAAGAGGCACGAATGAGTAGTTCAGCATAGAATGTATCTACAAATGTAAGTAGATATAGATCTATATATAAAATTTACAATTGTTTGAGCTGTTGACAGCTACCCGTTCCACCTACAAGTGGTCCATAATTAATTTATATAAAAGCAACAACAAATATTACTGCATCATTCAGTCGCAAAAATAACGTCGCAGTACAAAGAGTAAAAGTGAAAAATAGTGATTCATATTTTATAAAAAAAAATTACAAAATTTGCGTGGAAAGGGTTAAAAAAACCAGTTTTATACAAAAAAGCTTTAGTAAACAAAATGACACAGGCCACTTCGTTAATTGTTGTCCTGCTGGGACTTTTAGCTATTCACTACGTTTTCGGAGATGTGCATTACCGCGGCAATGCTGTTCATGCAGGTGGGTGCCTAAATGACAGTGCTGTGCAGAGAAAAAGATTTCCTACCAATAACACTCAGGTGTAAAGTTAGCTGTCAAGCAAACAAATATTTAAATGTGAATGATTGCAGCAAGATTTGCAGGCATTTCAGAATTTTCTACTAAATTTATGAGCGTAAAAACTTCCCCCAATTTTCAAGTTTTGAAAAAAAAAACCTACATAGTACATATTCTGCTATGTGGAAAATCCCAACAACTCAGGGATTTTCCATATGGCTGGGTCCCGGGACTGACTTTCCTTGTGTTGGTGGTATCACAACGGGCCTTTCAAAACTGACCTAAGTGTGCCTCTGCGGCAGCCACTTGAACCTACCTACCTACATATTCTTGAAAACTCATAATTTCAAAATAACTCACAACTGTAATTTAAGGCTCCGTTAATCTTTCCTATCCCTAACATCACCATTTAAATCAGCTGATCCAACAAGCTTAATTTAATCAGTGTACTCGTTATGGCGTTATGGTTATGGAAGATTAATCGTTTACATTGATTTCCACAAGGTTTGTTGAATCAGTTGATTTATCTGGCTATGGTTACGTTATGCTATGGATACACACACGGAGATTATAGGCAGAATTAATCTTCCTTATCGCTCACGCTATATACATACGCTAATCAGCTGGTCCAACCAAACTTATGGAAATCAATGTAATCGATTGTACTTGCCATAACATAACGCTAAAGCGTTTATATTGATTTCCAAGGGGTGATTGGAACAGCTGATTAGCGTTATGGGTATGGCGTTAGCAATAAGGAAGATTAATTCTGCCTTATCCCGCATAAATCCTCTTTTATCAGAACCAAAATTCACCCTGTGCAATTTTTTTTACTCTTAAATCTGCTCAAATCTTCTTCATTTTTAAGAAAGATTATGCTCAAGTTTATTCCCAAAAACGCAGTTGATTCCGGAGCTATTAACTCTATCTGCTATTTTCGACACAATTTATTTCGTTTTTTGGGGAAAATGTATACGGCGCTATACAGCATACCTAAAACAGTCTAATACTAGGGTTAGGCCATATTTAAAAAAAATCTTATTGAAGTCATACAATTTGGAAACAGACTTTGATCAACTTTCTAGTGAAATGGGTGTTAGTTTTTTTGTTTAAACAAAGAAACTTCAAGCACGAAAACATTCCTTTGATTTTTTAAGATTATCCTGGTCAGTGCTATTATGAGGAGCTCCGTGAACCGATACCAAAAAATCAAGCATACAAACCGATTAATCGAGATGGCCGCTGCGAATCGATATATTGCCGCAATGATTATGTAATCGAAATTGAATTGTGAGTATGAAAACTAATAAATAAAAAATGAATTTTTATCCTAAAAACTTTTGTTTTTAAATTTCTCTTTTCGCCATCAGCTGCGGTCGTCATAATCTACAACCAAACGAGACATGCCGCATCGATTCGGATATGCGACGCGCATATCCAGCTTGTTGTCCGCGCTTAGTGTGTCAAACCGACAACAATTTCATTTAATTTTTAAATGGCGACTTAATTGTTGGAATTTAATTGTTTCAATTACTTGTACAAACATATGTTAAATTTGTTATTGTTGTAATTGTGTTAAACAATTCATTACTTACTTTTAGCGTACACCTTCTTGAAAGACGAATATTTATGATTCTTTTATGTATGTATAGTAGGGTGATTCTAAAAAAATGTCGACTTGGTCTTACTGTAATTATTTTAATAGTGAAGATAATCGCACATGGCATACCATTTTAGAAGCTTCAAAGCTTCAACTTTAAGGGTACGCAAAAATATTTTGAAAAAAGTTTCAAAAATTTAAAGAAAATTCACTTTGAAAAAAATGCCATTTTCCCCATACAAAATGTATGGGAAAGGGCGAAAAAAATAGCCACCCCTAAGGGTTAAGTTAGAGCGCTAATTTTTTGCAAGGCTTATTTTCTCATCAATACCTATAGTTTCAGGGGTTACGACCGAAAAAAGAACCACATTTTTTTATTTGAATCACCCTAATGTATAGTGGAGTAAAAAAAAATCTGTAGGCTTAATAAAAACTAAAAAAAATTTTAATAAAACAGTAGCAATTTTCGGTAAAAAGGCAGCAAGTTGTCGACTATAGTGACGTCCAATCGAGTAGTAATATTTGACACAGTTCCCCTGCAAAAATCGAGAGTACTCCATTTCCTATCCAAAGAGTACTCGAATTGGAGCATCAGAGTAATCTTTTTTCATATAAATGTTGTTACTTTTGGAGTATATACTGTCAGAGCGATAGTGTCGTGATTTTCGTCGATAAGGCACGAGCAATGATCGGCTTTCAAATAACTGAAGGTGTTCCGATGAGGTATACAAAGGATTACTTAGAAATGCATCACAGGGAGGTCCAATGAGTTTTGGCTAGTAGGTAATAAATAGAGAAAGGTAATACAATATTGAGTGCTGAGTTTAGATTTAAATTAGTCCCCTTCTTCGCTTGAAAGCTACAAAGTAAACTTAAATATCGATATATTTGTGTTACTTCAAACAATCGAAAGTATCGACACTTTGTGAAGACTGGTTTTCATTGAGTCAAACAGTGGCAAATTTCATTGACTCTATCGATATTTGGTTGCTTATTTCGATAAAATCGATAGAATATGTCAAAATTTGACCGAATGAAAACTAGGCTTAAGTATCGTTCCATCCCTCGCTATAAGCTTAGGCGGTGTTTAGATGGGGAAACTGGTAGCTTGAAGATGAGAGAGTGAAGACGTAGGCCAATTCACTGATATGAAAAGCGCTGCAGAAGTTCATTACCAAGTTCTTTGCTGATTGTCTTTTGATACTTTACGCTTCGGTCCAACAAGCAATTAAGGTATGCAGACAAGATATTGGTGTGGGTATCATTATTGAAATCTTTTATACATTCATACATATGATATGTATTTATGTTAATCATACTATAAGCCAACTAATTACCATGAAGTTCATTAATATGCGATTATTATATAAAGTTCATGAACAAATACGCAGCTGACTCATGTAAGACGGCAAAACTGGTTTAGAACCAATATTGAATAACAAATCTCACAAGCAAAGACAAAATAAAATAAAAAAATGCAATAAAACTAATATGAGTACTTGCCGAAGGTTTACCACAAGAATTTTTCCCATGTTGACAAAACAAAAACAAAATTAAAACTATTTATTTATTTAAAGGTTGCATTTATAACGTTCACAACATTCTGGGAAGGGTTTACTAAAATCAGTTGGTATATATGTGTGATCTCTACACCTAGGCTGCACGCGCGTACACTGGCTGAGGCGTATTAGACCCGCTTCCTGGCAAGTTAGCTCGGCGCACAAATCAGCATTGGTCGGTTTGACGCTCTCATTCAATTTTATAGCAAGTTGCAACTCCTTGTGAAAGCAATGCCCCAAATTATCTGGATAATGTAATGGGTAGTCGTTGGTTATTGGCATTGATTAGAAAAAAACAATTTGTGTAAAACTTACTTGGATCCGGTGAATTTGGTATGTAGGACTCCGCATGTGCCGCAGCAGCCATACACATTATTATGCCTACTAAAGTGAGAGATTTCATTTCGGAATTCAAACTTGTTTTGTATTTGTTTGTTTATTTACTACACCCACTTGTTATGTGATCTTCTTTGCAAGCTGTCTGTCGATCGACTGTTTTGATACTCAGCAAATCAGTGTTTCTTATATCTATTATTTGTTTACGTTTTTCAATACTAATCTACTGTGCTTAGACAGGGAAGGTGGAGACTGGGTGGCGTCATTTCTGTTTGAGTTTAGAAACAGACTCAGTCATCTTCGTTTTTGCATTCAATAAAACTTGAGGCAGGGTGGGGGTTGCTGTAGAAACAGTCAGTGATGTAGGAACCGTAAATTTTTAAGAAACGGAAAAAGTTGAGTCACCGTTTTGATGGGTTGTGAAGAATTTTTTAAATTTCTAGTCTGACATCAGAGATGAACCGCCACATGGTTGGGTAGGTTGTCTCAAATTTTTTGTTTCAAAAACTCTCTATTTAGAGTTCCTTCAACAATGCCCTATCTTAACATTTAATTCAAAAAGGGCCTATCGGAGCTACTTGGCCCAGCGACAAGTCCGGTTAAGATAAATATACTGAATTTTTGGCTTTTTTGAAACTACCCTGCTAGACAGTGCTATGACATTCAGTCAGCTTTGGAATGTTGTCTTTGAGAACGTGATGGGAAATCGTGAAGTAAATAAAAAACAGCTGATATTTACATCAGGATTTTCTATCACGTTTTCAAAGACAACATTACAAAGCTGACGGAATGTCATAGTACTGTCTAGAAGGGTAATTATTTAAATTATTAAAAAGGCGTTTTTGAAAAATATTTTGGCATATTAATATTTAGCTTAAGGCAACACTATAATCATGAGTATAAAGTCGCTTTATTTCGATATTACCGTATTCTCGATAGTTTTGGTGAAATGCTTGGAACGAGTACTAAGTCGATACTTTTTATTCTACACTGAACCAAAAACGTACAAGTTTTTAAGAAAAAAGTTGTGGTCTATAAACAGGGGGATGGAAAACTGGCATACGATGTCGAGAAAAACCAAAAGTGTTAGATATAATTTTTTTCGTCTAGTGTTAAAAGTTTTTCGGGACTCAAAGTTTCTTAAACCAAAGCGTCTTGGCCTTTTGGCTGTGGTCGCATTTTCCTAGTATAGAGCTCAGATAGGGGAAAAATTTCAAAATGTTCTGTGTATGTGGCCGGAAAAATGAAAAGCTCCAATTTTTCTACTTTGAGCCGCGGTTGTCCTTAGCAAATATGAAATTTTCAAATTTCTTCCTTCATTTTTTTTATAAAGTGTGTGCACAGTTTTTTTTTTGGAAATTTTCGGGGGCAGCTAGGTACCACCGAGCCCCCTCCCTGGATCTGTCTCTGTCTCGTTCTTTACTATTTTAAATTTTTGCAAAAACAGTTTAGACATCCATTTATTTTCCTAAGAAACTTTGAATATTTCCAGCATTACCGATTGATATTTTGTTATTAAAGCTAGGTACTAACATCGACTTTCACCTGAAACAGCTGTCAAAATCCATACAAAATTTCATGTCGTGAAATAGCCGTGAAATTTCTCTTGTACTTCATGGCAAAGTAGTACTGAGTTCACGACCTGAAAATATTGCGCAATATGGCATAAGCAACATTTTTACACGTGACATTTGTTGACATTGACCCTTGAAATTAGAAAAATAACAGTAGAGAGATAAATAAACAAAGAATTAATAGAATAAAAAAATTAAAATAGCTAGCAACATTTCACGACAAGCCAATTGCATGTTGCCGACGAAATTCCACGGCTTTGATGATAGTACTTGGCTTAAGGTGTAATAACAAGTGAGATTAAATTCACCATATATCGGTTCAAAATTTCCATTCTCAGGTACAACGCGATAATTGGTGCGATAACCTTTGACATTTTTATTGTTATTTGAAACGTCTGCACGGCAAATTTGTTTTACAAGCAACCATAATTTTTGTGCATGTACCTAATTAGAAGAGGGTTGAATTGTTTACTTACGAAAATGGTCCTGAATATTAAAAAAATGTCATGCACGAGTTACAAAATATTCACCTTTTAGGTTATCTTTACAGTACATCTACAATCACGTCGTTCTTCTTTGAAAGTAAAAGTATGCTCAATTCATTGTACGTACCTACATAAGCGCCTTCCCTCTATCACATCAACTTTCAAAACTGCGAAAGCGGAAAAATCCAGAAACAATTTGTAAATAAACAACATAAAGATTTCATGAAATAACATTCACAACATTCTTACATAGACTTTCCCAAGCTGTTATCAGCAATTATTGCCACATACTGGCGCCCATTAAAAAAACAGAGCAAGTTTAATTTTTTTGTAAAATAAAACACTTCAAATCAATTGAATTTAATTAACTAAAAAAGTGCGTAAACAAATAAATTTGGTGTAAGTCATGCTGGGGTCTGAGGTCAAGTATTGGGAATCATTTAAGAAACATTTGATACTTGCAACACTTCTGACAGACACTGTGCGGCAAGAAAAGTTAACACATCGTGCACTGAAAAAGTAGCCATAAATATTACACACTTAAAAGATGAAAATGATATTGCAACTACGGAATACCCCAAATCGCACGCTGAGGTTCTCACGGAACTATTTGACGGTTGTTTATGTCATTGCGTATACCGACCCTGAAAAAGAAGAATGAATGTGTTTGTCTCTAAGTCACATTGTATTCGACTATTGTGGTGCGTTAATGTATGACACTGTCAAACCATATTTTGACGCGCAAAATATTTTGACAGCTACCAATTGCCATTTTAAATTTTAAAGACGTCTCAAGAATTTTTCTTTAAAGAGTAAAAAAAAAAGATTTAAATATATTTCATATATTTTGTAACCCAAGTTTTTCTGTCACCCTTTTTATGTCGCAAAGTGTGTCGAGCAAGAATTTCGTAATAATTATGTAAATTTTTGTTCGTCATTTTATTGGGCTAAATGTCTTTTCGGTTGCTATAAAAGCGAGCGAAAAATCAATTACCGATTTCAGTTGATGTTGTACGGTTTGAGAAAAATCTCGGTTTATGACAAGTGTGGTGTTGGAAAATTGTGATAACTTAAAGAAAATTAAAAAAAAAAAACACTTAAAAATCTGTAACTAACAAATAGTGTCAGTAAAAAACATATAAAAACTGAACAAACATTTGGAAAAGTCGATACCGAGACAAACCTAAAATGCATTTTAATTCAAAGTTCTATTTACTTCTGAGTTTTTTGGCGCTGACGGTGGTAACCATGATTTCGGAAGTTTGTAAGTAAATAATTTTGAGTGAAAACATAAACTAAATATTTTTAATAGTAAAGAAACTATCAAAATTCAGAATTGAACACATATTTGAACTATTAAATTTCAAAAAAAAAAAAAAAAAAAAAAATTGGCTAAAAAACTGTACTTTCTTAAAAAATTTCGACAGCTTCAGAATCACCCTGTAGTTATACATCACTCACCGGTCATGAGCACCAGCTCCCCATTGAAAATGGCAAGAGCGTAGAATATGTGGATTATGGCACAAATACGGATGGAATTTGCATACAGCGTGCCAAATGTAATAGGCGTTATGAGACGGAAGTGAGAAAGTGAGTATATTACAAAAATAAATAAAAAAGTAATTGGCGTAAAAATAAAATTATCCAAATTTCGTTTACAGATGCAGTGATCTACGAATAACATGCGAAAACCGCAAATTATTTGAAGGCGATTTTCCAGCCTGTTGTATAAAATGTTAATTTCTGTGTATTATATTCAATGTAATGCTTTTTTTCAAACAGAAATATACATTTTGTTTTTTGATCCGAGCAAATACAAATTTTTTCCTCCTCAAAACAATCTTAGTTCTGAGTAATTTTCTGCAAAATTTTCTATTTTTTTAAAACTGAGTTTCAAAAGTACTTTTTAAATTTTGTCTACATTTCTTTTGCAGTCACTGTATAAAGTAAGAAGTATTTTAATACGAGTTTTTTGACGTCGTAAATGTTGATGACTTTCGTTGCAGATATGCAAAACTTTTTTTTTTTTTAATTTTTATGACAACTGATAGCATTGTTATGCCGAAATGCAGATGAGGTCGGCAACCAATTGATGCTTAAAACAAAAAAGGAAATATTTGTTGATTGATAATAATTGATTTTTGACTGAACTACATATGTGCACTAGTATCGCCTGTGATCGCAAATTCGACCAATAAAATCTGGTGGTGGTGAATGGAGGGGGTCGTTTGGTCGCTAGCCCCGTACCCCTATCCTTAAATTTCGGAACGCCCCTGAACATATACCGCCTATCATCATCATTTATTGGCGCTTAACCGCCTAAGCGATTTTGGCCGTTTCGTATCAAAGCACGCCAGTCATTCCTTTTTAGCGATAACCGACGCCAATTGGAAACCCCAAGGGAGTTCAAGTCATCCTACACCTGTTGTTTCCATCTCAGTCGAGGCCTCCCCCTTCCTCTGCTGCCGAATTCAGGCGACGATAGGAAAACCTTCTGTGCTGGAGCTTCTTTGTCCATTCGCATAACATGGCCCAGCCAGCGGAGTCTTTGGGCTTTAATTCGCTGGACTATGGTCAGATCTGCGTAGAGCTCGTACAGCTCATCGTTAAATTTCCTTCGATACTCGCCGTTGGCATCACGAGAAGGACCATAAATCTTCCGGAGAACTTTTCTCTCACATACTCCAAGGGCCATCTCATCTTCTCTTGACATTGTCCATGAATCTGAGCCATACATCAGGACAGGTATGATGAGAGACTTATAGAGCGTGATCTTTGTTCTTCGAGAGAGGACTTTACTTCTCAATTGCCTACTCAGTCCAAAGTAGCACTTGTTGGCAAGAGTGATTCTCCGCTGGATTTCTAGACTGATATTATTTTCGGTGTTAATACTGGTTCCCAAATAGACGAAGTCTATACCTATACCTCAGTTTTTTCAGTTTCCTTTCCATCGGTGCATATTTCATTCAAATCGTTTAAATGGTTCGCTCACAGGAGGTTCCTAAAGTTTTTCATGTGGCGTATTTATATATAGAATAGATGCCCTGTGAAACCGATTACTCGTTGAATTGGTAGACAAATACATTTTTAATGAAAAATAAATATTCAGTTTTTTACCAAAAACTGTAGCTTCATCCTACACTATAAAACCTAAGGTTTCTGGCATTTCTTTACACAACTTTTGAGTAAAGCTTCCCACTGTCCAGCTACATTCACTGACAGCAATGAATGTCAAAACAAACTGTAACTGACAGTTAATGACAGCTGTCAGACAAAGGCGCCATCTGTTCCACAACAAAGGTGGATGTGTGACTGTTTTACTTCCAAATTCACGGGCAATTTCCAGTCTACAAAACGAGCTAAAGTTCGCTTTTGTAAAATACACAAGTCGGCTGACCTGCGCAGCTAAAGCAGAGACTCACGTCTGCTGCGTTCTAATTGTTGTGCTCTTTGGTTGTAGCTTTGTTATTGCTTTATTATTATTGTTGCTATTGCGCCAGTGGCTGCTAATCAAATTTTAAACAAATTTGCTATGCTGTCACTGAACTAAGACGTTTGTGTGGGTGCTAGGCACCCTGGGGGAGGAGGTGAATGAATGTTGAATGCCTGCGCCGGATGCCACAGACAATGGCGGCGTCGTGGCAGCTCAGAGCGTCACTGTTTGCAGTAGTGGTAAATTACAAAAACAACAACATTCAAATACGATGTACGATGCCTTTGCTTGCTTGTCCTCTGAATTTTTTGTTGTATTGTGCCTAAATGTATGCCAGCATTTTTGATTGCCTGCAATTTGTAGGTGAAAATGTAAAGCGGAAATAAGCAAAACAACAATGGCGACAGCACAAATGCAATTTATGCGCAAATGAGTGAGTGATACTCAAATAAAATTAAGCAATATAAAAAAATAATTGATAAATTAATTTAGAATAAAACGAAAAAATGAAATAAAATAAAAAAAAAATCAAATAAAATAAAATAAAATGAAAAAAAAAAATAAAAAAAAAATAAAAAAAAATAAAAAAAAAATAAAATAAAAAAATAAAATGAAATAAAATAAAATAAAATAAAATAAAATAAAATAAAATAAAATAAAATAAAATAAAATAAAATAGAATAAAATAAAATAAAATAAAATAAAATAAAATAAAATAAAATAAAATAAAATAAAATAAAATAAAATAAAATAAAATAAAATAAAATAAAATAAAATAAAATAAAATAAAATAAAATAAAATAAAATAAAATAAAATAAAATAAAATAAAATAAAATAAAATAAAATAAATTAAAATAAAATAAAATAAAATAAAATAAAATAAAATAGAATAAAATAGAATAAAATAAAATAAAATAAAATAAAATAAAATAAAATAAAATAAAATAAAATAAAATAAAATAAAATAAAATAAAATAAAATAAAATAAAATAAAATAAAATAAAATAAAATAAAATAAAATAAAATAAAATAAAATAAAATAAAATAAAATAAAATAAAATAAAATAAAATAAAATAAAATAAAATAAAATAAAATAAAATAACATAAAGTAAAATTAAAAAATGAAATGAAAAAAAAAAAAAAAAATATTAAAATAAAAAAAAAAAACAAAAATAAAAAAAGGATTTAAAAAAAAATTAAAAACAACAAAAAAAAAAAAAAAAATTTATTAAACTAAAAAATTAAAAAATAAAAAAATTCAATAAATAAAATGAAATAAAATATGATAAATAAAGAAACATTCTTGTAATAAAGCATACAAAAATATTAAAAATAAATTAGAGAAAAAAAAATAAAAAAGGAAAACCATAAATTGAAATAAACCTAAATAAATTAAAATAAGACTAAATTATAATTATGTACATTAGAGCGTCTCGGGCTTACAGGCAAAAAAAAGTCAGCCGTACCTCCCCTTATACGAAGTGTTTTTGAAAAAAATTTAATTTTTTTTGTGGCAACCCTAGATGTCGCCCAATCACATTATACTTCAAATCTTTGGCATTTATTGTCGGATTTTAAAGTTTGACTCATCAATTTTTTCGTCTCAAAGAGGAGGGTTTCCTCAAGAAAGTTCATTGAGCTCATGCGTTTCGTTGTGGTACCACACTTTAAAATCCGACAAAAAATGCCGAAGATATGAAGAAAAATGTAATTGGGCGACATCTAGGGTTGCCACAAAAAATATTTTTTTAAAATGTTTTTCAAAAACACTTCATATGAGGGGAGGCACGGCCGACTTTTTTTTTGCCTGTAAGCCGCGACGCTCTAATGTACATACTTACATAAGTGTAATTCAACAATTTGAAAAAAATACGAAAAAACTACATACCTACTTTTGTTTACTCCTATTTAATTTTCACTTTAATTAAATAACATTGCATTGTATGTGCACTAGTCTCATTAAGTTACATTGCTTTTAAAACTTCTTCGCCTAATATGCAGATGACCAACTTACAACCCCACTACAGAACCAAGCCACATCAATTGGTTTGTCGACTTAATCATCCAACGCCTGACTGCCAGACTTACACCAGGTGGCTGGTTCGCCAAGCTGACCAACTTTTTAGTTTTTAATTTTTGCCCTCAAGAGTTTATAAAAGCGCAACTTATGGCGCACATGCACGTTGCAACAACTTTAAACGCGTGACAAATAATGGCACAGTGGGGCGAAAGTGATAAATGGGTAGTAAATTCTAAAAAACTTCGAAGCGATATGTTGATAAAAATTGGAAAAAAGAGCATCAACATTAGATCCAGAGGGTTTATGTCTGTCAGGAACTTTGCTTGGATCCAAGCTATACTACGCGTAAGTAAATATCCTGTGTCACGACTACAACCTCATGATATTTGACCTAAGAAAGGGGTTGAAGTACTTAAAAGTGTTATGGGACTATATTTGAAGAACTCTAAAAAATTCATTTACGCCACATTTCGTTTAAGAAAAGCAGCTAAACAAATAAAAATTCGTAATTTTTGTTTTTTAATTACCACGGCCCCACAGCAGCACGCGACCGCCCCGCTCTTTAAATAAATTCCACACGGTGCGAATAGCATAACTGCAACGACCCTTCAAGTGGCAAAGCATAGCCAAGTGCAGCTGTCGCATAGTAGCCCAAGCAGTATGGGGCGAAAAAAGCCTGCAGTAGCCAAGAGATTCAATGGTTGGTAGCCGGAGGTGAAGGCTTAAAGCATACAACCATGTAATGGCAATTAAGGTTGTCGTCGCTTATGTGTGCTTGTGTTGTTGTTGTTGTTGTTGTTACAATTACTGTTGTTGCGGATGTGGTGCTTGTTGCTGAGTCTTTGTTTTCCTCTTTCCGCTTTCTACACTTTTTTTGTTGCAACCTCTTTCATCTCATCATTTATGCATAGTTTTTTTTTTTATTGTTATTATTTAATTTGCTCTTGTTGCGGTCATGTTGTAAGTAGGAAGCAGTTAACTTCTGACGTTGTTGTAACAATGTATGTATCCTAGAAAACGTTTGTCTGTTTTTCGGTGCTATTTTCATTGTGCCAGAGGGTAAATGGAAATTGCAAAATGTGCGAGTCTGCTATCTGAAGAAAGTGAAGAAAAAACAAAAACCCATCTGAAGAGCGTGAAAATCGTCACTTTGTAGGGTAAGAGGGGTGTATTCTGAGAAGGTTTCGATGCAACTATTTTTGTTTGTTTGTTTTATTTTATAACGCACATTTGCTTCTTCTTTTTTCTTGATAACCAGCAAATCCCTTTATGACGTGTATGCTGCTGGTGCCGTTCCCAATTCCACTTGGTCTGCGTTTGCATATTGGTGAGCTGGTTTTTAGCCTGTTTATTGTGCAAACTAAATATTTACGCGCTTTTAAGATGCTTGAGTCCTTGAGTGAACCCAACTAACCAAAAGAGTAAAAAAAAAGCCCCAAGGTTAAATTAAATTAAAGAAAATAAAACAAAATAAAATGTAATGGAATAAAATAAAATTCCATTAAATACAAAAAAGTTAAAATTAAATAAAATATAATGAAAAATTAACAAGAAAAAAAAAACAAAAATTAAAAAATTAAATAAAATAAACTAAAAAAATAAAAGAGAAATGAAATAAACTGAAAGTAAACAAAATATATAAAAAACACAAATTAAAAAAAAAAATTAAAAAAAAAACAAAAAAAAAAATAATAAAGAAAAACAAAAAAAAATAAATAGAATAAAATGACAAACAAAAGTAATAAAAAATAAATCAAATAAAATAAAAAATAAGATAAACTAAAAAAAGTGAAAAAATTAAAAATATGAAATAAAAGGAAAATTGAAAAAAATAAAAAATTAAAGCAAAGGAAAATAAAACCAATTAAAAAATAATAATAGTACAAAAAGTATATAAAAAAATTGAATAAAACAAAATAAAATAAGAGAGAAAGAGAAAAAATAAATAAAATGAAACAAGGCTAATAAAATAAACTTAAACAAAATAAAATAAAGTAATATAAAATAAAATAAAATAAAATAAAATAAATGAAAAAAAAAAATAAAAAAAAAATAAAACAAAAAAAAAAAAAAAAAACAAAAAAAAAAAAATAAAAAAACAAAAAAAAAAATAAATAAAATAAAATAAAAAAATAAAAAATCATAATATTTACGATCACTGCAATTTCGATCTTGCTAAAAGATCTTTGCAAAGCGCCCTGAAGTTGCAGACTGGGAACATGCTCTTTCTCTGTGCAAGTATTTTGTCTCTGCATATGACTCCCTGCTTGTATCACTCTCTTGAGCTATTTTGTTCCATAAAACACAAAAACACCTATTATTTATATCGCTATCTTTTTCCTGTTTCAATTCAACTATTTGCTCATTTGTGCTATAACGTAGTGCCGTCAAAAAGCAAAAGCATTTATTCTTAACAGTGTTTCCTGTTTTTGTTTCTATACATTTATTCACTCATTTATTCTATGCCATACATGCTGTCATATTATTTTCAACGCTTTTGCCATTTTGCTTTGTTTTAGTGCATGCCATCTTTCATAGTTTTGTTTTATTGTCTTGAGTGTTGGCTTGATGTCGTTGGCAGGCCACCAAAAAGTTGGTCAAATGCATGTTGATGTGAGATGAACAAACCATACAATACCAACATGTGCACATCACCAAGCATTTACATTTCTATTTTAGTTGTTGGCTATTAAAAGAGCACCTTTAATTGGAAGATTTCCCAAAAATATCCCATTTAAAAATACATTTCTGAGTACGTGAATACCTTTTTATCAACTCAGCACTACATAACAATGCGTGTCACAACCATTTATACTATCGAGTCTCGTTAAAATTCTCTCATTAAAGCCATCTATCATCATTTTGACTTTGTTGGTTATTATTAATATTTTGGTGTGTTGAACTAACTCATTAAGCTCTGCGCACGTGTGATTTATCGCATCTTTTAACTTTGTCCAAGAATAATTTTGTTTGTGATAAGCTTTTCTATATGAAACGTTTAATCATGCTCAATAACTTTATTTTGTTTTTGTGTAGCGGGCAATAAATGCTTAATCATTATTGGATTATTAAAAAGCTAACCGAACGACAGAGCCATAAACGAAAATCGCAAATATGGATTGAGAAGCAGCACCAGGTTATAATGAAATCAAAAAAAAGGTAAAAAAATTGGAAAAATTATATGCATAAATATTTTATGAATTCTGCGTCCAAGTTGTGCAGTTAATGAAGTTTGATTGTTTGATTTGCATGTTCTGGGCACCGATAAGCGTACACGAAAAAAAAACTGTTTTGTATTTTATTTTAATTTATTCCATTTTTTAGTGTATTTTATTATCTTTTATTTCATTACGCTGGGTATGTACTAGTACTAGTATCAGGGTGTTGTAATTTTGCCCACATAACGGTACTACGTTACGGCACAAAATAATCGAGATAGATATAGAGTTCCATACATGAAAGTTCTTAGGTTGAAAGTTGATTAAGGTATGTCCGTCCGTCCGTGTACACGATAAATTGAGTAAAAATTGAAACATTTTCATGAAATTTGGTATACAGTCTACTTTCTGGCCAAGATAGGCTTCTATTGAAAATGGGCGAAATGCGATGATAACCACGCGCCCTTTTTCGATATCGAAAATTTCGAAAATAACATAAGTTGACAAACTCGGTAGCTGAAAAGGCTTATATGATATAATTTTATAGGTGAATCAAGTCATCTAAGTGGTTCGAGGAGTTTAGGAGTGTTAGTCCCGGGATGCTCTTATGTGGAGAATCCCAACAACTCTGGGATTTTCCATATGAAGAATGAATAAATTAAAATGCGAACAAGGGATAAGAAACATGCTTTGGTTATGTCTAGACTTAGATTAGAACGGCAGCAACTAGATTTCGTAAAGAATTCCACAAAAACAGCTAAGCCTTATATTATTAGAGATTTCTTAAGTCTACCAGCGACTTATCTTGCTGGGGTCCGCTGCTGTTTCCTAGTACAATGAAGACGTGGTTATGAGCTATTAGGCGTCAATAGGGTCGTCGATTCTATGTTATTAAAAGAGCCGGGAATTTAGAAGCGCGTCGGAATACTACACTCATGGTAGCAAAAATGGAATTGGTCTTAAAAAAAGTAAGCTATGCATCTGTAAAGACCTGCCCAAAATTATACGGCATGTTCTTTATTTCATTTTAACTTTCACTCGCTCATTTCAACTATCTAATTTGACAAAATTTTCAGAAAATTTTACTTTTACAGTAGTTTTCCCCAAATAGTTCTACTCGAACAAAAATTTATTTGGCCCAGTCTAGCTTAGAATATAATAAGGTATTTGAAAAATGCTCCGTCACATTTACAGCGAAGTTGTGGTCATCGAATAACATTTGTACTAAGCTCGTGTTCTAGGAATACTCTCATGCTCTCACTTCATGACATTCTTTAGAAATTCTCCAGCTACTTAAATAATATAATCGTTGATTTCTGTTAACTTCACTAGAAAATTTTTAATCTTGCCAATCACGTACAAAAGCAAAATATAGCTGAAGCACTGAAGTACATACAAAAAAAAAAAGAAGAAGAAGAAAAAAAAATGATGATGAGAACAAAAAGTTTTTTGGCTAATTGCCGAACAATCATTAGCGATTTTTTCCACATCATCGAGGAAACATGAGCAACAAATATAAACAACAACAATTTGCACTTTTTGCAGTCACCACAGCAAGCGAAGATATTGGAACTTTAGTTACAAGATTATAAGTGGGATTAAAGAAAATTTAAGAAGCAAAATACGTGTAGGAAGAATTAAGTGGAAATGAAAAAAAAAAAAAACATTATAGACAAATAAAAAACAAAAACAAAAACAAATAGGTAATAAGTAGCAAACACTATAATAATGCGATGAAATGAGTTAATATTGCAGACAAACCGAATTAAAAAAAAAAAAAAAAAAAAAAAAAATAAAGAGCAAGGTATCTAAAACAACAACAACGGGGATCTAGAATAATAAGGATATGCATTAAAAATAAGATAAGCAAAAAAAAAGAAACAACGAGAGCAAAACGACGCCGTTACTTCTTACACAACTACAAGAAAAACAGCAAAACAAAAAAAAAAACAAACAATTGCAACATTTATCATTTTTTGCACAACTTCCGTTATTTGCAGCTTGCCCATCACGAAATGGGGCGCGGAGGTGCTGCTACTGACAGCAGATTAGGATTACTGAAAATGAAAGATGCCAGACGCAGCAGCGCAACAACTGCTGAAGCGCACGAAGACAGTGAGGTGAGAGGTTGATGAAGCAACAATGACGTGAACACAGATGCCGGGAAGTTAATGAAGGAAATGATAAATCCGGCGGATGAGCGGCCAAAAGGCAGAATATGCGGTGGGCGTGCGATTGGAGAGTAATTGTTACAGCGCGCGAAAACGGAAAGTGGGCAAGAGTGGCAGTGTTGGTTAGCTACAAATGCGCTGTTCTTTGGTATGCTGCTTGTGGCGGGGTGTTTTTTCAATCAAATTAATGGAGAGCAATGCCCAACGGCAGACAGCAACAAGATTTGATGGTGTGTGCTTGGAAGTGAATGGAAATTGTCTGACTGACAGATGCGGGCGGTGCATGAAAGTATTAAAAGAAGAAAAATGTTGAAGCAACTGAAAAAAGCAGCAATTAAAAGTTGCTTTAAAATATTTCTTGTGCCAGAGTAAAGAACTCTATTCGGTTGGACACCCAACCTCCTCTGATAAAATTTTGTGGCGCGTCTTCATAATTTTCCCTTCACTGTATTTGCATACCACAAGCAAATTATCGTCCGGTTAGTATTTACCGTTAAATAACCGCATCCCGTAATGGTTCAATAAAATGTGTTGCATAATAAGAATTATTGCAGCAAATCTTAGCTTATAAGAAGAATAAGAAAAAGGGCTTAAAGGCTCTTGGCTGGAAAAAGACTTCCGGAGAAAGAATTGATCTCGAAAAAGTCCCGAAAAATCGAAATTATCTTGAAAAAGTACCCAAAAATTATTACGAAAAAGTCCTAAAATTATTGCGAAAACACTCCAGAAATGGCACAAAAAAGTGCAAGAAAAACGTCCGCGAAAAGATCTAGAAAAGTTCGGCGAATTCTAAACAAATTGCTGAGCACTCTTATACGCGAACGATATGGTTTTTATTTTCACGTCGGTAAATGCAAATAAACGACAGTATATATTCATCAGCACAGAAACTTTGGTCAAAGGAAGAAAGTGGAATAAAAAACTTTCAAGAAGAATATCTATCTGACTGAGGACATATGGGTAAAAGCTCAATAAAGCTTTTAGTTTTAGTATCACGTAAGAATCTACTGTTCGAGATACAAGTTTCCTTTGGGGGCCTTGGCATCACAGGGGTTAAGATCGGAGCTAGGAATTATAACAGGACAGTAGGACAGTATATTAAGCGTATTTGCTTCGAGAATACACAGATTCGGTCTTGTATAAAGGTAAAATATAGGTAAAATTCAAATCAACTTAGATGTTGCGTCTTTCTCTACGCCTATACCGCAGCTAAATTAGATCCCTCCGTGTATATTGAGTTGTCGAAGCTTCTACTGGCAAATATATTCATTATAAACGAGTATTCTAAAGACTAGCACTGCGTTGAATTAATTAACACGTTAAACGTGCTCATATCATACGTGATTTTTAAAATATCCCATGACTCAGTGACATTACAAGCTTTCGCTCTATCATAGTCTGTACTCATAGTCCTTTGCATATGCCATTAATGTGCATAAATACCTGTATTTACAGCATAAATTACAACACTCCAACATGAGATGACACCAGCATTTATGACGTACAGAAGAATGTGCATGCACACAAACAAAGATATATATGTATGTCTATGCATATGTGATATCGCTGACAGTACAAAGAAGGATTAAGCTATGAAGGAAAAATCCTTCGTCACCAACAATTAAATAATAGGAAGTGACAACATATAAATATATATGTATGTACATAGTAACTATGTGTGTTTGCCAATATGGGTAGTTATGTATGTATGTTAATATCACAGAAACAGAGGTGAAAATAAACGAGTTGCAACTGCTACCGGCAGACTTGAGCCAAGCGCTTAGGTAACTGTATATGTATATAAATGTATTTGCAGCTAACCTTGCATATTCCTATATATACCATGCAGTCAAAACAATTAGTTGCATTTATTAAATTTTTTTAAGTTTATTTAGTTTTAATTTTGTTTAATTTGTAATTTGTAATTTAATTTTGTTTTGTTTTATTTAATATTATTTAATTTAATTTAATCTTATAACTTTGAACGAACTATTACATTTGTATATTTGGATATTTGTATATTTGGATATTTATATGTTTATATATCCGGTAATATCTCGGGAACTGCTTTGCCGATCTGGGTGGAGTTTAGCATAGAGATAGTATGCTTTATTATAATTCAGAGTTGCCACCTACCTATCTCAATTTTGTTTATTGAGTATTGAGCAAGATATGCCAATTTGGGTATCTATTATATATAAATGCGCAATGCTTAAAAGTTTTCTCCCTCTTTTGCAATAACCACAATTCTAAGGTATATAAAGTTTGATATGTATCGATATATAAATAAATAAGGTAAGGAACGGAAAATATGGGAGAAAAATGAAAGGCAAATAAAGGTAGGGAAAGGAAAGGAATGGAAAGAAAAAAGGAAGGGAAGAAAGGAAATATAATGTAGGTAAAGGAGTGGAAAAGCGAGGCAAATAGAGAAAGACAAAGGAAGGAAAGAAGAGAAAAAGAAAGGAAAGAAAAGGTAGCGAGGAGGAAGGTACGGAAAATAAATGAAAATAAAAAGAATGAAAACTAAAGGAAAGAAAGGTAATGAGAAGCTAAACAAAAATAAGTAAGGAAATGAATGGAAAAGAAAGAAAACTAAAGGAGTTACGGAAAGGAAAAAAAAGTAAGGAAACGGTAGGAAAGGAAAGGTAGGAAAAGGAAAGGTAAGGGCAGGAAAGGTATGAAAAAGTGAAAGAAAATAAAGTTAAGAAAAAAAATAATAGGAAAGAAATGAAATAAAAAAAAAATGAATAGAATGAGAGGAAACTAAGGGAAACGAAACTAAAGCAAAGGAAACGAAAGGAAATTAAAGAAAAAGAAAATAAAAGGAAAAAGGAATGCAATGGAAATGGAAAGAAAGGTCAGGTAAGAGAATAAAAAAAAAGAAAAGAAAGTAAAATAAAAGAAAAGAACAGAAAAGAGAGAAAGAAGGGACATAAAATGAAATGAAAGAAGAGAAAAGGAAAGAAAAGGAAAAGAAAAGAGAGGGAAGAAAAGGAAAGGAAAGAAAAGGATAGGGAAGGAAAGAAAAGCAAAAGAAATAAAATGAGATGAAAGGAGAGGAAAGGAAAGGAAAGAAATACGTATGAAGACTACCTAAGAAGAATAAATAATTATCAACATTGAAACTATATTACTGAATGGTGTAAATAGGGAGGAAAATGAAGGAACAGGAATGTATAGAAACCAAAAATATAAAAAAATATGAAAAGAATGGATTTAAGAAACAGCAAAAAGGTAGGAAAATAAAATAAGCTTTTGTGGTTGAATTTTAACCACTGGGCGAACTCTAGTCAAATAAAAGGTACTTTCGGCGACATACCAACTAAAAAATTTTGAAGTATGGTTGCCACCTTATCGTAGTATATTTGTATATCCGGTACTATCTCAAGAACCCTTGACGGATTTCGATGAAATTTGACATAGAGATAGTACGCTACTTCCCACTTTGGTATTGCCACTTGTAATGGTTTGCAGGGTTGCCACCTTTCTTCTAATTTTGAAATATTGAGAAAAATATGTCAATATGAGTATGAAATGAGAGGTATTTTCGGCAACATACCAACTGAAATATTTTCAAGTAGTTGTTTTCAAGGGTTGTATATCCGATACTAACTTGAGAACCGTTTGCCCGATTTCGATGAAATTTGGCATATGGATAGTATGGCTGGGCCATTTGCGGCTGTTTACAGGGTTGCCACCTATCTATTTTTTTTAAAGTATTGAGCAAAATATGCTAATCAAATGAAAGTATTTGCGGCAACATACCAATTGAAAAATTTTCAAGTAGGGTTGCCATTTTACCGTATTGTATTTGTATGTTTTGGGGTCATTTTGGGATCATATTTGGATTGTTTTGGGATTATTTTGAGACTATTTAGTTCATTTTTATTTATTTTGATCTTTTTCGGACTAGTTCGACTTAAGTTAAAAAAATGTGTGGCGGTGTATACTGGTTAGTTTGGTACTTGGCTGCAGGGTATGTATGAGCGTGTGTAACCATGGCAGTTTGTATAATGTAATTAAATTACATAATTTCACCGTGTACGAATCGGTTGAAGCAAAGCAGCAAAGTAGCGCAGACAAATGATAGGAAACTGTAGGTAATAAGAAAACAAGCAGCAGTTTTCCCCTTCTACTGAAAGTTTACAAAGCGCTTTGCAGAATTTGGTGTGAATTGTTGCTGCATTGGTTGTCTCAAATAACGCGCAGGATTATTGCTGTAAATTATATGCTTGTCTATGCGTGTTGGTACGTGTTTAAAGCCCCTACTACGTGTAAATGAGCCATGTGCTTGAGCGCCTATGAATATGCTTCATAAGTACGTCCGCATGTCGTGTTTGAGCCATCTTCCCGTTTGCGCTCACCTTTCAGCTACTCACCGCGCAGACGTCACGTTGTCTTGTTTACCTGACATTGTGTCGCACCGACCAGTCAACACGAACGACATCATTAATCTCGCGTGAGGCTGACATAAGCGGCAAAACATGTTCATAAAATTCATGCAACAGTGTGATACAAAGGGCGTGAGTTGGCTATATGAAGCTGAGGATGTCTGAGTTGAACCGTGCTGAAATTGCGTTCCTTTGGTATTTTTGTCTACACAACAGACGGCAGAGTCATGCTGGATGTGATATTGTTAAGTGTACATCATTACTTCCGTTACAACACCATTAGCTTCCGACAAGTAGACTGTTAAACAAATACAAATACACACACGAACGCACACCCACAGAATACAAAATCATAAGAAAAATAAAGAATTTGCAGATAATCTTTCATGCAGCAAAGCCTTCTAGACAGTTTAAGGAGTTAAATGTGCGAAATGAGTTTATTTCTTTATTTAAAACACAATGAAGCCAAAAATAAAACGTAGACTAAAATCCGTGGGATTTGGGTGAAAGCTTAAGCAGCCTTTCAAGTACAAAGCTTTAAATTGCTTTAGGTAGGAGTAAAAAGTAGAGTAAATTTTAACATTTTTGCCAAGCAAATTAATTTATTACTGGAATTTTTACAACAGAGTATTCATCAAATAAAAACTAATTTATTCAAGCAAGAGCTTTTCGAGAAGTAGTACAACGCAAAGACAAAGCTATTTTTACATTTTTATTAAAAGAGCTCTCATATGAGTCCTTAATCTAGTACTGCTCAATAAGAGTTGTCTCTCCGAAAACCTCTTCTCGATCACGATTCATGAAAAATTGTTATGAAGAAAACTTTTAAAAGACTAATGTTTGGTGAAAGTGAAAGCTCTATGAAAAGCTTTCACAAATTTGGCGTGAGAAACCTTCGATGCAAGCGCATTATATCAGTGAACTTTGTACTAATCAAGCTTAGGTATTGATTTTAAAAGAACTTAATGTTTTCTATTGCTTATTACGTGAAGAAAAAATTTATAAAGCACATTTTACGACAAAAAAGTTAAACAAAAGCTTAGAGGAATATTTTGAATTAAACAAATTTTCTAGTAATTCTTTCCGACAGTCTTACATTTATTCCGCGAAGTTTATTAAGAGTTTCTTTGTTCAAAAGCTCAGACGAGCTTTGGAAGAGCTTTTTAAATTATAATTAGGACCATTTTAATGTTTATTTAAAGCTTAAATTATTCTAGAATAGCTTTAACACAACGGCTTTGTACAAATTCGAAATAAGATGTTTTATTTTCTCTTGAAAGCTTTACAAAAGAGCTTTTAATAAAATTCAACTTGTATATGAAAAAGCTTGTCAAATATATAAGATTAACATTATCTTCGTTCTAAAAAGAAATGCTCATTAAAAGAGTTTTAAATTGAAATTCATTTGTATTTGAAACAACTGCTCAAGCTTTAGCATACGGAAGCTTTGCGCTTTAAGCTTTCGCAGAATACTTTCTATACTAATTTATATTTGGATACAAAAAATCAGACAGATTTTTTTGTTAAATAAATTAAGGGTGCTACTCTGTTAATTTAAGGGCCTGGGAAAAATAGTTTTTTGGCAAGAGCCTGTGATTAGTCGACTGGAAATTGAAATGTAAAATATTTTAAACTTATTAGGCTTACTTTTACTTCTACCAACACATATGCCATAACAAATTTGTCACAGCTCAAATTCCGCAGCATCATGTATCTAAAACAGGTAAATGTAAGTCACGCGCGCACATCTCCTTTCCCCACTAAGTTTCTAGGCTCGCAGCTAACCTCAAAGTCAACGCAGCAAATGTTAATTAAATTCTAGCTAACGCGAAAGAGTAATTTCCTAAAAACATCACGAACATATGCCATAAACCACGCCCCTTAGCGCCCACTTATTTTGCCATTAACACCCGCGTTGTGGTCGGCATAGCTTGCTGTAAGCAGGTAAATATGAAGGTTCAAGTGCAATAGCGGCGACAGTGGCGGTGGCGGCGTCAAAGCGCTTTGGTATGCGTATTTAATGGTGACTTTAATTACAGTTACACACATACATATTCGCAATCACACAAAAGCACACACCATCCAACATATGCACGTTAGAATGTGTACAAGTAAATAAAAGTGAGATAGTGGTGTAATCGCGCTTTTACTTGTCGGCATACTTTACGGCGCTTTTGCGCGGTTTTTGTAAGTAAATGTCGACCTAGTGTGCTTTAACAAAGATTTAGTATTTTTCATGCTTTGTTGCTGTAATGCATGTTTGTTGTTATTTTTAATTTTGTATTTTACGCTCGTTGGCAAATGTTATTATTGTTGGAAGGCTTAAGCGTAAATTAAACCAACCTCTTGTTGCGAGTATTTCCGCTCAACAACAACATCGTTTATTACTTTTTATTTGTTTTAATTGTGTTACAACCATTAGACGTGCAACAGTGTCAAGCGCGCCATCTACAAGTGGCCTTGTTGGTCTGCTTCACTGTCACATCTTAGCCTTCACAAAAGTGTTGTTACTTTCCTTTGCTTTGTTGTGTATTTATTATGGTGTCAGCATTAATTTACAACAACGACAATTTCACAGTTTCAGTCTACTTGGCTATGTTTCAAAACGTTTTTGTTTTTCTTTCGTACTTATTAAATTTGTCAAAAAATTTAATTAAATACATATATTCGCGCTGGCTATAAAGCTTTTGAATGAAAAATATTGCATACTTTTAGGCGCACAAAAATACTCTGGTTTCAGGTCAGCTATTGTTAGAGATAGGAAAAATATGTCAAAATCAAACGCCTAAAATTACGCTAACATAATTGCTACAGTTTACCCATTTTTTTAAAAGAAATTTACAGTTTTTTTTCAGGCGCTTGATTTGGCTTATCTTTCCGATCTCCAGATATAATGCTTCACCATGCCTCGTTATCGAGTTTTTCTCAGAACTTAATGAAGGTACTCTGAAATTTACTTATTGGAAATTATAACGTTTGAACGAAGCTTAACAAAAAGTAACCGTTATTCAATGTAGGATCACAACGAGCCTTTATATCGTGCCGAATTGCAGTTGAAGTGATCAGTGAAATCGTACTGGACATGGAAATAATGTCCTTTAAAATTATTATCCTTCAACTTCTCGAAAAGTCGATGTGTTATAAAAAGTTGTAATCTAATAAAAGTCCTGAAAGTGTATATACAAAAATTTAAGGATGCACAGGAGATGGACAGGAAATATCCTAGAAATTGATTTTACAATATGGGTATCAAATGAAAGGCGTTCACAATATGGGTATGAAAGGTTTTCATCAGAGCCGGAACGTAGTGGAGATATCAACCAAAACATGAATAAAACTTATCTGAGCTTTTTTTACTTGAATTAAATGTTACCGTGTATGACCTACAACAAGTGCACTATTATTGCATAATTTCAAGATACACGGGATTATTTTTGCTAGAAAGCATATTGTTACGCAATATACTAAACTCCTTTTGAATTCCAATGTCCTTTTCTGCTGCATGCGTTTTTTTTTTTCAATATACTAGCAAAGAATCCTGTTGTCCTTATAAAAATTCAAAGTTGGAGATTTGTTACACAGTCCTTTATATATATAAGGAAAATAGTAAAATTTTGTTATTTTCGAAGACTTAATGGAGTTTGTTGCAAACTTAGTATAGTAGTAGAGAATTCAGGTTCTGGACCTTTATTTGCACAACCGTTCACGCGTCGCTTCACACACACCTCTATATTTCTCTTTATCCCTCCAAATTCATTACAAACATCTCCTTAACCGCCATATTCAAATACCTTCTACTTACTTTTTACGATACATTTTTACTCTAAAATTAATTTTTGCTTTAACTTTTCTCTACGGCAAGCTAACGAGAAATTCAAACTGAAGCTTTACTCCTTTGTATACTTGCATACTTTTATATTGCACCCTGCAGTTAAACTCTAAATAAGTAAGAGACTAGTCTTCCAAAATATTTAAAATGATCATACAATCTAGTTGGTTAAAAGTAATAAAAAAATTAAAATAGTCATGTAGTTGAAATCAAATATTTAAAAATAATTTAAACGAATATAAAATTTAATTTGAATGACTAAAGATTTTTTTTCATTTTTTCCGTTCGTAAACAATACCAGTTTTTTTATGACAAAGTAGTTCTTTGCCATGCTAGTTTTCCTTATAATTCAACGACCGCAGTCTAACTCCAGCTGTATGCACTCCCAAATCTGTATACAAAGCTAACCATTTATTTACGCTGCTCTGCTGCGCTCTCCACTACACCACTCGTTGTCTTTGCTTTGCTTCTTCAGCGCGCTTCACTGTGCTTAACCAAAATTACTGCAGTTGCACAACTTTATAAGCCACTTCAATTTAGTTACACTTCTATTAGACATGCTTTTATAGCGTATGTGTGAGTGTCGTCATACGTGTGTGTCCTGTGGGTATGCGCTACATATTTGCATGCGCTTTACAAACAAATCCCATCATACCAGTTTGTTTGTATGTATGCACACATGTTTGCATTTTTATGGCAACTGTAATTAAATTTTCCTCAATTTTCCGCAACTTGCCATCATCAAAAAAAAAAAAGAAAAGAACTTCTCTATTACAACCACTTTGTGAATATTTTCAGCAATTTTTTTTTTAGTTTTTCAACTTTCCTTACCTTTGCTAAATGCACGCAAATACATTTCGGTCAGCTAAAATTTAATACGCTTTTAATGTTTTTGCGCAAAAATGCAGCATCGATTTTTTCTCAAAACATTTTTTTGTTACCTTTTTTGTTTTGTTGAATATTCTTGCTTTACACCGCGTTCACCTCACAATTTGTTTTTATACTTAGTACCGTTTCAGTACCGTTAACCGCTCTACTAACTCACCAGAAAAACGCTTTCACACACACTTGCTTGCTTTCTCGTGCTTTAGCTTTTTCAGCCACTTATTTTAATATGTAATTTTTTTTGGCTATAAAATGATTCTGTTTATTGACTGCGTTCATTTTAAACGTTGCTAAAACTAAGTATTTAATCGCATTTTTTACTTAAGAGTAGCTCACTCATTGGTTGCCTGTACTAAAAATGCAGTGGCAGTGTGGGCGCTCAATGGGCGATAGTAAAATTTCACTTACAAATATTTTAAGTACTTATTTGCTGCACGGTCTTGCTATAATTTGTTGTTGTTGTTTTTCCTTTTAATTTGCTTCAGCAGACAGGTCATATTTTAACTTTTGTTTGAGTATTGGATAAAGAATTTTGTAGCAAATTTAACTGACTCGAGCCGGAGTCAGTGA
Source organism: Campiglossa producta (assembly GCA_964058755.1). Classification (NCBI taxonomy): domain Eukaryota; kingdom Metazoa; phylum Arthropoda; class Insecta; order Diptera; family Tephritidae; genus Campiglossa; species Campiglossa producta. The sequence continues at coordinate 1,742,947 of CAXKVI010000005.1, forward strand.
TGTGGTTTGCGATAAGCTGTTGTTGCGAAGGTGGGAATGGAGTAGAAAAAAGAGCTAAATTTAAATTCCTTTTTCTAAGAGTAATACGCCTATTTATACCCATTGTTACTTTCTTGCCAAGGTGGGTTGTTATCGATATCGAAAATTACATAAATTGACATATCTCGAAAGCTGAAATGGCTAACATTTTAAAGATGAATGATTTGGTAGGTAAACCCTCCTGGTCATTCTATAATGACTTTGGGTAGAATTTTAAAAGTGGGCGTGGCATCGTGAATTTTTAAGGAGGGGTGTCATTTTTCAAAATTCGACTGGTCATAACTTGAAAACTGATAATAGTAGAATGATGATATTTGGCACCACTGCCTTATTGGTAGGCACGCAGAAAGGGTAGGTGTGCCCTACCGACGATGCTGTAGGAGCTGCAAAGATGATGAGGAAGAGGAAACGGTGAAGCACCTCATCTGCAGCTGCCCGGCTTTAAGCGGCGCGATAACGAGCTTTTTGGGAGTTCCCTTCCTGGATAGCCAAAGCCAGAACGCGGAACTGGACATAAAGGACTTGATAGCCTTCATAAAGTCATCTAAGTGGTTCGAGGAGGAGTAACGGTGTCGGTTTAGGAGTGCCAGTCCCGGGATTCTGCTATGTGAAAAATCCCAACAACTCAGGGATTTTCCATATGGCCGGGTCCCGGGACTGGCTTTCCTTGTGTTGGTGGTATCACAACGGTCCTTTCAAACCTGGCCTAAGTGTGCCTCTGCGGCAGCCACTTGAACCTAACCCCAATAATTGTTCTAACGAAAAAAATTTCTTTTCGGTCTTCTGTGATGATTATTTCTAAATTATTTTTAGAGCTATGTTCCGTCATTTTGGCCAATATGCACACGGGTCAAACTTGTTGGTAATTTCAAAATGCTCCAACTTAGTCCACCATCACCTCATCAGTGTCACCATCATCGACATACGATTATTATGTTTATCATTTTGTTGTTGTTATTATTTTTAATGTTTACTACAATTTCCTGCAACACTATTTTCATTAAATTGCAGCAACAGCCGGCTTATACAGAAACATTGAAATTTCTACTGGCCTTTAGACGGCTAGTTATATGTGCTTGTGAAACGTCTGGCCAATGCAATGATAGCAACAGCTTTTGTTGAGCTTATCATTGCCCTGAAACCAAACAAGCAAGCATTAAAAACAAGCGCAAATAACAATAAAAAACAACAACAACAAAACAGATTGCAACACGTTAAAAATTGTTTTCACAATCATATCGGCTTCCAAATAATCACTGCAGTTCAATACATTTTCATTGGATACGAAATTGAAATTGTCCTATGACGGCGAAAGCAAGTGGGTGCAGCAACAACTATAACAACTTAAAAGCGCACTCATTCTGCCTCCTCTGTGCATACAACAGCGATTCAATTTCATCACAGCTTGCGCTCAATTTTACATTACACTACTCTTGTTACTGATGCTAGGCGTCCACGCTGATGACACGGCGTATGAGTAACATTTTGTGTTCAGTTTGGCTGTCGAGTGATGTTACGCATACGCCATGTATTGCTGGCCAAAGAATGCAAACACTTAATGTTTTTGGTTTCGAATGCAGTTATTGTTATTTTTATTATAGTTGAGGATATGCGTTAAGTAATAAAATATATTCCAAAAATCCACAACAACAACTATAGCAAAACTACCAGCTATAAAAAGGAAAAAAGGAGTAAAAATAATAAAAAAGTCCTGCTACTTTTATCTTCTGCCAAGGCCCGTTATCAGTCTTGTATCGCCTTCAATCTCTGTCTATCCGTTCATTGATTGCATGCGCTCTATTTATTTTTTATTGAGCTGTGATTCCGTTTGCTGTGCTTGATTTTACAATGAGTCTCAAAACTTTGTCAGCAGCGCGCTCTTGCATTGAATTGCGTTTGACTTGAAAAAAAAAAAAAAAAATATAATGAAACACAAGAAACTCGAATGGCATAAAAGCTGAAAGAAAACATAAAATAAGTCACAGGAATAAGTAGTGATGTGCACCTCAATGGCT